>JBBMJY010000012.1:14094773-14117359 GCA_037833715.1 Toxotes lorentzi | reverse complement strand
GTGTGTGTGTGTGTGTGTGTGTGTGTGTGTGTGTGTGTGTGTGTGTGTGTGTGTGTGTGTGTGTGTGTGTGTAAGAGCGAGAGAGACTCACAGGGACAGTAGGTTGGGTAGGTCCCATGGAGCATCATCAGGAAGTCTCTCCAGCTGGTTGTTTTGTAGCATTCTGAAAGGCACATACAGATTATTAAGTTATAGGTAATACTGTATGTCTGTAGGTGATAGAGTGTACGTGGTGTGCATGAGGGCACGTCAGGCAGAACAAATAATTCCATAGTGAGGGAAATCTGACACAAGAAGGAAAGGGCCAGTGAAAGCTTGAAGAGAAGCAGAGAATGAAGGATAGAGGAAAAGAAAAAGAGAAGCTCCTTGGGTGGGCTGCTGATGTCATTCTCAGAAGAATGGAGCAAAAAGCGATGAGGAAGTGGGGAGCAAACAATAGTCCTCTCTCTTTCCTCTCCCTCTCTCTCTTTCTCTTTCTTTCTCTCCCTCTTTCCTTTAAAGTTTGTATGGTGACCAGTCATCTGACATTAGCACATGAGGCTCATAGTCTTAAGTGTGCCGCTGTCGTTATGCCTTCGTCTTGCCACAGTAGTCTACAGTAGTCTATATATATATATATATATATACTCTGCATTTCATCCCAGTCCCCAGTGTAAGACATGATGATTGCTTCAACGCAGAAAAAAAAATGCTGCTCAGGTTTGAGAGGATCAGGGGAATGTTTCCACTGGGATGACAATGCCATGATAAATACACTGAATTGAGTCTTTTCCTTTTTCAAAGAAATTCCCCATGGGGATCTTCTCTGTACTACACTCTGGGTTCATAACCTTTCTTCTCTGTCTCTGTGTCTGTGCGTGTGTGTCTATTACATACACTGTATATAAAAAGGTATATGAGAGTCAGCGGGGACCTTGCAGTTACCCTGCACTAGGTCAGCAGTCCATTTGTGTTTCACACGGCCTGACTTTAACTAATATATTGAGGAAGGAAACCAACATCTCAGCTGCTCTGCAGTCAGTAAGACTGTCCAAAGCTTGCTTGGGTGCTATAGTGTGAACCATGAATGCTTGCAGACATGTAAGGACTCCCCTTGGATATGTGTGTCCATCTGCAGTAATGACATAATAGCCCAGGATTCATGGCTGGTTCACTCATTCATTCTGTCTCGGTGAGTTTCACAACATAAGATGAGAGAAGATCGACTTGTGTGCCTGGTAATCCCCCTAGATTCCCTCGAATTACAAACCACAGTTCTCTAGCTAGGTTTATATTTTGCGGCAGGGCTTCTCAAACTTTTCTCAGCCAGGGTCCAAAAGGAATAGAGTTGGTTGCCAAGGCTCATGAAAACCTCCTTAATACCCTTGTCTTGCACCCACTAGTAGAATATCCACAACTCATTAGATGCCGCACTCACAAGTCAGAAGGTACTATGGTTTTTATGGTTGCTTTGCACTTTGTGACTTTTTTGTGATTCAATACTTTGCAGCGGCGCTAACAGTTGGTGGCCATGGATCATAAGGCTATGAATACACCAAGAGAAATGGGGTGTTAAGTGAACAGCTTTGAGTGGCTTTTTTTTTTTTAGTTAATTTCTTTGTCACTTACTGTAATCTCGGTGGGTGGTGTGACTGGGAGGTCCCTGCATTACACCTGCGAGGGTGTGTATGTGTGTGTGTGTGTATGCTTGCAACTGAAACAGGGCTTGTTTGGGAATGAAGGAGCAGCAAGCAGGGCAGGTCTCCCCCAGCCCATAAACTTTAACTGCAGTTAATGATGTGTGGCCTGTGTATTTTATTCATGGCGGGAGCCCCCCCCCCCACCCCACCCTGCCAAAGGCTGAAGTGGAACAACCCACCTGGGATAAGGACTGAACCACAAGAGTGGGATAGAGAGGGAGAGAGGAGGAGGAGGATACTCACAGAACTTTGAGGTTGTGGAGACCCTGGAGAGCATGGCCTGAGATATACCTCAGCTGATTCCCTGAGATACGCCTAGAAGAGAAACACAGAGATCAAAAAGGAGAGAACAAAATATAAAAGTGAAAAAATGAAATATAAGAACATTTACAACTCTCACGAGAGAAGTTTTGCCTTTTGCTTTATTCTACGTTTTAGGATTGAGCTGTGACATGACTTCATCCTTGAGTTCCTGCTTCGGGGTTACTGTTGGGGCAGAATGCAAATAACAATATTCTGTTCCATTCAGTGTGGTTGCTATTGGCCCAAAGCACACCCTGAAACCTTAACCAATCCTGGGAGCTCTGATGAGTGAGTAAAGAGTGAATTGAATGAGACTGAGACTGGGTCAACAAGTGCAGTGTCAAAGTATATTTGCTTGTGAGTGTGTTTATGCGTGTGTATGGAGTAAGGTGTATACTATGTATGTGCACATGAGCTCATGTGTGCGCAGTGTGAATGCATGTGCTATTTTCCATGTCCTTGAGGTAAATTGGGCTTGTTCTGAGGGGCCTTGAGGACAGTGAGGGAGAAAAACCACACACATTCACACAAGCAATCCAATCAGTTTGTTTATCAAACACAGCACCTAATGGTCATTTGTGAGTGTGTATAAGATGTCCAAATAAATAACATTCAGTCCAGCAGAGTAACTCTCAAGGTCACGAGCTGGAAGCACAGTTTAAACACAGATTTGGTCTTCACAGCTCAAGACCACCCACTTTTATTAAACACACACACACAAGTTAAAAGTTACTCACTGGCATCTTGCTCCTCACACCGTTGCTCAACAGGTGACATTTGCCTGACATTTCAGCCTTATCCTAAGCACCCTGCCTCTGGCTGAGTTTTTCCATCAGTGCTAGGATATTGAAATATTGATATAGCAGTGCTGTCTGCCTTTTCAAACCACTATCATCCAGATGGTAATGGACGAGGGCTCCCAGCAAATTCCCTCTGACATCTGATACTCATGTCAACATGTCTCGGGCTTTTTACTGTGCAGTGGCAAACCACACAGCCCCACATGCGCCTGCCAAATCTCACACTCAGCCCAGTTTAGAAGTCTTATAGAGCTCATATTTATCAACACAACCACACACCCACCCACATATACACATAGATGCACACCCACATCGGCATACTAGAATACAAAATGGACTGATCGTTATCCAAGCTATTATGGTGGCATTTAGTCATGCCGCTCAAACCACAGTCAAAACTCATTCAGACAGACTTTGACTGCACCACATGATGTCTCAATATTTTCTCAGAGATGAAAGGCATAGAGGACAGAGTTGTGATCTGTAGTGATTGCCGCACTTTGACCCTACAAATTCCAATATTCATTCTTGTTTCGAGGATTTCAATTTGCTCTTAGATCTGATTTTCACTCATAAAGAAACCTGTATACTGCCCATTTGTTGCCCCTCTGAGGACAATAGATCTGCTACTTCAATACCATTCCAGTTTCCGCTTTTGCACAAGCTGATCACCAGAGAGTTTTTCAATAGCTACTTTTCCAGAGGTAACTGTTTCAATAGGCCTTGCTGAGGTCCTGACACCAGTAAAATAGATCTAAGCCTCTTTCTGCAAAGACCCCTAAGTGCCTTCTTTTGGTTTCAGTTCAAATGCAAAGATTGGTTACAGACACACTGGACGGAAAAAAGATATAGGTAGCACCAAAGAAAAATAAATGTCTTGTCTATCGGGGGATAAGGAGCGCCAGTAATTTAGAGTTTTAGAAAACAAACATTGTAGTTAAGGCCATAGTATGATGTGCATGTCATACTGCCAACCCAGCCTTTCTCTATTAGCAGCACCATTGGAGCCAAAACAGCATTAGAGTGGAATCATGCTTCTTTTGCCGACTTCATTTGTCAAATGGATAATTATGTCGAAAGTGAAGATGGATATTGAAAAAGGAAAGAAATGTTCAGACGTACTTGATAGACATCAACAGAACACCAGCAGTTGCCATTGACCAACTGTTTCCATGATATCAGTGTGTGTATTTATGTGTGTACGCGTGTGTAAATGATCGTACGTATGAGTGAATGTTCCGCACTTAGCCTCCTAGTCGTTCCACATCAATCTCATTCTAATGAAAGGCGCCTTGCTCTTGTCAAACCGTGGCTCCAACTGTTTTTTCTTTTAATTTGATTTGGGGATGGTTCGAATTTTTCTTGGCCACTGGACTGCGTAGATAAAAATTCCACCTCAGCATAATTCAGCTCTATTGAACTGATTCACAGATAAAATAACAGAAGCCGGTGTAGTTCAAACGTATGTGAGAACAGTGGGAGGGTTGCCGCCAGTAACAAAAGTGAGACCACCCTGCTATCCATGCTGATCAGTTATTGTTTTACTGAAGCATACCAACTGTTGATTATCCCATGTATCACTGAATCCTATTGCCTCAGAATAATAAACAAAAACATGGATTAAAGACCTAGAGAGCAAAGACAGCATCATATTTTGTGATCCTATCTCAGGTAGTGATAGGACATCATAGTGGCAGCAGGGCCAGGTTGGTTGATAGGAGTCCATGATGAAAGAAGATGGAGAGGATAAACAGGTCTTATCAGAGGGAGGGCAGTTCATGTGTGGATGTATCGGTAAGTTCATATGCATGTATGGCCCTTTTCACCCTAGGTCCATCAATAGAAATGTTATCCCTCCTTCTGTTCGGAGGTCCAGCCTGAGGGTCAACCACTTAACCTGGTGTTAACCTCTGAAATTACTGGAGTAAAATATAGACATGTGGAAACAGTGTGTGCGGGTGTGTATGTGGGTGTGTTTGTAGGAGAGAAAGAGGCAAGCAGACAAAAACCAATGTTGGCAACACTAAAAGGAAAATTTTTAATTGACCTAGATAGTCCCAGATGTGTTGTGCACCTGGAGTATCAAAACAGCCAATACTGTAACCCCTTAACCCTCACCTACGTCATGCTCCTGGCCTATCAGCAGACAATCTTATCACCAAGGGGAAGACAAGCAGGGCAGCACTGGCCTCCACTCACCACTTCTCTCCTCTTACATTTGGATTTCATTTGTGTGATAGCTGGAGAGCACCTTAGTGCACTCTCACAGGGCTGGAGAAGCCTTGGCAGTATGGATATTCCAGAGTTACAGGATACTGCTGAAGACAGGACAGAATTTATCAGAGTTTCAGTCTTGAGCTGATTACAGGAGCTAGCACCATATTCTACGCACATTCACTCAGAATCAAGGATCAATGACATCTTTACTTACTCAGAGGAGCAATTTGCTGTATGCTCAGCGGTAACCGCACAACTATCGGACAGGCAAAAATAAATGGAGGTGTTTAAAAGGCAAATGGCAGCCAGGACAAATGAGTTAAGACTATTTGTCCTGTATGTTGGCAGACTGTATCTGCAGCCAGACAGAAGCAACTTAAACTCCTTGTACAAGAGGTGACAAGAGGTGAAGTCATTCAAGGTCGTGCCTGCAATTTTGATGCACACTGTTGCGAAACCCTGCAATCTGTTTCTTGTTTTGAGGTTAAGTGACCCGTACCAAAGGAGAATGTGAGGACAGACTCAATAAAACAAGAATAAAACTTTTACATGAAGGTGTTGATATTTATACTGCTGCACAGGCTCAACAGCCTGATCATTTGTCTCTACAGGAGAGATGGCTGCGGGATCTTTCCTAAAATCCTTCAATAATATGTCTCAAGAGGAGCAAAGCCAACACTGACAGTTGTTTAGAAAATCCATTGAGATTGTTTTAACTGCCAGACCACTTCAAATGGCCTGATTTCAGCTCTGTATATAGGAGGTGAGTGATGGCTGCAGATAATGATAAGATGAGCATGAGAGACTCGTCCCAAACGGTTGATTACGAGGGGAGTCAAAGGAAAAAGGCCGAGTGAAACGTGATCTCCGGAGGTACGAACAGCACAGACTTTGATAATGGTGATAGGCGGAGCGCACTGTCGCCTTCTAAACTATTTTCCAGGAAGGGCTTCTACGGGGACAGTTTTACCTAAAACCACCCACTGGTAGTTCCAAGTTGCAATTATATCCAAAACAGACAACTCATCTTTGATATTAGAGGAGCCCGTTTGACAGGAGTGGATGTCTTTGAAATGTCAGGTAGATGAGAAAACAGTCTCAGAGTCTGCACCTGAGCGTGGGCATAGCTGCCCTCTCATTAATCCATAGGCACGCACTATGCCTTGTAGCCGCCTCTCTTCATGCCCCGTCTGACTGACAGTTGCGTGCAGGTTTGTGTATTTGAATTAGGAGGCGATTCACTGATCAAAGCACTAAATGAAGCCTTAATAAGAGGCATCTGAGATCAATAGAATACGATTTAGAAATAAGGACTTAGAGAAAGGGCTGAAGGGCGGGGCGATTACACTTACATCTTATTTTCAATATAAATGCCGCAGAGAATCAAAGGGAAGTTTAGCCTGGTGAGATTTGCTACCTGCTTTGTGAGCTAATTTAATCACCTTATTTGAGGTTCAAAGGGATTAGCTGTTTGCACTTTGATACTAAAGAGGTGAGAACTGAGCGAAGAGATGAGAGACGGTGTGATACAATTTACATTTATGAGCAGTGCTTCAGAAAGATACTCTATATATGGCTCATGAGACTTTATTTCCTCTTCTCCCCAGAATGTAAAACTGGATGAAAGCGGACTTCTTGCCATAATCAGATTTGTTTTGGTTTGTAAGAACGTGGAGAGCACCCAAAAAGGGCAAAGAAGTAGAAAAAGTATCAAAGGCAGCGACTACGGCTTGCAGTAGCCTGAAGTAAAATGGAGATGGTGGGATATAGAAATGAATTGGGAAGGAGGGAGATAGAGTGAGGGAGGGCAGGCAGAGAGGTAGAGCCCAACATCAAACAATTTATCACTCTACCAGTCACAACATGCCTGGCCCTTGCCTCTCCCTGTGCTACCAACAAGTGCTCTAGACCCACATCAAACGCTCCCTCTCAAACCGACCGTGTTTGTGTTTAGAGCCTCAGTTTGTTTTCTAAGTGCTATAGGTTCTTGTAATTATAATGTGTTTACCATAACCTACCATGCTTCATCATTCTAAACATTCTAGACAGAAGCAGATGTCAGAAATGTGCTTCTCCCTTCCTTGGAACATCATCACCATCACAGTATGCCTCCAGAAATGGTCAGCAGGCTATAAAAATTGGCTCTGGGGCAGCAACATCCTCCTTGGAAGAGTTACAAAGCACGAGAACGTCTCCATAAAATGTCAGAACATGAGAGCAATACATAGGAAGCGAGATCAACGAGGTTGTAAAACAGTGGGAGGATTGTCTCTGGACAAACACTGCAGGTGGAGCTGCATCCAAGACCCCCACCCCCTTTTCCCCAGTGCAGGCAAATGTCAACCTCAATGTTCAGCATCACTCTGCACTGCGTGGTTCTCATTATTATGCCATCAGCAATATCTGGCCTTTACCGTTGTTACGACAGCGAAAGTTCAGATCAGCAATTCAATTAATGATAGCAAATCAAAGTTTTGAATTTAATTCTGTAACTTCAAGGTGTCACAAAACTACGTGCGGCTTCAACTCTTCAGATCCAGTTTGACTGTGATTCAAAGTCAACTGAATGGTTATCCAGCTAACCTTTTACTTTCATTATCATCAGCTCATGCCTCACAGGCTGCAGCTGCAAGAATTAGCAAAGAAAATAGCGGACTGTTCAAACACTCCGTGCAGACATACACACACACACACACACACACACACACACACTGCAGGCTTCAGAAGTAAAGAACCAGGTGAAGGCTCACATACTCACATAAGCCCCAGTGAATTAGTACACACTTACACACACATTCACACCCTTAGGGCAAATCTGTGGTCAGCCTTTGTCAAACCGAGACTTAGCCGATTTCTGCTGAGCGGTCAGATCAGATATCGGTGAGGTCGACCGAAAAACGTGTTCAAAAAGTTTTGCAATTTTGCTGAAGCGTGTGTTCTTTCATCAGCCCTATGAGAATGAAACCAATACTTTCAACTTTGTGAAGTGCTGATCAAACTGTGTCTGTAGCACAGAGGGTAGAACTCAAGAAATTTGGCACAGTGGCAGAGTCAAATTCTTAGTCTTGTTTGCTTATTATGAGATCAGATATGCACAGATTCAAATCATATTTATGATAATTGACAACATATTCAGTTGCGAAAAGTCTAACCATTCATGTCTATTTTTTAAAAACTCATTTAGTGTCTCAGCACCTTTATCAAAACATTTTTAATGATAACCAACTAAACAAATACTTGATGCTACAAACAAGAGAAGCATAAATCTTTGCTCTTTTGATTTTCCCCAATCCTGTCCTGACTTTCTCCTATAGTGTGCGTTTGTCTTGGCAAGGACTTGTGTCTACGTGTATACGGCTCCTGCTGAGCTGTCCAGCTGAAACAAAGTCAAGGAGGGCAAGAAAGCAGCGGCTTGGATGCTAAGCACAGAACCTGCTCTCTAAACACTTTAAGGACCATATATTCACTCTCAGAGTGAATATCAGGTTCCCTTCGCCTCCCTCTTGTTTGCAGACATCCCACGATATACTAGCGTACTGCTGCAGGCAGTTTCTTGGTAGGAGAGATCAGAGGCAGGCCAGAGTCATCAATCCTCATCACTGAGGTCTGCACATATCAGCGGCTCAGGGAATGACTGTTTCTTGTCATGAGTGAACTGTGACGATGGAGGTTCATTAATTATAATAAAAATAAATAAATAAAATACAGTAATTTTGTACTCACAGTTCTGATAACAGGTGCAGTCGATGGAAGGCTCTGGGCTGGATCTCGCTAATGTTGTTCATACTCAGATCCCTAGAGAGAGAAAACAGGGAGCATCAAAGTATCAATGTATATCGTATCGATGTTCTTTTCAGGTACTCGGGACATGTAAAATTACAGATGTTTAGACGCTTTTCACGTGGCGATCAATCATCAGGAGTGGGAGTAGGACACAGAGAGAGGTTAGAAGGTTATGTAGAAAGGCTGCAGGACGAAAGGGAGGAGAAGGAGATGTAGAAGAGAATTTTCCCCAATGAATCATTGTTGGGCAGCTGTAATTTCCTCCGCGTCCCAGTGACTCTTTCTCTTTTCCAGATGTCTCACTCTACCTACTCTTAGATCTGACCCCTCAGTCTCCCTCCATATCTATCTCTCATTCCCTCTCCTTCTCTCTCTCCTCTTTTTTTTCTCCCCCCACAGGTTTCTCAGGAGACCACCTCTTTCCCCCTTTGTTCAGAGCTGTAACATAGACACACTCCATTTCTCCCTGTCTCTCTGACACACACTCTGACGTGAGAGGGTGTGTTGGGGGGTTAGTGTTGACGCAGCTGCGTTGCGGTCAAAGAGGGTGAGGTGCAGGATGCTCGGATACATGCATGCACGCACACACACATGCACACATTCAGCACACACACGTAACGTACAAGGACAACTTAAGTGTCAGCCTCTGGTAGAAAACATATATAACCTTGTGGCCCCAGTCATGTAAGGTCATCTCTTTGATAAACAAAATGAAAGCAAGGAGGTGTTACGTCACCCCTTCTTTGCTTTCACAGCCCTTGGGGTCTTGCATGAGTCTTCAAGAGTGAGGCTTGTATGTGCGTGTGTGTGTCTGTGTGTGTGTATGACACTAACCATTGCTCATAAAGCCAGACCACCGGGCTAGCAAGTGTAAACTGTGCTCTCAGAAGCCCTTCGCAGTTGGGAGTTTTGACACACTGGCTGTTTGTTTGTCAAGGCAGCCAAGCTGACGGGGGGCTGGATGGATCTATCCGCAGGCGTGATCTATATTCAGCTTCAGGGGAGATGTGGAAAAAAACACTGCACAGCAACACTCTGTTCACAAATTTGGGTATTTGGATTGCTGGTCTTATTTAGAAATGATGATAAATCTACTATGCCAACAGTTTGTCCCCTTGTAACAGATAATGTTTAGTGTTAGACCCTGGGATGTGGTGGGAGGAGCCATGTTCTCAACATGTGATGAGCTTGCAGTCTTTACCGTGTCCTTCTTGCCATGAGATTTTGTGGGTCAGATAATTATGTATTCTTTTTACAACCTCCGCTGACACTGAATATTTTCCTTAGAAAAGCACGATAATGGCATGTTAGTTTCCTCGCGTGGGAATTTCCTGTTACGGATGCCCCCCTCCTGGGAGGTCTGACTGCAGAGAGAGGGGTTCAAGGTGTTACTCAAGGACACATATGCGGGGCGGATGCTTTCGATCAGTGTTGAGGGAAAAGTGGTTTAACTGAACAAAGTCAGGAATTAATCTCTCAATTTCATCACTTGCATTTTCCTTAGTTACCTAAATTTCATTGTATGTTTTGATATGCAGGTCCCTGTATTATCTGCAACTAATTCTCTAATTGCAAACCATGGGCATAGGACTGCTATTATACGCATTTATGCCAACTGCGGAAAATGGTGCATACTGATATCTGGTGCTGGTAATGTGCCATAAAAAGCTAGCAATGGGTAAATAAAAGAGAAGACGAAGGGGATCGCAAGTCAGAGTTAATACTGCTGGTATTAAAACATTCTATAAAGGCTTGTTTGTAAGGCTTTAAGGATCAGACAATCGAGTTTGATATGAAAAGTTGAGTGCAATTTAATCCATGTTACATGAAAACCTCCACAGGGCACCTTTAAATATTATAGCCTCATTACTAATGTATGTTGTAGGTTCTCGTCAGATCATACTCAAAATTTTGCAGTTATGAGTAAATGACAAATGACTGAACTAACAGAACAGTAAACATGATAAATCCAAAATCTAAAATCTTCCTGCAAATGCACCTCATCAGTTTATTTAAGCAGTGTAACACAGTACTTCAATTAAAAACTGAAAAAAGTAAAAATGATTCACAAAATTTAGGCAAATTGACAATAATATAATTTTGTATAAATAATAAATTACTTTTTAAATGTGATGACCAAACACTGTTGCTGACATGGGATGCTATCATGAGACCTCAAGCCTAGCTCTCCACTGAAGTACTGTGGTGATGTCATGTAAATTATATGCTTCATGTTGGTCCTATTTTCTGGCACAATCTGCTCAGGCTCCAGGCAGTAATTTGGGAATGAATGCAACAAGTGTAATGCACCGCTGCTTGATTAAAGTCAGAGGTAAATATAAGTGATAACAAAGTTGCCATGGAAATGACACGGCAGGCAGTAACACCAAACAAATTGACACGATCAAGAACTGGGTGACATCACGCAGGACACAGGAAGCACATGGGGCCTCATGAACAATACACATACACACCTTAATCCTATTCATTGTCTGTGTACTAATATGCTACTGAGAAAAATATTTATTGGAACGTTCAAGAAGGATCATTAAAACATAGCAACACACACACACATGCAGACACACACATATCACCCAGCTTCTGGGGATGCGCCCACAGATAGAGACAGCTCTCCATTATCTGGTCCTGATTAAAGAAGCCATAAACAAACGTTGTGTGAAGTCCATAACAGCGGCCTCACTCAGACAGAATAAACACGCAGCAATGGAGAGAGAAAATGTTTAAAAATAAAGACACACAGTGGTGAGTCATGGGGAAAGGTTGAATGCAGCTCAGCTCGGCTGTGCTCTCCAACGAGCTCATTGGGAAGCCGGAGAGAGAGAGAGACATTTCTGCTGTGCAGGCCAAGGCCTCCGCTGACAACTTGACGTATCGTTGGAAGGCGCTGCGCTATGGCTTGTTTTTAAAATCAAATAACAGCTGTGGCTTTTTTAAACCATGATAATTATGATTGATGACTACCACATGTGCATTGTGTCGGCTGGCGCTGTGACGTGCAGATATTTTCAACGCAAATAAACGGCCACAAAAGAAATGAGAAAGAGTGCGGTTAAAGATTTTGCAGGCTCCACAGCATATGGGAGTTTCACAATTAGAATTGGCGTTTCTGTGTCCCCATTTTATGGGCATCTCTAATGTCTTGAGTGTGTGCCTGTGTGTGTCCTGTGTGAGAGAGAGGGAGACTGAGTGCAAGTGTGTGTGTCAGTATCTGTGTCTGTGTGCAGAGCAATATTTTTTTCCATTTATAGGTGGCTGCGGTGTGTGTGGTAAGATGTCTGTCGCTCATTTTCACACCCCTATTGTTTTCCAGTGAGCCTGCAGATGTGGTGGGTACAGTCCCTGGTTGCGCTTTCACCACATCATACATGGACGCTGCAGGGGCATGGAAATGGATTGCTCTGTGGGTCTGTGTGTGTGTGTATGAGGGGCTGAATTGAAGCTCATGTGGTTTCTACTCTTTATTTTTCATGTGAGTATTCAGTAGGGGACTGTCTTGCCCTATCTCGGCCATCGCGGCGTCAAGAAAGGAGCCTGATATTGCTCACAGAACAAAACATCTCTCAGCCGACAGAGGCACACGGGCCATCTCCTCCCCTCAGATCTCCGTCGGCCGCTGAATGATGAAGTGAGCATCATTAGGGGCAAAGGATGCAGACATGGAGACCCATGCTCATCCCTCGACAAACACACTGACCAATGTGCCTCTTAACTGTTCTTATTATCGCCCAATCTGCAGAATGACTGACAAAGCCCCCAGTGATCTCTCTCTGTTTCCCTTGAGTGGAATTAGATTTTCATGTGCGTGCATGTAATTTGTGTGTTTAAGCACGGTAGCTTGCACGAAATTGAAGCCAATATTGCAGCAATTGGAGGAGAATAAAAAAAAAAGAAATGGACGTTTTTCCATTGCTATTCCCTCCATTGTTCCGTGATTTGCAGATACACAATGTGCTCTGATAGATCGTTTAGTCTTTCCTCTCCAAAGTGTGTGCATGCTTATGTGCATGTGAATGTAAGAGAGGAAGGTTTGGCATGGGAAGAAAGGTAAAGCACTGGATATTTGACTGCTTTATGCTGTGATTACTAGAGTAACCATGGCAAGGAGCTTGTCTTAAGGGGGGAACGGAAGCATGAAGAAGCAGAGGTACATTTCCATTCATCAGCTTTGGCCTTTTCTCTCCCTCTCTCTTATGCCACTCTATCGCTCACACTCACTCTTTCTCTCCCCATCTCTGTTTCAAATTTCAACTGAAGCATGGGGTTACACAGTCGGGTAGTTACAATAATGTGATTTATCATATTTCCTCTTCGCCGTCAACAGAACTACTGAAGTATGTTATCGGTTCTGTGATCAAAGGCAGTGTGTGTGTGGGTGTGAATGTGCCCCTAGCTCCATTGTAGCCAGTTTCAAACTGGAAGCATTTCTGACAAGAGCTTGTGATTTAGCGCAGCAAAACAACTGGCCACATCATATGAAAAACACCCCTGTTTATGTTCGGAGACACACACACACACACACACACGCCCACTCTACATCCACAGGCACTCATACGCACTCCAGGCTCAGGGTGCCTTTTGTGGGGTGGATGATGGACCACCCTGGTGAGTGAATGCACCCTCAGACCGGGACAGATGTGATCAGCAGTCAGGTGTCTGTTTCTAGCATCAGTCCTCAACTGTGTCAGTCAGACAAAGCTCAGCAGGAGCAGCCTGAGGAGAGATGACTTGATACATTTGACTTTGAAGAATTCCATTGTCTCAAAGTGAGGAAAAAAACTTATTATGGAAAAGTTTCTGGATTGTTGTTTAAGCATAAAATTACATGCAGGTACTGTACATAACAATTCAGGCAAAGGCATGTAAACAAACAGGCTTACATTGTTGCCCTTGAGAAGGATGTTTTTCATAACTCTCTCTCTTACATACTGTATGCACACACACACACACACACACACACACACACACACACACACACACAGAATCACTTCACAAGAGCCATACCCTGAGGTCTTCCTTCTCACTTCCTCCTCTGCTCTCTCTCTCTCTTTCTTCTTGCCTCCCTGCCAATCCCTTTTTCCCTCACTCAGGTGGAGACTCTTACCAAGCAAACAGCCAATAATGGCAGTAAGCTTTATGCCTTTGAAAGCGGCTTACCGGTGAGGAGTATTAGAGTAATAGACCTTTAATGGAAATCAACAACCAGAGCCTTGCCCAGAGGGTAGGAGTTCTGCACTAGCGGTGCTTGAGCCACACCTTGGCTGTCTTTTACAGTAACTATGACAGTAATGTCTTCAGTCGGATTCAGCCAGTCTGATCCTCTCCGCTTAGTTCTTTGAAACAGTTAAGACCACGATGAAAGAGGATCTTTTATGCCACACAATGTAACTGGTAGTCAATGCTCGGGCGCCGCCTTAAAGAGAGCCTAAATGGTTGTGTGCATTAGTGTGTGTGTGTGTGTGTGTGTGTGTGTGTCTGTGTGTGTGTGTGTGTGTGTGTGTGAGTTGGAGGGAGAGAGAGAATATGTGTACTGTGAGTGAGGGTGAGGTCTAAGTGTGTTTGCTTTTTCTATCTGAATAGACTGACTGCTTTGGCATTCAGTTTCTCTCGCAGTCACACATGAGCTTGCACACACACACACACATAAAGAGTCAGGAAGGAGGGTACAATGCTGTCCTGCCCTCCTCCTTCCTCTAAAGATGTGTTTTTTTTCTCTCTCTCCCAGACTTCCTGGGAGGGGTACACTGCCCTTTGTGTCCGAAGGCACTCTCTCTTTATCTTTCCCTCTCTTATTCTTTCTTTCTCTCATTCATAGGGCACAAAGAGCGAGGGAGAGGGCGAGGAGAAGTCTTTCACCTGGACAAGGAGGGCCAAGGGGAGGACTCAGCCACAAAAGAGCAGAGAAACAGAGAGGGAGGGAGGAAGAGAAAAGACGAGATAGCGAGACAGAAAAGGGAGATGCATCTATGTTTTTGTGTTCCCATGTTTTGTGCCCTTTTCCGCTCACTGCGGTTTAGCGGAGAATGACAGGCGGATGTCTGGGAGGAGAGAGCGGCTGTTTAGTCTGAGGCCATGTCATGGGAAACATATTCATGCCCTCTGGGACTTATTCATACCCTGGTATACCGCACACACACATACACACGTGCATGTACACACTCTATGTCCGTTCCTTGTCCTCCCACACACACCCTGTCATGAGACAGAGGGGAGGGGGGTGAAAGGTCAAGCACTTCAGTAATGGAACAGGAAGTGTTGGAACAGTCGGCGCTACACAACATACAACTAACTCCAACATGTGGACAGGACTGACAGGCAGCTGTTGTGAGTAGGACATAGCTTTGGAAGGCAGAGAGGCATTCATAGCCCCATCCATGGTTCACTAATCTGTTGTTTGGCATGTATATTTTGTCTGGCTTTCATATATGTTTGTTACATGACAAGTGCCAGAGAACATTTTTTTTGGTTTCCTTCTAAATCAAAGCAAACAATTTAAGCCACATAAAAGAAATGTGTCAAGAACACAAGACAAACACATGCCACTGATGCGTGGAAGAGGGTTAAAAATTTCACCACTTTTCCACACATCCTGAAAAGGTATCTCTTACAGAGGTGTTTTTTCCCTGCACACTTATTCAAGGCAGATTCTCAGCAGTGGATACAACAGTAAATGAAACCCGATGAGTATTAGTGTCAGGCTCCATTATGACTTCATTTGGTTGAATGGCAGAAACAGGAGGACACTGGATCTAGTTAGAAGACTGTTCAAATCCACTCCTGGCTCACTCCTCCTTAACTGCTGCAATCACAGATCTATGATCAGCTCATCTGCTCCATATATTTAACAGTACCCACAGATAACATCTAGAACTGAACTTAGATCAGCGCTCGATGAAATCTTACCCCATACCAATGAGGACATGTGGCTGCTGTTGGTTTAAAGAGATTTAGTCTGGCCCCTTGCCATGCATGTAAAAAGTCCAGATTTCCTCTTTTGCTCCTTCTCAGACATGTAATAGAGACATGAGTAAGTCTGGCTGCAGTTGCAGAGGCTCTGCAGCGGCAGAATTCCCTCCAGCCTCCCTTTACAGCAGATTGAAAATACACCTGTGAAGTCTAATCGTAGCAAGAAGTAATACTATTGCCTCATGCCATCGGAGTGACCTGACTGCTGTTTCTGCATTCAGGTCAGTTATCCTAACCCTCCGAAATTAAGAGTTCTGAAAAAGATTTGATCATTCTTCCTCTCCTTTCTTTATTCATCCCTTCACCTTCTGTTTTTTACATCCCGTCTTCCACTTTCTGGACATTCCTGTGCAGTTAACCCACATTTGGCTGTGTGTGTGTGTGTGTGTGTGTGTGTGTGTGTGTGTGTGTGTGTGTGTGTGTGTGTGTGTGTGTGTGTGTGTGCCCCGAGGTCTGTGCACATGTGTGTGACATTTAAGTGTGTCTGTGATTGCCTCTTTGTTCCCTTTAGCTAACTCCCGTCCCAGTGGTCCATTCTCCCAACCTAATCCCTGCTAGCATCGCTGTATCAGCACTGCTCTGTGGGATGCTTTGATGCTGCACAGGGGGATTGGATAGGGTATTAACCATCATTAAGTCAGTATGTGCATGTGAGTGTGTGTTTGTACATACATCCATGCTTGTGAAATGTGTTTCCTTGTGTGTAATGTGTACATGAGGGTCTTGTGGGTACATGCGTGTGTGTGCGTGTGTGTGTGTGTGTGTGTGTGTGTGTGTGTGCATACACTGTTGGAAAGGGCATTAAGTATCATTAGCTCTTACTAGTCATCACCTGCACGCTGCCAGCGCCACTTTAGTCAGCAGGCCTGGCCAGCGATCACACAGACAGGTAGACAGAGACATGCTGAGTTACAGAGGGAGGCTACTTAGAGGCTGCTTCATTTATGCCTATAGCCCATTGTTTTTGTTGATAACAAACCTGGACACCAAAATTAACCTTTTTTTTTATTTTTAACCTAATCAGCAGCTGAGTTCTGTTTTCTCGTCTTTTTTTTTTTTTTTTTTTTTTCTTTGGTTCGTCGCTCGAACTTTTACCCGGAAGTCCACAGCTGCAGCAGCAGAAGTTGCTCCTGTTACCTCCTGGACTCAACAGTCGGTCAACCTTTAAAACGAAACCGTCAGTTTTCCATTCAGCCGCTGATCTGGCGGGATGGAGACCGGCTCGGCTTTACCGGTAAACACCCTGAGAGACCCGCTGTTCTTCTTCCAACCGGAAACTTTCAGACCGGAGCTGTTAGCGAAGCTGAGCTGGGCTAAGCTAGCTTAGTTAGCCTCTAGATCTGAGGGGAGGGAGCCTGCCACCAAACTCCATTCAAAAAATCCAGCGGTGAATCGACAGTGGTGTCGTCCTCAAACCGTCCAGACTAACAGACAGAGATGACCGATGATATTACTGCTGCCCTCTGGGTGCTTCAGCCTCAGTACAACAGAACTCTGCTTCAGTAAAACGTTAGAGATCCATTAAAAGGCTCAGCTCGTTTCTAGCGGATCGAGTTGAAGTTTGAGGACAAACAGGTGAAGCCGGGCTGCAGGTTCAGTGTGAATGGACGTGGTGTGAGCCGAGTGAAAGACTCATGTGCATTCATATGATTTAAGCAACACGTGGTCATCTGCCCTGTCTGTGTGTGTCTGTCACTGAACAGAGATATAAAAAGGACCGGATTCTGAACGGAGTTTGGTTCAGGTTCTGTCCCTGCTTGAGGTGGATCGTGTGGCCTGCGGTTCTGCTGAAGCTCCAGGAGAATTTATAGATCCCACAGAGTTTGTAGTCACTGTTTATGACACTTAATATTCTCATGAGATTTTAACTGACAATAACAGCTGCTCTAAAATGATTATTTATTTTTAAAACGTACATTTGATGTTTTTTGAATACCTCTGGGTTTTGGACAAAAGACATTTGAAGATGTCATCACAGATTTTATGTCTTTTCCGACATGTTACTGGGGCCGCAGCATCACTGGTCTGTAACTCTGGTTCCCAGTCCCTAGTCAGACAAGTACTGGTGCACAGAACAAATGCTATTGAGCCATTAGAAAATGATGCGCTTTGTCTAAACAACACAAACATAATTGTGTAACTATATAACTGTAACCTTTTTCCTTAAGGTCTCTGCTTCTGTAGTTGCTGCTCTCTGCCTGTAGGGGGCAGTTTGCTGACATCAGGTCTGCAGCTAATGAAGGAAACGCTTTTTCAGGATGCAGCTGAAGAACTCGGAAAGATTCGGATCAAAAAGGAGCCAGATGGAGACGTTGAGATCCTGTCATATCCCCTCCTCAAGAAGCTGTCTGTCAAACTGACTGACTGCAGAGTTTGGCTGGAGGGGCGGGACTTCCTGTCTCTGGGTAAGAACCTGAACTGAGTTTGGTCATTTCTTTCTCAGACATAACAATCTTTAGATTAACAGAAATGACAATTAATCAAGGTGACTTCATTCTGCTTCCTTGCACGAATGCTGTGTGTCAAGACAAAATGAAAGGCTGGGGCTTCTGAGAAATTTGGTTTATTGAGTGAACAAAAAAAAGGCCTCATAGAAAAACATATTCACAATCCTCAACAGCCCAAAACCCAGATGCTGATCAATCACAAAAATATTTGCTGATTAATTTAATGTTACTCGACTACCGTGTTTTCCCAGATAAAACCCGGTGGTCGGTTAAAAGCTGGGTCCCTGATAATGGATGGGGGCATGTTTGACATGACCAAATCAAACTTGATTATGGTTACAGGAAGTGTGAGTTGAGTTTGAACAGTGGATTGCAGTAACTAACGGGGCAAACTGGAGCAGATCTGAATGAGGCTTCAGACAATGACCCTGGTCACTAATCGGGACCAATCGTTGCAGCGTTAATACTCAGGTATTGTGTCGGCAGCAGAATGGAAAACGAGGTCCGGTCCTGTCTCTAAATGTAATTATCATCACAAACTGCTGCTGAAAGGAGCTTTAACTCTGACCTCTGACCTCTCCTCTCCAACAGATGATCACCCTCAGCTCTGTAACCACACACCCAGGCATCACCGTCCAACGAATACCGGCAGGAAGATGGTCTACTGCTCTGAGTGTAAGAAAGGTTTCTATAAGAAGTCTCACCTGGAGGCTCATCTGAGGATCCACCGAGGACTGAAACCCAACGAGTGCTGGCAGTGTGGTAAAACCTACCCCACCCTGATGAGCCTCGTCATTCACCAGCAGATCCATGACCGCAAGGAACCCTACCAGTGCTCGTACTGCGACAAGACCTTCGCTCTGAAGAGGGACTGGAAGACACATCACGGAACACACTCTGGGACCAAACCCTTCAAGTGCTGGTTCTGTGGGGACGGCTTCAGCGAGCAGGATGAGCTCACCAAGCACCTGGAGGTGCACAAGGGGGAGAAATGCTACCACTGCAAAGTCTGCGACAAGATGTTCGTCTCCTACCAGGGCTTCAACTTCCACCGCAAGTCGCACAAGAGCCAGAAGCTGCTGCCCTGCCCTAAATGCATGAAGACCTTCAGCAACCCTCAGAGTCTGAAGCTCCACCAGGTGACTCACTCCAACAGGAAGCCGCATAAATGCCCCACCTGTGGCAAAGGCTTCAAGCTGCTGAGTGGCCTGTGCTGCCACCAAAGGACCCACGAGGACTTGAAGGCCTACCACTGCAGTGAGTGCGGAAAGTGTTTCTCCAGCCTCCAGGGCCTGAAACTGCACAACCGCACCCACACTGGACTGAAGCCTTACAAATGCATGGAGTGCGGGAAGAGGTTCACCCAGTCCCCCCACCTCAAATCTCACATGGTCACCCACACTGGAGAGCGGCCATTCCTGTGCACCACCTGTGGCAAGAGGTTCACCCAGTCGTCCCACCTGAGATCCCACATCACGCTGTTCCACGTGGGCGAGAAACCGTTCACCTGTGACGACTGTGGGAAAAGCTTCACCATTGCCCACTACCTGAAGATGCACCGGCTTAGCCACACCAAGGAGAAGCTGTACCAGTGCTCCTACTGCGAGAAGTCCTTCTCCTACCACAACTCCTGGAGAGCCCACGAGAGGATCCACACCGGGGAGCGTCCGTTCAGCTGCCAGGACTGTGGCCAGAGCTTCATCACCTCAGGCTCACTGCTGAGCCACCAAAGATCCAAACACACCGGAGAGAAGAGCCACTACTGCATCACCTGCGGGGAGTTCTTCTTCACCAGCTCGTTGCTGCGGGTCCACCAGCTCAACCACACCGGCGAGCGGCCGCACGCCTGCAGCTGCGGCAAGACCTTCAAAACCAAAGGAGTGCTGCGCTACCACTTGAAGAGGTTCACCGACCACCGGCCAGCTGAGTGAATGTCTGCCACGAAACACAAGCTGTGACTGCCCAGAAACACCTGTGACAGAGGTTTTCAGACTGTGAGGCCTCCAGAGAGGGGAGCGGGGGGGTGAGGGGGGAGGTGCATGCAGTGTAAAACAACTGGAAGTTGTCAGTTTGTCAGCAGGTGGAGCTGCAGCAATGACACAATTCATGGAAGAGATGAAGATACTTCAAAACAGAGACCGATTAACTTTGTTAGAGTCAAAAATCCTCCTGCTCAGAGTCCTGACTGAGCCAGACCTGAACCCACAGACCTGAGACATGTTATGATTCAGTGACTTCACTTCCTGAGGAGATCATCATCTCTGATGTCCACCCTACAGAACTTCATTCAGAATCCTGCTGTTTTTAAGTTTCCTTCAGTGTCACAGTGACCCAGTGAGAGGAGTCTGAACGTCCATGGTTCACTGCAGACAGGAGCTGATCACAGCTGATTCAGCAACATTTAGATAAATGGAAACAAATAGAGGTTAAGTAACGGGGCTCAAGTTGTAGCCTCAGTGAACAAACACAGGAGCTTTCTGTCAGCAGTTCGAGGTTTTCCTCTTTCCAGAGTGTTTGTGGATCTTTAAACCAAAAGCTGCTTTTACAGAACTATTCATTTTGCCAGAGTGTGTATTTTTTCTGAAGTCACACTCATTGTTAAAAAACTGCTCACACAAACATGAAGAACAGGATGTACACAGTCGTCTGAAGATCCCAGTCAGAGCTGTTTTACATAAGCTTTCTTTTTCAGAGAAAATGAAATGATATAAATGCTTTAACACTTCTCCTCCGCCCAGCTGCTCTCATCACTCCCTCTGTTTCTGTCTGCTCATCTCAAACGTTTCTGAAAAAGCTGTTTTTACATTAAACACCTGTTATAAGAGACAAGAACAAACACTGAGACTAAACACTAAGAAACCAGAAGCACACTGATGTGAAGAACTGGACACATGGACGTCACATTTTAAAGACAATAAACTGTCCAGCATTTCTGCTCAGCCACCAGCTGATCAGTGTGGAGAAATCGAGGAAATATAAAATGTGAACTCGAGTCATGTGACCTGAAGAAAAAAGAAAAACAAACCTGCATCTGGACTGCGATTTTAACACTAAGGGTTCGAGGTTTAGCTTTTTGACTGTGAACGACCTGATCTCCTCCCCTGCACAAAAAATAAAATACTATAAAAAGTGTCGCAGCCAATCATGTTTTCATTTCCTGTACAGATAAACTGTGCATCAGTCTGACTGCAGCAAATCAGAAAGACCAACGATGACTTCTTTACGATCTGAAACACTAAGTTTAGGACCTGGTCCTAACCTGGGACTTACTGGGGCTGACCTGGGACATGTTGGTCCAGACTCTGGTCTGGGGACTGTGTGATCATTCCAAACCTGCTGCCTCGTCTCTCTGAGCTGGTGCACGAATGAATTTTGTGCCTGTCGAGGCTCCGTACAGAAGCAAAGCTGTGAACTCATCGTGTTCTTCTCTTTCACAATAAAAGCCAAAAAACCTTCACAGAACACGTATCTCTGTTCTCTTCAGTGTCCCTGTTAAATCCAGGATCAGACCGTTAACAGGATCTGTATGATTAAATAAAATACTGGATTTATCTGGTCCTTTACATTATGAAAAAGGTTTTAGTTTTGTTTTAATTTTGGTTTATTTTTCAGAGTCAGTATAACAGATCAAAGATCCAGATTAAATCTGGACTGGACCCGTATCTGACCTTCATGAAAACTCAGAGCGAGCTGACCTGAAGGGTGTCAGTGTGGAGGTCTGAGCTGAAGAGAGGCCCTGAAACCTTAACTGTACCGGACAAAAACCACAAATCAAAAAAAGCAACGATGTCTTTGTTGTTAAACTGTAAATTTAACAACTGGATTCTTCTTTTTGTTTAGAGTCGCGTATTTTCCCGACGCTTTTATTTTGAAGGCATAGAATAACACCTCATGACTTCCGGTCGTTATGTAAACAGTCAAGATGGCGGCCTCCTGTCTACGCCGTGTCGTCCTCAGCCAGACCGTGGACAGGTTCAGGTCGTCGGGAGTAGACTTGATCCGGATCTTAGCTGGAAACAGGTGAGTTTAGAGACGGTCTTCAGTCTGAGTTCATGTCCTCGTCATGTTTATCGTCTGGAAGCTTCTCACTGTCCACCGAAACTTACAGCTGCTGTTTTTTCATAATGACAGAAAACCTGTCAGCGGCGGCTCTGTGACATCAGAGTCTGTGGCGGGAAAACGCTTGGTCTGCAGAGTGAACGTGAGAGGACACGCGCCCATTGTGAGAAACTGTGAAAACACACAGAGGGGCGGAGGAGGAGGAGGACTGTGGGCAGCAGTTGGTACGTTTAGTCTCACCAAACTACAGTGAGAAATCTGCTGATTTTACACTTCCTCATCCGTCACACCAAACTACAGTGAGAAATCTGCTG
>JBBMJY010000012.1:14070118-14085179 GCA_037833715.1 Toxotes lorentzi | reverse complement strand
GCCTATAGCCCATTGTTTTTGTTGATAACAAACCTGGACACCAAAATTAACCTTTTTTTTTATTTTTAACCTAACCAGCAGCTGAGTTCTGTTTTCTCGTCTTTTTTTTTTTTTTTTTTTTTTGCTTAACCCTTTATTACCAAAAATATTGTGAGAGCTGTTTTCACCACAAGAGAGAGTTATTAAAATTTTTAGCACTTTTCAAACTGGCCGTTACAAAGTGCTGTAAAGATAAAAAGATCAAAACATGAGAAACATGCCAATGAAAATGTGAGTTTCAAGATGATTTTTAAAAAGAGCATGTGGGAGCCTCATCTAAAATTCAAGGAGCAGCAACAGTAAAAGAGGATCTTGTGTCCTGTGAGCAACAGCGTCTTCTTGCAGCAGAAAACCGATCAAATTTTGAATATGTGGAGGCATAAAATCCTAGATCTGTTTTAAACCAATTTGCTCCTTTGAAAGGAAATGTGATATTTGTCTGCTGAAAACTGAAAGAAATAAGAAGCAACTAGTCTCATGCATGTGCGTCCATAACCACATGCTGATACAAATGACAGCTCATATGTGCCATGGGTGCACATGTGCGTAGATCCATACATATGCATGTATATGGACTAGGACAGTTTGGGACATTTGTCGTGGCCTGGCGCAGGATAGGACAATGCCTTCTCTGTAGTGGAAAAGAGAGGGCTAGTGCACTTGCACAGATTCATGCACACACATGCACTCATACACACACATACACACAAACGTACATTCCCATGGACTCCCAGGGTTGGAAAGGGGCTCAATAGGAATCTGGGCCATGCAGGCATTCTGAATCCTCTCAGTCAGAAGCAGCCCTTCACCCTTCAACCACACGTCACAGGGAGCACATTCCTAGCCCCCGTGTCATACTTGCGTCACGCTCCTATCACACGAAACATACAGATTCACATTTTCAGTCAGGGAGAATAGGTCGGTCCCCGACTAATACCAACCACTGTTGTGTTTAGTCCACATAGGCTCAGGCACTGCACATACAGCCCAAAGATGTATTCCACTTTACTTCCCTGATCTCCACCTCCTCCACCCTAGTTCCCTTCAAGATCTTGTGTCGTGATTGCTTTCTGCTTTTTTCTAAAGGACAGGACATGGAGCGGTAGTGCACACTATGGCCTCTGTGTCTTCTCTGCCTGCCGCTCCTGAGGGAATTGTCATTGTTTCCATTGTTGTCCTCTACCTGCCTACCTGCCGTCTGTCCCTGAGCGACATTTAAAAGCCTCCCAGGTTGCTCTCAGGAAACCACAAACCACTGCACTACCCAACGCTAACTGCCTATCCCTGCTTTCCAACACTCTTCTGGCATAAATATCACTTTTGTTGCAGGCGGAAGTGGCTTTTTCTGCTGGTGTTCACCACGGAGCCTCCAGGGAATCAAGGAGAGAGCAACACTTCAAGTTTGTGGGAAGGAACAAAATAGTGAAATAGCACATTTGTGCTCCTTTATCCAACTTTTTAAGCAAAACAGAGTTACTATGCTATACTATATATCTATACATCACATGTGTCACTGTTTTCTTCCTCTCTATAATCAGAGGTGCGCAACTCTCTTCCCCAACTCTAATCACAGCTGACAGTTAGTTGGCTGGTAGCCAAAGCACCTCCTCCCCCAACCGTCACACACACACACACACACACACACACCTTGAAAACATTTACACCATTTGGCTTGGGTACACACCCTTGGCTTTTCTCAGCCCGCTGCCCTGAGCTATATACATTCATTTTGGATTTCTAAGAGGCACATTGCACTTCAGTGATCGTACATTAGCACTTGGTGCCGCATGACCAGCTTCAACACCTGCTCTGAAGACACACACACACACACACACACACTCAAGCACTTAATGTATGGATTCTTCTTCTAACTGAAGGAGGCCAGAGGAAACAGGTGAGGAAAGGAGAATAGGTGGAGGAAGAAGGATTGACCGAGGGCGGGAGGGAAGGAGGGAGGGTAGTGTAGTGGAGGCAGGGGGGCTATCATAGACGCCTGGAGCCAGGACACTGATGCTGGAGCTGATAGCTGCTGTATAGAGGACCCTCCACTGACAGCACACAGACACAAACACACACACACACTCATACACTGTTCCCTTTTCTCAAAAATTCTCTTATTTTTGTTCATTCTTTACCCTCTAACCCTCCCTCCCCCTCGACCACTCACAATTTCTCTCTCTTTTTGTGTGTGTCTCTCTCAGACATGATGTTTACAGTGTGACCCCCGGTCGCTCATGATAGGAATCGTTCCATCAACATAATGGCTAAATGACACGCACACAACTGTTACAGTCACAGCCACCACAAAGAGGCCGGATGTTGTCTCCTGCACGTGTATGTACAGTATGTGTGTGTGTTTTTGTGTGCTTGTATGTATGTGTGCGCATAGGGATGTGCACTCCTGCTTAACCTCAACTGAGTCTTCAAAATCTTCCAATACACATTTTTCTGACACCAATTTCTTATCCTCACCTTTCTCTTTGTCAGTTTTTTTATTTTCTTTTGCCCCTTTTCTTTATTTTCCCTACTTCCATTTTTCTTGTTTCACCTCCACTGGCTAGAAAAAAAAAACCTCTCTGCAGTCTGGGTGGTCTTCACACACACACACACACGCACTCACACACTCCTTGGTTTTCCTCTGTCTGGTAATGCACTAGCTGTGGTTTCCTGGCCTCGGCCAAAACACCGTTAGAAGTTCACCGCACTCACCGCTACCACAAAGCATCACCTAATCGCTGCTCAGCTCCAGCCCCAGACTCACATACAAGTGCACACACACTCTTTTCCTCTTACACTCCCATGTGCACACAGTGAAGACCACTGAGGGACGTGTGAGATGTGTAAACATGAGCGCCTGACAACCTTCCAATCTATGTGAAGGATATCACACCAGCCAGATTGGGAACATATTATTATATACTATTATTTTCAACATTATTAAATATTGGTTTTAAAATGGTATAAGTCTATCAGGGGGACAGCTGACTAAGTCATTTGCTCCCAGCTAACATTTGTGAACCTACTTATTGTGTCACTGTGAAGCCATTTCTTTAACAAGGTACTTTGCTTGCAGCTACACATAAGACATCACTGATCCCTGATGTATATACAGTACACAGTGTTCTCAAACTAAACAAACATTAACACACGTGCACACAGAGCCATGCAGACACACACCCTTGGGCAGTGTCTTTCCTCTCTAATCTGATATCAAAGAGAAAGTCTTTCAAAGCATCTCACATGACAGCTCATTTCACACATTGCCCACGGAAAAGATTATTGTCATAAATCTCTACCTACTTTGCTCTGAGCTGCTCGAAGCATCTTTGCTTCCGAATAGTTAAATTCTTTTGCGGTGTCGATCTGCATTCACCACAGTGTTATGATATGATTGTTTGTTTTTTCTGATTACGATTTAATTATGTTTCTACATATATGGAGTGTGTGCGTGTGCGTGTGCGTGTGTGTGTGTGTGTGTGTGTGGTGGTGGTGGGGGCCGTCCAAGTGTGCAAATAAACACCAGAAAATGGAGTGAATCATGCATTGCCTGGATTGCCCTCTTGGTCACTATAACATGTAGAGTTGCGCTCGCTTTGAAGAGCTCTCCTATGACACGGGTGAATGATGTCATATACTTTCACAGCGTTGTGTGGATGTGGTTTGTAATATGGACTGTTCCCAAGCAAATCCCTGTGACCTCGGCAGCCTACAGTATGTGCTGGGAGGCTAATCCAGCCTCCACAGCACAGCGGGGCGTGCTGGACGGTTTGACAGATCCTGGTGGGGATTGGACCGGCTCTCCGCTGTTGTAACCTTTTACACTCCAGGACGAAATGAGAAACTGTAGCTTGCTGTTGCTGTGAGTTCTGGGCTATGTGTGTGTGTGTGTGTGTGTGTGTGTGTGTGTGTGTAGTGCAGTATGTGGGCAGGGTTTTGGGAGGGGATGTTTTGTTTATGTTTGATGATTTTTATCACTGGAGCAAAAGAGAAATCTGTGATTCTTGTGTGTGGTATCTTAATTAGTTGCGGCATCTCTCCTGCTGTCCCACATTCCCTTCTTCTCTCTTCGTGCAGTGCAGTAATGTGTGTTTGTGTGTGTGTGTGTGTGTGTTTGTGAAAACTGTGGGTGCATGCGGTTGGTCACTGAGTTTATTTATCTTATTCTAAATCAACCCTCAAACTCACTAATTGGTCCAGTTCCACCGTTAGGTAACAAGGGGAAATGAACAATTACTCTTGTGTTTGTAGGGAATGATGTGTATTTGTGTGTATATATGTGTGTGTGCGTGTGTTTGTGTCTGTATGGCTGTAATAGCTCAGTTAAGAGCAGAGTAGATTTCCACAGGGGGAGTCTCAGGTCATCACTGTTTTTATTTTAGAGGAGGACTCAGAGGCTCAACACTCTCCCTCTCAGATTCATCCCCCTTTGTGTGTATATGTGTGTGTGCTGGCTTAGTTGTGTGGCATGCTCTGTTTCTGGACCGACCACCTGATGTTCTCATAGGTAGAGTGATTCCTGGATGGAGTTAGAGACTGTATTTCACCATCATAAACTCTGCATGTGTTTTAACTTGCACAGGGACACAGTGAAATCTGGCCCATGAAAGCCGAAGACTCAGGCATCAGTCAAGTAGAGATGTCTTTTATGTGTCTCTTTAAAAGTCGTTTGCTACATAAACTGTTTTCAGTCAGAACTGAATTCTGTCCTTCCACTCTTGTAATACTTGTAGAGCCCCCAGTGAGCAACTGCTTTATCACACCCTGTTTCCTGGATTTTGACTTCTATCACTTCAATATCAGTTATCACAACGTGTCTCTAATCTGTCCTCAGAGGCTTACGCAGTGAAGCAATTTAAAAGGTCTGGCTGTAAGCCACAGCAGGGTGGTGTAAGGAACTGCTCAGATCGCCTGTCTTTTACATAATATAAACTTCTCTCACTGCCCTTAAAAATCCTGATGTTGAAGTGGCCATAATTCCTGCAACTCATTCTAATAAGATTAATGAATAATGTTAATAATCATGTATTTTATGCTATTTATAGTATGTTTGTTAATGTCATGTGCTCTAAAACAAACACAACTCACAAATCTACAAAGAAATCATTTTGTTCACTGATGAAAAGAAGGAAGAAAACAGAGAATTAAATTAGTTTTTCGAATCAAATGCCAGCAATTCTTATCTGTTTAATTGTTGACTTTTGGTATCATAGGACAGTGAAATGCATGCATGTGGAGAAAAAAAACTGATCATTAACCCTCAAACACATTTAAACATCTGTGTTCAAACAGCCCCTCGTTCACACACGCAAACACATGCTTGTGTCATGTGCTTGCAGCTTACACACTCTCATGTATATGCACACACGCATGCACATACACGAAGGCATACACATGCTCAAGCACACACTCACACACACACTCTCACGCGGGGTCTCCAGTTGGTGCTCAGAAACCTGACACTGAAAGAAGTGGTCCAGTAATTTTGCCATAGTGGTCAGCACACACATTCTCTCACACACACACGTTCCTACTTGGCCCCGTCCGTTTTTATCTACATGCAGGTTCTGCCACTGTTTCCTGGTCACACATCCAACTGAGTGCTGCCTCCTGCTCTATTTTTAAAACAGGGTGAAATCCCAGATACGATTCAGCAACATGAATGAGAAATTTCATCTATATGACTTTTTTTTTTTTTTTCATTTACAAATGAAAGATCAAGGCTACCAGTTGGGACTCACTATTGGCAGTCACGTTTTCATTTTTCATAAGAAACAAACTGGCACTCAACCATGATGAATGAGAGGAGGTTTGTGGATCAAGGGAAAGGATACAGGATAACACACAAAGGGGAAACACAAGAAAGTAATGATTGGGTTGAATGAAACAGTCAGAGGCCTGGAGGTGGAAAGGTGAGGATGAAACACGATGAGATAACCCAGAAGTCCCAAATTGTTTTAACAATAATATGTGGTACTCACAGGTAGGTGGTGAGAGGGCTGAGGTTGGCTGGCACAGAGGATAGTCCCAACTCCGAGCAGTCTGCCATAATGAATATCCCATCTTCTTCGCACTGGCACGGAGCTGGGCAGAGCAATGCCGCCGGCCCCTGCCTGTCTTGAATCTGTCCATACCCCCACACTCCAGGGGCGGACCCCCAAACTCCTCCAGCCACGCAGAGAAGCAGAAGCACAGGCAACATGTCTGACTGCCCACCTGTCTGCATCTACACCTGTAGGGTCTCCTGTCTTGTCACGCTCTCTTTTGTCCTCTCTGATGTCTTAAGAGGAAGCTGTGTTAAATGAGGAGGTTCCAGTGTTTCTTCTCTTTTCTGAAAAGAGCCCCTTACTGCTCTTTTCTCCTGTGCAGGTTGTCCACACTGTAAATCTGTCCCTGTCACAAGTTTTACCTCTTCATCTCTCTTCTTTATCTGCCACTCACCACTTTTATTTCCAGGGGTTAACTTTGGTGAAACTTCTTTACCCTCTTTCCTGTCTTCCTTCTCACTCTGCCCTCTTCTTTTCTCACTGTCTTTCTCCCCCAAACACAGTCACTCGTTCTCCCTCCCTCTCTCTCGGTCCTTGTATATATCTCTTCCTTTCTCTGTCTCTCTCTCCTTACCTATTGTCGAAGGACCGCATGAGTTGTGACTGAGCCACCCTCATTGGCCCGCAATTTAGGGATGGGCTGGAGCATCTCCGGAAAGTAGGAGGGGCCCGCGATTCTCAAACTCTTCCCTCTCTTTCTCCCTCTCTTCCTTTCCCCTGTTTTACTATGCCTAGAAGCTCTCTGTGAAGAGAACGAGTGAGTGTTTAGTTTGAGGAAGGGAAAGGGGGAAGGAGAGGGGGGGCAGCAATACAGTACAGTGGTGTGGGACAAGATTTCTCCTTGTGGGACCTTGTGAATGGAACTGAGAGAAAATGAGAGACTGTTTACAGCTGAAAGAGAGAGGAGGAGAAAAAAAAGCAGAGATGCAGAGGGTCAGAGTGTGTGTCTGGGAGTGACTGTTTTTAGGAAATTGGAATTCTGACACTTCAGCACCCCTCAGTCCCCAGAAAGAGCAGAATCCAGTGTCTCGTAAGTCACACCTTCTCAGGTTTCTGCTGCTGGAATGTCACGATTGCACACACACACACACACACACACACAGAAATGCACACGCATGCATGGACACCCATAGAAAATAACAGATTATGAGTGACCGGTGCAAAGGAGTTCACATATCCATTTCACATACACACACTCCAGTCTATAGAGAGAAGAGTGTGGATTTGTGAAGAAGTGTCAGCTGCCTTGGGCTAAAGCCTATCTGTATTTCACAGTCTATCTGTGCTCACTCAAAGTATTTCCACAGAGTCTTGAAAATAATGTCATCCAACTGCCGTTTCTCTTAGTACAGCACGTAAGTCTCGCTTGTGTAGACTTTAATTAAAACTGAGCTTTTCCTCATTCAGTAAAGGGCCCATAAACAGCGGGATAAGAATTCTGTAAAATAAGACTCCAACAGGATTCATTCAGCTGAATGTTTCACATGTTACACAGCTAAGCTTTACATTCTGTTCACCTGTAAGTAACGGATAACAAATCAAAGACAGAAAAACTTGCCATTTAAATCAGGCATTTCTCCCAGCAGCAAGTACCAAACTGTAAAAAGCTGCATTAGGGAGGGGAAATACTGAATTTTCCAATGAAAGAAAATGTTGCAGTAAAACACTGTACCAACTGATTATCACAATACATTTGAGAAATTTAGCAGAAATCCTAGATGGGGTTAGCATTTAATCATACCTCATAACTCCAGTTTTGGTGACTTTCATGTTTTACTAGGGGGCTTACATGGTCTTCCGTAAGTTGATAAAATCTGACTACTTGGGTTCATAAAATGTTTTCAAACCCCACTGGATTATCTCAAAAATGCAAGGGTAGTCAATGTGGACAACAAGGCTGTTTTCTTAGTTCCTGGAAATCTGAGGCTTGAGGAACTGAGAATTTAATTCAGCAGCAGCAGCAGCAGTGTGTTATGTGCACGCAAATACGCACATGCGAAGCCAAGAACAAAGATGCAACATGTAAATTTATGATGTGGAACTTCCCTGAACAGGCCGTGAGAAAATGCATAGAAACTGAACCTAGAATAAGTGCACACCGTGCATTTCGAAACGTAAAACTGCACAGATAAAATTTGTCTTTGCACCCAGTTTGAGTTTGTCTACCCCTCCAGTCAGTCTGTCGCTCCGTCTCTCTCCTTCTCTGTCTTTCTTTCTCCACCATTCTCTGTAGGCTGAATAGTTTCTCATTAATTAATTAACATTCCTATGCCACTGTGTTTTCTGAGGGGCCTTTGTTATGGCCCCACAAAAACTCTTTCAGAGCTGTTCTTCACATAGTCTCTCTCTCGCTCTCTCTCTCTCTCGCTCTCTCCCTCTCTCTTTCTTTTCCTCCTCTTTGTAGTGGTATGGCTGTTGTTGCTTCCACAGTCTATTGTCAGTTTGAAAATGTTGTGTGAATTGTTTTCAAGTGATGTTTTATGGATTTTTTTTCTTTCTCTACTTCAGTTGCAGATGTGTACAGACTGTTCACTAGAGCACCTTGCGTGATCTTACAGTACACCCACACACAGCACACACACTCATTCCCATGGGCACACATGCACATATAAAAAAGCACGCACATGCTCTCCATACACCTGCAAACCCTTCCACTCCCTGGGCTCTCCACCTCTCCCTTTCTTGCGCGCAGAGCTCTGTCATCTTTTTAAATGTTCTTTAATTGTCTGGCCTCGGGGGAGCCCTCAAACACACATACTGTAAAAACCTGCATGCCTGGTCTCCTGCCTGTCTCTGTCTTTTTCTCTGTCTGTCTCCCTCTCTCTTCCTCTGTTTGAAATTTGTTATCCTTGTTTCCCTTCAATCACAAGTACTCACACAACCATGCACGCTGCGCCATACTGATGGAAAAATAAGCTACAGATTCGTTTTCATTGCACCTGTTCTGACACACTCATGGTGGATGTGTGCAGGGTTAAATGTGAGTCTGTGTAATCCAGAGAATGCAAAGTCTCACATCTATGTAATGCTGCAGCAGCTGATTTCATTTCACACAGCATTTTCAGACGGGGAAGAGAAATTAGTTGATAAAATTGAAAGTTAATTCTGTGCTTTTATACTTTTATAGAGTAGGATAAACCCACTTATGTCTCTAGTACACATATTGTATGGGTTTCGTAGCAGCTGATCTTAAAAGCAGGGTATGTGTATGTCCCTAACTTTGAGCAGAGCTACTACTTATCCCATAGCATTAGCATTTATTCTGAAGAAGGCTAATCTCACATTCAGCTTGATCTCTTACTTCACAAAAATTGCATCTGTAATTTTTGCCTGATACTGTGTGAGGTGAAAAAATGTTGAATCCTTTACAACGTCAGTGTCTTTTTGGTGGCACGATATCATTTCTACTGTGCGACACTGATAGACTGTGTTGATGTTGTGGTGATGCTCACTGGTAGTATGATAACATGCTCTGTAACCTTGAGGTCAACACACACTGGTAGCATCTTGACAATTTCTCACCATAAGTCACTGTCCTGTTTCCTAACATCGATTCACATCAGTTCTTCAGAGAAGCAGCAATTTCATCATCATTCTCTCTTCTGATTGGCACATCCCAGCTTCTGGACCTCGCTACTGCTTCTAGCTGTGTGACGCATCTGCTGTGCGATGAATGTGTCAAATGACGTGCAACAAATGATGCAAGCCTCCTCTACGTGGTGTGTGTTGCACTTTAGGGATTAATGAGCTCTGTGTGTCAATAGTGTGCAATTCACACATTCCAGATAGTGGGTCAAATCAGGCTTGGTCTGGCCCCGCGTTGAATGAATGGCTCAAACACGCACACACAGTTGTTAGCAAGTGTGCAGACATTTGTACATGCCACTGAAAAAGTATGCGTGCACTCATATTCTTTCTCTCTCTCTCTCTCTCTCTCTCTCTCACTCTCTCTCCCTCCTTCTGTCTCACACTCATTCTTTCACCCACACACACGCTATCAAACAGTCTGCATCAGATCAAAGCCGGTGCTCTCTCCCCTCTCCTCCCCCTCTCTGCTGTGCTCTCTGGGCTGTAAACACTATCCAAGCAACGGCAGCCTTGAAGACACAAAGACAAGTAGCTACCTGACACCTGACACTAACTTGAGAGCACTCACCGTAGTCTACCAGGGAGTAAAACACACACACACACACACACACACACACAAGGCTACCTGAGCTCCTTGCAGCAAGAGTCCATTCAGGGAGAGAACAGAGAAAGTAGCTGTGCAATCAACCCCCCAACACACAAACTCCATCTCACCTCACCTCCTCACCTACATCCCCTAACCCCCTTACACACACAAACCCTAACCTCCCACCCCCAGGGACCTCTTCCCTACCCTTCCCCCAGCACACCAACACCTCTCCAATCTTAACTTCATACCAAAAATTGACATGTGTGTGTGTTTATTTGTGTGCTCCTGTATGCGCATGTCAGTGGACGCATGTGCTCACAAATGTGCCTGTGTCTGTATTTGTGCATGCCTGAACTGCACAGGCAATTGAAGGCTAACTCAGGTATACTCAGCGGAAGCAAGTGAGACGCTCTGGGTCGCCGGTGGCGGCAACCTAGGTGTGTGCTCTGGCTTTTCATGTGAAACCACCTGAAAGCCAACAAAAGGTCCCTCTCCTTCACTCCATCCCTCCCCCCCATCCCCCTCTTCCTCTCTGCATCTCACAGTACAAAGGAAAGGAATGAATGAAAGAAAGAGCAGCAGAGAAAGGGGGATGAGGTAAGGGAATGAGGATGCAAGGGTGGGGTATGGGGAGGGGTTGAGAAGGAGGGGGTTCTGGTGACTGGGCAAAATAGAGGTGGTGGAGGTATTTTCCCTTGTGTTTGTATGGGACAATAGCAAGCCTCAAGGGACGTGGTTAGTCATGGAGTTCAGCGAGGCACTCCATCACCGGCTGCAGAGACAGACCTCCTCACCTCAAATGCTCATTCAGAGGTTTGCAACAGACATTGGGAAATATGCATTTCACCAATACTGTGTCTTTTATAGTAATCCAGATAAAGTCACAATTAGATCAAATTTCACAGTTACCTCATATGATCGTTAAAATGATGAATGGTGATAGACAAGATGTCCCCTTACATTACAGCAGCAGGAGTCATTTGTTTATGTGTTTATTTTCCTTTCATTACCAGAGTTTTCTTAAAGCTAATGTTCATCTGCAGTCAACAGAACTAAAGAAACAGGAGGAAACACATAATAAGAAATTCTATACAACAGTGCATTACATACATCATGTCAACTCACTAACAACAAACACTGCACTGCACACTGTGGACTGTACACAGGAGCAGGAAAAGAAACCAAAGTGTTTTCAGCTGAGAAGAAGAGACAACGTGATTTATTTCTCCCATCAGTGATGATTTAATTGACTGATCAATGTGAAATGTGGAGATACTCCAGAAAAAGCTGCTGATGAAAAGCTATTGTTGAGTGGCAGCCAAAATAAGAAAACAATAAAAATTTAAATTAAATCTCTCATGAAATCTCTGTAACTATAAACCCCACTGTCACGTGTTCTATATGTTATAATATTCATGAACGACTTTTATCTATTTTCAGTCATTAATAAGATAATGTTGTGCACTGAGATAATATTAGCCACATCAAATGATACATCTGTGTATTTCTATGAACTACACCAAACACACTGTTAATCCAGACAAGTTGGCTTTTCTTTAAAATTGTGAGGCAGCCAGCTGCCTTAAAAACTGTAATGCATAGTGGAGAGACACATTTGTTTAAAAGTGGCTTAAATCCTGAAAAGAGTGAAACTACCATTCATTTCATTATTAGAATCAAAATATTTGTACTTAAAATATTTGAGTTGACAAAAATCAAAATGTGTCTTGAGTAGTAATAAAAACACTAGTTTGATACATTTATTTACATTTTATTGCAAAATAATATAACAGCAACAAAACACACATTACTGTTGACATATGCACATAAAACATCCAATGTACATTCATTTCCTAAAACAAATATTTAATACTTTATGTCAAAGTAGGCTAGTCCCCACACTTGGATGCCGATTTTGAAATTTGGGTGTCAGCTCACTTGTACCCAGGTTTTGCACCACCTGCTGAATTAAATTAAAATGTCTTTGATGCATGTTGGGTACTCCAGGTGCACTTCATCAGAGGCACATTGCCCTAAGCACATCCCTGACAAGGCTGCCTTTCAAGATGAACCCTGATTTTGACGGGTTTAGTTGAGGAGAAGCCAGGTTTTGGGTCTCAGCTTCTGTAAGGCAGAGGTCTTAGAGAAAAAAGAACTTAATAGTGTCAGTTTACATTTGTAAACAGTACGATCATTTTCCTGGCGAACCAATGATTTGTTGGCATAATCTCACTGAATTCACTGAATATTAATATCTAAAAATGTAAAGTAAAACTAAATAAGTTAAAGCGACTCACAGAGCTTCTCTTGAAGAAGTTAGAGGCACACTAGTCCACATTAACTCATGGTAACTTCAGTCCTCGCCACAACAACAAAAATGTACCCACCTTTGTCTGTTGCAGTAATAAGGTTAACAGCTGACGCTGAGGTTAAACAACCTCGCTTCTGTAATGTGTTCATCAGGCTCAGAGAGAAAGACAATCAAAGAATTCTTCTTCTTCTGTTGATATTAAATGTAGAATGTCATTTAGCCACATTAAAATTTAATCCTAAGTAAATCTAAAACAATTTGTCAATAAAGCCCGAACTAACCAAATTTTAGGATATAAAAAAAAAAAACATGAAGGGAGTAAATGGCGTCGCCTCCTTAACGTCATTGCAGTTGAACGGGTCCATATTCGTTCAATGATGGTGAGAAAATCTTAAACAGAGAAAATGACAGCATTTTCGACTGCAGATAATTCAGCTGAGGAGCAGGCGCCTTTAGTGAAATACGGACCGACAACAAGAACAGTGAAGAGAACATGGCAGTTGTTTTCTTTGCCATGAAACAAGCCCAGACAAGTTGAGTGAATTAACTGATTAGAAGCTGGCAAAGTGCTGCACTGATAAAGGGGTGTGGTCCAGGATAAAAACTGATGGATTAAAGTCTGTTCAACTCAAAGATGCGAGTGAAAACAACGATTCCTTCACAATAAGACAATATACTAAGACTGGTTAAGTAATGTAATATTTTCTTAAATATTTGGTTTAATATATTCTATTTACTTAAACTGTTTACACAGAAATAAAGTCCAGACTGAGGATGGTTCTTATCCAGCACTTACTGTCGTACGAACACAAAGCTTTCTTGTGTTTTGCTCTCCTCCCTACTTGTTTTCTCTGCAGTGACAGTTTGATATACGAGGGTTAATATGGTGAAATAGGCTGACTAAAGCAGACAGGTCTGCACCTGTACAATGCCAAAGACAGACACGCTGCACTCTGTTTGATGCTATTCTAAGCGACGCCACTGGCGCTGCAATCAGGAGGTGTGTGTTTTTGAGTGAGTTTGTCAATGTGTGTGTGTGTGTTTGTATGAGTGACTGTTACACCTGTACACTAAATACTATCTATTAAAAAAAAAGTTTATTGACCTAGAAATAAAGCAGTGATTACTGTGGCAAGGACTGCCTAATCATGCCTGTGTATGTGTGTGGAATGCGTGTGTGCGTGTGTGTTCATGTGCACTTGTGCATGCATGTGTGTGAGTGATGAATGTTTGCGCCGTCTTTGTAGTCCCAGTTCTGCATGATAGTATCAGCCGTGTGAGTGAGGAGGGAGACCGATGTGGAATGTTAACTGAATGTGACTGAAAGTATTGGACTGTCTCCATAGAGTCTCATCCATGCAGAACCTAGATAGGACTGGCAGGAGACTCAACACAATGTAGTGAGAGATGAAAAGTGGAGCCTTATTATTGTGGGTTTCACACCAGCCTCAGAGAATTCTAGTCATCTGAAAAGTACATAGCAGCAGCTAAAAAATTACAGCTATTAAAGGAAAAATTAGGCGCCTGGGAAGCAGGAAACCGAGAGCATGATTACAATAATCTCATTAAATACTTGCTGTGTGACCTGCTCTTTATGGGATCCAGAGCTGAATTTAGAATTAGGTGATGAAATGGCGCCATCTTCAGCCAAAAGACAGAACAGCATCAGAGCAACAGGTCAGAAACTAAACTACCAGCTGATGGCGACAACCCTCTTGTCTCACTGCAAGATGCTAATACACTGAACTGTTAAAACTCCCATGGTGTTCAAGACTTTCACATGAGCAACAATTATTAATCTTCATGAATAAATGTACTGTTGAATTCACAGGTAACACTGTCACAGTGAACACTGATAGAGCTCTTTGAAGTCCCACGAGATAAAGTCTCTGCCATCTCAAATGTTTTATTTGTACCCAGCTGGTGGGATTTTATGAGTCGTCCGAATTTAGTGAAAACCTGGAATGTATATTCAACCAAGTAAAAGTATTCTCAAGTATACGCATTTCTTTTCAAGCAGTTATATCTGCTTAAGTTATATCTTGTTAATTGAAAATGAGAAAAAAAATGACTATGAAGTAAATATAAAAATCTCAAAAATCGAAATCTGTGAGCCTTTAAATAAGCTCTCATTTTGTTATAGATCTAGGGCTTATTTCGTGAAGAAGGTCACATACATTGTCATTAACATTTACACAATTAACATTCATGATAGACAATCTTATCCTGAGTGACTTAAACTCACCTACACAGGTGTTTTCAGGATGGGTGGAGCTATGTTGTGACTCATGTGGCTCCAAAATTCCACTTGTATTTAATTAGAATGATACAGGTGTAATTTGTTCCACACAGCACAGGTAACAGCAAAGTCATGGAGGCACCAATCAAGAACTGTCTGAGAAGATGTCACATTGACCAAAAATGATTAAAATCATCTGTATTGGCTCATTAAAACTGCACCTTCAAAAGATGATAAGAGACATTTGGTTA
>JBBMJY010000012.1:14014357-14061771 GCA_037833715.1 Toxotes lorentzi | reverse complement strand
ATATGGCTGGCTGATTGTCTCAACAGTGGTCTTGAGGCGTCCCTTGCCCAGTGCCTTGAAGCAGCTGCTCAGGATGCATTTGACTGTGAACAAGTTAGATCAGATGGGGAGGACAATGTGAACCCCCTGATTTAACAGTTTGATCCTCCAGAGGATCCACTTCCATATGTCCTGCCTCCGCACCATCCCTAGTTCCCACTTCATTCAGGCACCCTGTTGCTGTATTGCCCCTGTTCTACTTTCTTGCTTTTCCTTCACTAAAGCGCATGCCTTGTCCTGCACCGGCTTCCGCCTCTCCTTCATGCTGGCAGTGTCATACTGGGTTGACACTGAGCTCCCGAGTCCAACCTTCCCAAGAAGAGCCTTGTGCTTCAGCCCGGGCTTCTTCCTGCTGGACTGCCAGGGCTGCCCGCTACTTCCTCCCTTTCCTCACAGCGATCCCGGCACTTGGCTCCTGTTACTGATGTTGTTGTCACTGTGAGGTTGTCCATGAAGGCTCTGATGGATGGTTGCCTTAATCCAGACGTGCTGAGATGGCCCTGGCACTGTTTCTGCTGACTTCCAACTTGTTCATTGTCAGTGCAAAGAGGGTCACCGAGATGGGGCACCCCGTGGTGCCAGTCAAATGTCAGCAGGCCAGAGGAGACCCTCAAGCTGAGCTTGCTATCATAGCCCAGGATTAGTTCTTTCACCTTCTGGGGTACATGGTGTCTCCAGTTTTTCAATATTCATTTTAGATATTGCTCCATATTTATTCAGACCATATACAAAGGAATAAACATTTCTTCAACATCCTCCACATGCCTTCCCTCTTCATCCCATCCTCACCACTCCCTATATTCAGTTATAACTACACTATTTGTCTGTTTGCAATAGTGTGTCAAGTTTGATTCCAACAGCATTGTAAAGCCAAAAATACCGAGTCAAATGATTATCTTCCTTAGTACTGTATCTCTGCTATGACAAATGAAATGATAAGAAACCACAGATACACCACAGGTTTTGATTCCATGAAATAAACTCAACAAGCTAAACTAATTCACTGAAACTCTAAACAAAACATTGCTGTATAAAATAAAAAGTCTACATTTATAAAATATTACATTAAGAAACAATGGCCAGAATTACCCTTCACTTTGTAAACCACTCCCACCCTACAATACGCTTGTGTGAAAGGGGCTTGGCCAAAAGTGTTCAAAGACTATTTAAGAGAGGTGACATCCAGGTGGAGCACCATACAGGTGAGCACATTCTCATGTCTCCACCCTCTACTGCCCGAGGATACTACTTCACTGCACCAGACACAGGAGTACACCTCTGACTCAACAAGGTACAGCTACCCTCTTCATTGGACTGACTTTGTTTGTTGCTGTCATATGACTGCCTATCACCGTCTGTTAAGTTAGAAAAGTATGTGTGACAGCTTCTTTCACTTCTCTGTTCATATTGTGAATTTTGAGCTTTGATTCTGCTGTCTCATGAGAGTGTTTTCTCTTTACAGATTGTCTTTTAAGTATGTTGGCAGAAATGGAGACGGTGAGTCTGATATTTCATGATGTTTTTAGAAGGGGGAGCACCATTTGAGTTTATTTTTTTAAAGTTAGCCAATGAAAGAAGAAGAAAGCTGTTTATATTTATGAAACTGTGTATTTCAGAAACAGTCTGCTCTAAAAATATGAAACTGTTAACTGTAACTGTATCGGCAAAGGGTAAAAGGTTATTTGTAAGAATAGCAGCTAAACCACACAGTGCTGTCACCTGAATGTTACTTGTGCTGGTGAGGGCACAAACACTTGCATATAATTTGCCAGTCAAACTAAAAGACACATGGTCAAGGTGTTGTAGCTTGGCTCCCTTCCAAGACACAAACACTACAACACACAGCTAGGATCAGGTTAAATTTCACACAGCTCACTGTCATTAGTGTGTCTTTTCACAGAAGTATACTAGATGGGGAAAAAAATAATGATATCACAAGAATGATTTGTTCTCTTTAACATCATGTAGAAAATGGATCATTCACAGAGAAGTCAAAGCTCATTTAAAATTGATGAATGAGCGCAACCCTGGTCTTCAGATCTCATCTTATTCACTGTACATGTACGATGAGCCAATAGTGCACCACAACAATACAACAGTGGGTTTTCCTGAAAAAAAAGAACAGCGGGTGTGAAGATAATAACAACACCTTAGGCTATGGCTGACATGAGATAAATGCCACCCATCATACAAAATGTTCCTGGCTGCCAGCATCGCACAACAAACAAGCCAAAGTCAAAACCCGAGTGTGTATTGTTTCTGACGCTTGTTGCCCTTCTCTGTTTCTGTCAGATGGCCTATGTGACTGAGATCAGGCTGAGCGGAGGTCGGGGGGCCTGGAGCCTAGCGGCTCACTCCTCCTGCCCTGAGGTGGACCTGGAGGTCATTGAGGAGTACCTGCAGGAGCATTCACTGGAGGTCCAGCCTGCACACACACCCGCATCACCTCCCAGCACCATGGGGCAACAAACGCACACACACTCCCACCAGGGAACCAGGATCATAGGTTAGTGTGGTGATGGCAGCAGTGATGATGATGATCAATGAAGGTGCCTGTGTGTTTATTCACTCATTGCATCTTTTGCCTGTTTCTCCACAGAGAATAGCTGGTCAGGTCAGCATGCATATGAGTGGCACTGTGGCTCTCACACTCCAAATGAGGAATATGAGGAGCAAGCCCCACCTCCAGCCTGGCCTAGTCCCCATGACAACCAGTGGGTGAGTTCAAGGACCTCAGTCTTTTCGTAAAATAAAGCTTAATTACCTCTTTCATAGCTGAACACTTATATAATAGCAACATATTTTGGCATTTTGAGGCTGAATTTAGACTAACACATGAAATTTGATTGGTTTTAATCATGACTTATGAAGATGGTTACTCCTGTGAATTACTGATAGGTTTTATATGTGTTTGCTTCAGGACCACATTGCGTATGCCTATGAGGCACCTGCATACATTGACTCAGACTCCCAGTCCAGTAGCTCCCAGTATCAGGAATACCAAGATTCACCATCACCATCATCTGACAGGGGAGGCAGGAAGGACAGAGACTCCCTGCCTCTGGCCCCATTGTCAGGTATAAACACATGCATATATAACACAAAACTCTCAACAATCCCGAACTTGAACACATCAACAAACACTAGACTCTTTTGTTTAGTCACAGCTGGGGGAAAAAATGCATCTTCACACACATGCGCACATCCATGAATCATTGTGACCTCATGTTTGTATTTACATCCCCTTCCTCCTCAGCAGGAAAGAGGAAGGAGCGGTTGTTCCAGTTTCTGTTCGAGATGCTCCAGACGCCATCGATGCGAAGTTGCATCTGGTGGGTCCAGTCCTCCTCTGGCACCTTTCAGTTCTCCTCCCAAAACAAGGAGCGCCTGGCGCAGCTCTGGGGCCGACGAAAGGGGAATCGCAAGACCATGACCTACCAGAAGATGGCAAGGGCGCTGAGGAACTACTCCCGCACTGGCGAGATTCAGAAGGTGAAGAGGAAGCTCACATATCGATTTGACGAGAAGACACTGAGAGGCCTACAAGGAGACTCTAATACAGTGTAGGAAGCATGATGGAGAGTGCACATAAACACAGAATTGAATAGGCACAGTGGATGTTGAGAGGAAACTGCTGTGGATGTCTCTTTAATGTCCTTTCTGCTGATTTTAATTATATGTCATGCAGAAACAATTGAATACTAAGTATTTGAAAAGCCTGAAGATGAAACACGGTTGGTCTGAGCTTTTGTAGAGATACAGAACCATATTGGATTTACTTTGAGGGGCGAACCGGAAATGATGATACTGACAGGAGAATGCAAACTGTAGGCATTGGTGATGTGAAAAGTGTGTGTGAAAAGTCAGCTGGCATTAAAAATTAAGTAAATCTAAAAGGTTGTTACATTATATCTACTTTATAAGTAGAACATAAATCCCTCTTAAAATAAAAGTTGTGGATTTTCTCATTTTAGAAACTTCTTAACAAAATTAAGTTGTGTAAACATGATGTGTGTCTTTTAGATAAAATAAATCAGAAAATATTTTCAGAATATCTGATACATTTTGTCTCTTGTTCATTGCTGTCTGTCTGTATGTCTATTTATTCATCTACCCGTCTGTCTACCTATAAGAACAAATACATACTGTGTAGTGCATATCAGCTGAGCAAATACAGATGTGCTTATAAACTGAAGCAAGCACACACACATGCACACACACACACACCCAAAGCCAAAATTGTATGCAAAGTAAGCATGCACTGAAAAACTGCCACTAAACACAGACCTGTTAATCAGTAACATCTAAAAAAGTCCCCTCACACACACACTGAACACACGAGATGCTGAGTTTTACTTTTCTTGTGTGAAATTGCCAAAGTAAATCAATGTAATTTTCATAGTCAAATGATGGGGTCATACACATATGTGCTAACAACCAAATGATGCAGGGGCAATGGACTGTCATTCCTGGCTATGCAGGACATGCAGGGTTGAAGTTTTATTCAGTTAACTGTCTCTAACTTGTTCTTGTTTGATTTATTTGCAGTAATGAGTAGAGGAAAGTAACTATATACATATACTTGAGTATATTATAACAATAATATAACAATAATTCAATTAATAATTCAGTTTTACTTTTGATTCATTTGCTACCGATATTTTTCTGATAATATATCTATACTTAGTGTTATACTTATTATTCAGTGCTTTTACATTGTGGTATTGCTACTTTAGCTTTTCCAATTTTTTATCTATCTCAGTAAGTCTCTCACCACTGCCAATACCGAACATACCTGCTGTGTGAAAAATGTGAAATGGATCATTTAGACGTTCTCTCCTCTAAGGCTACTGAGCCACATTTCTTAGAGTGAGAAAAAGATTTTCACTCACTGATGAAATACAGATGGTGTCTCTGTGGAGCGCACGCCCGTTGTTGTGTGTGCACACAGAAGCGCATGCATGTTTGCATATAAAAAGCATCTGCTCTGTGCTTTTTTTGGTCATTTGAAGCCAAGAGCTGAAAGCAGCAATACACTATCTGAACAACAAACACTCTGGATTATGTTGGATTTCACTCTGCTGTGGAATTTGTTGCACCTGTCCACAGCCTTCAAGGAAACCGGCTCTAACAAACTTCACTGCTTCTCTGTCTTCCCTGCTCTCCATCTTCAGCAATGGCTGAATGGAGCTGGGTGGTTTACACAGCACTCGAAGTGCTGGTTGGTGTGGCCTGTTGCCTTGGCAATGTGTTGGTGGTGTGTGCAGTTTGTGTTGGTATCCGGGATTCCCTTCGAGAGCCAACCTTCTGCTTCCTTGTTTCCTTGGCAGTGGCTGACTTCTTAGTGGGTGTAGCTGCTGTGCCCCTGGCTGTAGTATTGGATGGCTGGGTGAGTCTGACCCCTGACATGTGCCTGCTTCTCAGCTGTGTTGTGCTCGTGCTGACACAGGCCTCTGTGTTGTCACTGCTAGCTATCGCCGTGGACCGATACCTGAGGTTACACGTACCACTCAGGTGAGGTATGCACTCTCAAACACTGGTATAAAAGTTACATGGATACCATGCTTGATTTTTCAGTTGTATAAATAATCCTCTCTCTTTCATCACTTTTTTCTGTTTTATTCTCAGATACAAAGCCCTGGCCACACAGAGGCGCACGTGGTTAGCTGTGTCTGTGTGCTGGATACTTTCCTGTCTGCTGGGGTTCACCCCTCTGTTTGGCTGGCACAACTACTCCGCTCTAACTTCTGATTCCACCAATACATCTTCCTCTTCCTTCATCTCTACACCGTGCACCTTCCTCTCTGTTATTTCCCTCCCTTTCATGGTCTACTTCAACTTCCTGGGATGTGTCATGGCACCCCTGCTGGTCATGATGCTTCTCTACATTCGAATCTTCTGGAGCCTTCAGGGCCGTCTAAAGGAGAGCTGTCCTCCAGCCCAGGCCTCTCTGCTAAGGGAGAAAAGGCTGGCCTGCTCACTGGCTCTGGTTCTCATTTTGTTCGCCAGCTGCTGGATTCCTCTGCACCTGATGAACTGTCTGCTGCTGTTTCACGGTCCTCAAGCTGTGACACAGGGGACACTCTATACAGGCAGGTGACATTAGCCCATACTAGTCCTTACACAGACACAAAAGCAGTTTATTTGCTTTATGTTGTGTTTTCATATTCATTTGAGATTTGTTGACATAGTCACAGTACTTACCAGATCTGACAGTGAAAAATCCAATTTTCCAGGTATTCTCCTGTCTCATGCCAACTCAGCCATCAACCCAGTAGTATATGCCTACCGTATCCCAAAGATCCAGCAGGCCTACAGTCAAATATGGAGACAATTTCTGCTGTGGCTAAACTGTTGCCATGGGGACAAGCAAGTCCAGCGATCAATAACAAGCAACCAAGCCAATCACACAGGGACGTGTGCATCAGGAGGGAAGACCACACCCTAACAAAGGACTACTGGTTTGAGTTCATGGGATGCTCACACAAGAATATCTGACCATCACTGTGTCCAACAACCATTTAAGACTTTATCACAGAAAACCATGTCAGCTGAAGAAATGCAGACAGCTTGTGATTGTTTGAATTTGTAAAATCCCCACTTGTAGAGTCTGGTTTGAATGAAATCCTGTATACTCGAGTCCGCCATAGCGTTTGGTTGCCTAACTCTGATCTGCAAACTTCATTCTAGTCAAAGCTATCTCCTGTGTCTCCTCTAGAGGGTGCTCTACACTAACAAACTCAACAGCTGCTGTTGTACACAAACCATGAAACCATCAGAACGCAGTATTTGACATACAGACAATTTCAATTTCTCATTCACTGATTTTTTGGACAACTGATTTGAGGCAAGCACAACTTTATTGAGATGTACATATATTTAAGCAAGTCATGTGACAGGAGAAATCAATTCAGCACTAATCCTTTGCAGCACATATAAACCTGATCTGTTTTATATCGAAGGATAAAAGTGATACTCGTGTAAGAGTGTGCTGAATGTTGATGAGTGTTCAGTGAACTCCTCAGGGAAGGCAATAGACTGTATAGTTATCACCTGAGCAGGGTGCAGTCCCACCCACCAAACTATACAACCTACTACCTCACCCTGACAGAGCCCAAATCAAGCACACCACACGTTCACCTGTTTGTGGAACATGACAGCTAATTTTCCTGCTCTAGCAAAAAAAAAAAAAAAAAAATCGTCATAATGCATTACTTTCATTTGCTGCAAGCTTATGTTTTGATTGGACAGCATGATTGCCCATCTGGAGATGACAGTCGGCGAGTGGCTGACTCAGCTGTCTCCTTGGGAAAGACAGTAGATTGTATAGTTATCTCAAAAAGAGGTTACACAACCCCACAACTATTCAATCTACTACCTCAGCCCCAAGGACAGCATCCATGTTGCCTCAGCAGCAAAGATCCTCAAAGGTAATACTCCTGCAGTGGCACAAAGAAAAAGAGACAGAGAGAGAGGTTATCTTAATTAACTAGTCTTTTCTGTAAAATACATGCAAGATAAAACTGGATAGGATTGTCACTTTAGAAGTTTAAATTTATGTAAAATTTTCGACTGATGTGTTCAAATTCAGTCCCTGCAGAACGGAGTGTAATCGTATTTTCAGTTTTATCTCTGTGTCTGATTCTTTGCTTTTGTTTAAATTGGTTCCTGGAAATGATTCAAAATCACGTCTCATGGCAAAAACTGCTCATGCTTCATGACAACAAGTCTACAACTACCAAGATTTGGAAAACCGTTTATCACTTCTTAACAATAGAAGACCCTGGGAGATTTTGCATGTTGGCACATCCTCACCGATCAACCAAGCTTTTTTTTTGTTGTTGTTGTTGCAGAGCTGAATGTCTTTAAGAAATCCGTTCCATTAAAATAAATCAAAGACAAATAATTTAACGGTAAGCAGACATCGGAAAGTGAGAGCACTAATGTGTGAAAGCCCACCAAAACAACTCACTGGCTTCCTTAGACTCTGGCATGTGATCGAAAGAGAGAGAGAGAAAAAAAAAAGAACTGCTCGACTCTGTGCCAGGAATTCGTTTCCGTTTTTGCCAAAAACTGAGCTCATTCCAGTGGGCTATCCCTGTGTAGGCTGGCTGCTGCTTCTCAGACGGAGGTACACACACAGATGCCTGCAAATATGGCTTCCACCAGCTGCCTCTGATTGAATACAAGGCTGGGATTCTGCCCCCCAAAACACAACAAGGAAACACAAAATGGCGTCTCGCACATCGGCCATTTTAGGTCTGCTTAAAAACACTATAAGGTCTAACTTTCAGGTTTTTTTCTGAGCCCCCTGTCTTACGATGGAGAGCTGCTGTTCTATCGAGCATCGATCTTGTGCCAAGCACTGAGACAAAGCCGACAGACCCAGACGACACACTCTATCACGGGTACTGAGTGAGAGTGCAACTCGAACATTTCTTATCAGACTTCTGGAAAGTTCACAAAGAAAAAAGCATTATCACATACAGCATTTCCACATCTCTGTGATTTTGCTTGTACCATTAACAGTTCAATTTTGGTTCAATCAAAGATCCATAACTATGGAGCTCTCACTGAACAAGTAGATAGTTTTTTTTGGTCTCTTAATTTCATTTATGAAGGATGCTGCTCATCCTCAAGCCACTATCCTCTTATGGGATAAAGGTTGGGATGGTCCAGCAGGTTAATATGGCAGCAACTGAAGGGTTAACGAGTGCCAGACTAAATGCCAGACCTAGGCCTCAGATAGACACAGAAGGGGTTAGGAGATACACTGCTTGAATAAATTAGCATACAGCCACAACCCCTGAGACTTGGTCCAGACCAGCCCATAGTTAGCATGCAGTAGACCCTGCTAGTCTGATTACAGAAGACCAGACAGACAGAGGGGGGTGGGGGTGTGTTGGCATGATGCCCAACTCTGCCACCATGCCAGTGACAGATCTACGAGCTCTGTTTGGTCGCCAAGAAACATCCTCTGACTGGAGCAGTATTTGGAGGACGAGGGGAACAGACTAATAATGATATGACATAGTGCACTGGGGGAAACGGGTCAATTTAATGAAGATTTAACAGGACATGTAAGCATGGCCCGGAATGAAAAAAAAAAAGGATTTAAACATTAAATGCTTGTGGGGAATTCTGTGCTTCTGGGTTAATTGGAAAAATTGCCGTCTCGTTCCCTACACAACTCCCGACTGTTTTGGAAACACTGAAACCAGACTCGGTCAGTCATGTGAGCTGTACTGGGCACTGTTGTCTGTGATCGTGGACTCTGTCTGTGGCACATAAAAGAGGCTCTGCTGGGGCAAATCATTTTCTCTGTCAACAGCTCCAGAAAAAAATGTGTCTCAAGCCTGTGGGGCAGCTGAGAGGATCTTGAAGAAAAGATGAGAAAAGGCAGAAATGTGGCCTGTTGAGTTAATCTTATCTGCCTATCAGACAGTCTGTCTGTGCATCTGTCACACAAGAATTATGGCTAAATGGTAGCAAATTCACATAAGCAGTATTCTATGAAAGCTGAGAAACATGGAACTTGTCCCTTCTTGGTAACGCCGCTGTGCTGTGACCAACCAGGATATGTTTTTCTGGAGACAATTTCCTGCTCGACTATGTTAGTCTTTCTTTGGGTGACAAGCTACACATGTTTTGTTGGGTTTTCCAAAACCTCTTGTCAGTTATAGCACTGGGAACTTTATCTTTTTCAAGCTTTGAACTGATGTTTTACACTTAACCTGTTGTGTCTATGAAGCCATACCCGCTCCTGTTACAAACATGCAACACCAAATATTTGTTTGGAATTAATTTTTATAATACTGCCACAACTATAAAACAGAAAGGCCTTTTCAAGAAAACTAAAAACTATCTACTAATTCTGCTCTTTTATAGAGTAAGTTGAAAGAATAAAGTCAAAATGGAAACTGAATCCCTGGTGTTTATTATACAGGTTTTTCAAACTTCCCACACCGACCTATATCTTCTGTACTTTCAAAACACACCAAAAGAATTAACTACTTTCTACTGTGTCATCTCTTACAAATTAACAGCCATGCAAAAATTCATTTGAAAAATATCGTGGAAACAATAGGCCTTAGCTTCCTCTCCACCACTGTGAAAGGATGCGGGATTCATCGGATTAACTCCTCACCTAACGCAAACGACGTAAACACACAAATTAATTAGCAAATCCCCAAACACACACAGCACACTCAGATGCCAACAAAACTCCTCAGAATTGGAGCAGATTTTTGCAGGAAGCAGAGGCAGGGAAATACCTATTGGACTGCCCGGTCCCTTGGTCCGCGAGACGGGATGAATGCTTGGCACAGACACAACGGAGGGGGCACCAGACGACTGGTACAGGTTCTTGTGTGTTTCTCTCTCTCTCTCTCTCTCTCTCTCCGTCCCTCGCTCTTTCTCTCTCTCTCTCTCTCTGAGCTTTGTGCCAAGAATGGGCAGTATCTGTGTGCCAGGCAGAATTTCAATGAGGGAGGAAGGAGGTGGTGATGGTGGGCAAAGAGGAGGAGCAGTGGGGGAGCTGGAGTTGGCAGAGGAAGTATGCCACATAATAAATGGCAGGATGAAGAATTCCCACAGTTAAAATGATACAAACGGATGTCTTGTCTTACTCGTGTCCCATCCTACTCTAGAGAAAAACTGTGTCCAGGCATCTGGCAAATACAAGAAAGCGGACTAACCCTCAATAGAGCGCTGTAGTTATTTTATGGTACCTGCTTTTTCACCTTCCACGCTCCCGGAGGAATGCCTGCTTCCTACATCAAAGGACGAAGGACAGAAGCACTGAGCCTTCTCCGTGCCCACTTGGCATGCTGCCCGCACTGATGTGTTGTATATCCTCATTAACCAGACACAAGCGCACAAGGCTCATGCTCACATATATACTGAAATAGGCTGCCATATGCATGTACTTACACACAGCCACACACTGGTAGACACAACACAACACAACACAGTTGCTTGACCTGTGAGCATGAAAGAAACTAAGCCTTATCTTATCCTGATTCATGGTAATTAAATAAAAATTCTTCCAGTCCTTCGCCATCGACTTCTCTGTTTTGTGGGATAAAGACAAACAAACGTTAAACTCACAGGCATAAGAGCTAAGTAAACACGCCGGGCAACGTGTCTGATGAAATGATAGCATGACCCAGATAAGGCACGAGTATAAGGGAACCATCATTTCAGCCATAGATACACACAGACGTAAAGTAAAGTATAACAACTGAAAATCCTATTTTAGATTTATACTTAGGCATCTCAGGTTAGTTTGTTGTGTATGTATTTTTATGTATACGAATTGGTTTCTTCAAGAGAACGAGTTAAAAACAAAAAAGAGGACAATCACCGACCATCACGGGTGTATTAGTTATACCCTCCAACTACCCAGATGGCAAGTGACCTGAATGAAGAAAATAAACATCAAAGGTTTCCTTCCTCCTCTTCATCTACTCTCTCTGTCCCCTCTCCTCTTTTCTACTTGTCTATGCTTTTGCTAATGTGCTGATGAGATGTGTGGTTACCATGGTTTCAAATGTTTCTTATAGCTCAGATGCCTGGCCTGGCATGTTGCTACACGCCCACATGTTATAGCATTCACTAATGCCACACAGAGCAGGCCACACACACACACACACACACACACACACAAGCATATAGACATAAACACTCAGAGAGGTATGCCCTTTCAAAGAGGGTGTGCGTGCACATTTGTGTGCATGTATACAAAGAGCATGCGTGCAAGATTGCAAAGTGGTGTATGTCAGGACGAAACAGCTGCAGCTTCCTGCATGAGAAGAGAAACTTCCTGTTGCCTCGCTGCAAACCGCGGCCGGTCAGCCAAGATATCAGCCAATCAGCTATGTTGAGGCTGAATGCAGGAAGTTAGCCTGACTGCCTCTAGGACAAAAACTCAGAAACATTATGAGGCAACACGATAAGTTCATCTGAGGATAAGAGAGGGGCGGGGACAGAGCTCTCCCACTCCTGCCTCGCTTTCTGTCTCTGTAACCCTTGTTCTCTCTATTTTTCTCCAGCTTCTTCTTTCTCAATATTTTCCTCTCATCACTGTCACATGTTGATATACTTAAAAAGAGGTTCTTTTTGTTTTTCCTTATGAATTAATTTGGCGCTTAACGCCAAAGCCGAGAGATTTGAAATGACAGAGGCTGATGCAGACGAACTGGGAGTAGTTTACCCACGACTTGTGAGGGGTATGTTGAAAGGGTCTGCCCATATTCACTCTTTCTTAAACACGTGGCACGAAGGCGCCATCTTACCACCGACCCTTATTTAGATCAAGATACAGTACTGACAATAAGCAGTCCACTTAGACTCCTAATAGTACATACAATGTGGATATATTTCATATAATATAATCTGTATTAAATTTCCCACGCTAAAAGTGGGTTGAATGATCGAATCGGTTGTTGCTGAATTTCCATGCTCTGCTTTGTTTAATTCGGAGAGCGATATTTTGCTTTTGTTTTCAGGCATTCTGGCCTCTGACATGCGACTGTAATCAAAACATACAATGTAATATGAATAACATGCTTGTATTCTTGCTGCTGACTAAGATACACGTCAGTCAGATAAATGCTACTGTTTACTTTTACATTTTTTTCTTTTTTGGCTGTAGATAAGAAATCAACAGCTTTGCAGATAAGAACGTCGACATCAAACTGCCATTTTAGCTTTACAATGTGCCCTTTTCTTTACAGCGCTGTCTGTTTGTTTGACCCAGCTCAGTTTCATTTCTGCCTGAGTGTCCTCCTGAAGTGTAAAGTATCATTTACAGTAGCCTATGACGCAGTGTGTCAAGACAAACATTACAGTTGCCACCTTTTAACTGTCACACCTCTGGATCACAGAGAGATAAAATTCATGCACAAACACACTTCCACGTATCTGCGTTTTCATGGTGGCAGAAAGCGCAAACAGTGTGTGAAGGGAATGAGAAGCAAAGTAAATACTGCCCTCGTATTACCTATCATAACAGCTCTGGATGATAAGAGACCTGCCAAGTGCCTCACTGGTCCTGTGGGTGCAGCTTTTCAACACTGGTCAGCGGCTAAACTTGTACTGACCTGAACGCAACAACAGCTCTCAGGCTCGGTCAACACTCTGAGGTCAGAAAGTAACCGAGAAGGCCTGTCCTTCCTCCTGCCAGTCTACAAAGAGACACCTGTTCAGTACGAAAAGCCACAGAAAGGCTGTTTACCATCCTGTCAGAGTCTGGTGTCCTAGGGCAGAGAGGGGAGAGGAGGAAGAGGACAGGGAAAGACAGAAAGACACGAAGAAAGGAGGAGAAGGAAGGTGGTCAGCAAGGGAGTCGAGGAGTCCCTCTGAGCCCTAGAAAAGTTTCTCCTGTTATGTCCATCGAGCCAAAATGGCGGCGAGCGGAGTGCGGCGTGGCAACCAACGACGATAGACACGTTTACAGGAGGAAGACCATGATGAAGGACAGAGAAGAGGGCAAGATGGACTGGAGGAGAAAGATTATAGGGCAGCGAAAAAGACGGGAAGAGGTGTCGCAGGATAAAAAAAGAAAAATACCTGGAGCCTGTATGTGAGCGGCGGGCTGGGCCGGAGGACTGGAGGAGAAGAGGGCCGTGATGGCGGGAAGAAGGGAAAAGAGAGGAGTAGAGCACACCCTCTGAGAGCTACACCCCCTTCCCACAATCCCCTCCTACTGGCGTGAGTGCGTCTGTCCGTACACAGGGTGACAGAGGGACGTCTGCTCACACACAGCTCTATAATACACACAGAAAACACACACAAGCCACAGTATCAAACACAGTGCAAAAGAAAAAGAAAACAGCTCCAAAACAGACTCACAATAGACTCACAGCACACGCAGCTGCGTATGATCAAAACGGAGACAAACACCCGAGCACACGGACACAGGACAGTTCAAAACACAAACATACACATAATCAATTCGCCAGCCTTTGGATCGCCCTCTGCTCTGCCCTGTGCTGTGTTTGCCTCGGTCCGCCTGCCCACTTTGGCACTGCTGCCAAGAGGGAAGGAGAGAAAAAGGAGGGGAGGAGGAAGGGGGGGGCGGGGGGGTGACAGAAAGAGGAAGGGAGGGACATGCTGTAGCGAGAGAGGGGGAACAGAAAGAGGAGGAGTCAGAGAGAAAGAGTTAAGAAAGACAGTGAGACACAGGAAGACAAGAAAAGAGAGAAGAGAGAGAAGAAGCAGAAACTGTCTTGAGCAGAAACGGTGACACAAAACAGTGGGGCAGCAGCTGGGAGCACTCTGAGAATTTGTATGTTAATCATCTAACACCTAAAACACACCTCTCGCCCCGTACTGTACAAACCATCCTGCAGCAACAGACAGATGGCGAGAGAGACAAGAAGATCTTGACACTTCTGCCATATTGTTCCATCTCGCCACATTTTTTACAATCAATAAACCAAAAAAGCCCAAACCCGTTCGGGCTTCAAACTCCAAACTGCTGGACGTTTGTTATCAAGTTCTCTCGCCTGAAAGAGGAGTCCTGGGAGACTTACTGTCTTTTTTCGACATCTTTATTCTGGTTGCTTTTCTCCGTGTCCCCCTCCATCCTTCCCTCAATTCGTCCTCTCCCTCCATCGGGGATAATGTCAGCCCTCCTCAGTGGGAGGGGTTTGAGGGAGTTCAGCTAAATGAATCAATGAGCGAGAAGGGTGGATATTTCAGAGAATGTCACTTTTTTTTTCTTTTTTTTTTCATCCGTTGGCATCTTTCCCAGGTCTCCCTTCACACCAGTAAGGGAGTTGAACACCAATGCAGATTTTGGATCAGCGAGCTGTCGCCTCTAAATGACCTCAATCATTAGGACAGAAAACATAATTCCATCTGTTCATAAATGGCCGACATTCTCTATAGCCTCCTTGTGGTCCAATCTCTGGCGTTTGAGCGGGTATCCCAAGTTGAGCCAACCAATCAGAGCTCACTTCTGAGCTGACGTCAATTTGAAAATGTTGAGTGTCATTCTTTAAAAACAGGAATACTTTTTACCATTAGATTGCAAAGGAATACTGTTTCTCTTCTTTTAAAACTCACATCAATCACTTGAAGACAAAAAAAAAACAAACCTTGTTCAGTCTTTGGCAGGTGAAACAGTTCATGCTTCACTGCAGGTGCCGTAATACCTGAGTTATTGAGTTCTCAAACTGGCCAAACCCACACACTCACAAACGCACACAGGCACACACACGCTGGGAGGGTGCTCCCAGTCCTCAAACACTCACCGTGGAGACAAAACAGACCACAATAGTCCAGCTTCTCTGCTTAAACTCCACATGAGCCTTTTCTCGAAGATAGGACAATGGACACACACACACACACACACACATTCATACTGTACACAGGCTTGCACACAGACACCAACGTGGTGCTAACAATCCGGTTCTTCCATAGAGGCTCAGATTCAGCCAGCAGGTTGGACAGCCCCTCAACCTGACGTCACGTCTCCTTTGTTGTTTATGAATTTATTTCTCTCCTCAGCTGAACTCTCTGAACCCAAAGCCCCCCCCTCTCCTCCCCTCCCGTCCTGTCCTCCAGCCCTACACTTACCCCCTGCCAATGAAGGCGGGCAAATACAGTATGGCTTTAACAAGGAGTAAGAAAAGAAAGAGAGACAGGCAGACACGAAGAGTAGAGAGACAGTGAGAGGGAGAGAAAGGAGCTCAGATGTCTATCTCACTTTTTGTGTCTCTTCCTGCTTGGCTCGTAAAAGTTTCAGCTGCATGGCAGGGCCGGCCTCTTTTGGCAGTCGTCCAACTCTTGACTCTCCTGTCCCCTTGCAAGAGAGAGAAGGAGGGGAGGACAAATATAGTCACAGCTAGACTGTTCTGTACAGTTGTAGAGGCAGATGTACTCTGAACGCACAGCGACCATTTTTATTTCACACTAACCCACACAGGAGGGGACCAGTTTGTTGCATTCCTTCAGCATTTATAATGAGTCTTCAAAGAAGCAATGCGCAGTGGATAATATGTAAAATGCAAGCAAATCATTGCCTGGGACATCATGCAGAGTTTCCAAAGGCTGTGCCACAGTTGTGTTGTTAGTTTGCCTTTAACTGTAGGTGACAGCTGTGTCTGATAACCGTGTGTTTTATTGCTCACACCCAGTTCACACAGGGACACTCTGACTTTGTCATTTCTCCTGGTCTTAAATAACACAAGCAGCTCAGTTGCTTGTATATACAGACAGATTTGCACATGCACACATGAACTTTTAAAATGCCAAATATTTACATTAATGTAAAACACATATGCCTGCTAAACAGGACTTGTTTCAGTGCATACGTGCACAGACAAACAAGATATTGTAACTGCTTTACTCAGCTAACCTTCGGGCACAGTTAGTGAAAGTAATTCTGTAATGCTGAAGGAGTCCCTGAGGAACAGAAACAGTATCCTAATCATAACTATTGATTACAATACACACCATACATTGCAATACATTGTCTAAGCAATGCATTTCTCTGATTTATAATATCCAATAATGGAAATATTTCCATATTTACATATAGCGGTAGTGCTGCTGAGGATACCTCTTCATGCAATATAAATAATATAGTATCAAAAACAAGACCAACTATTTACTTAAGTAATTAATGGTGGGCAAAATGAAAATATACAATATACAGTTTTACAGACCTGACACACAGTTATCAGACCCAAAACAGCTTGGAAGGACACCTTCCAAGTAGCTAACAGTAGTAGCTTAAAGCCACTAGCTTGCCTAGTCTGAAGGAGCCTACCAGATGTTTACCAACTTGAAAAAAAAAACACTCTTTGGAAGCCTTTTGGAAATGCAAAACTAAACCAACCAATTTAGCAAAATAAACTTTTCCGGTCCTTTCATTACAGTTTCTGCACGTCTTCTGCACTATCTGCACACTTCAGTCAGTCAGAAATATACATATATTGTAAATTTGTTGGGCCTGTTTAAAGTGACTCTTTTAAACCTTAGATAGTAAGTGCAAGTTTTTGCATTAGCTTTTCAACAGGTGGATTTATGCAGTGTTTGTGCTGCTTTAACTGGCTTATGGACAGAAAACAGTGGCACAGTTTGAGATCAAATGGGCTGTGCTGCTGGGTCTGGGCCCTGCCTGAAAACTCAAAAACTATAGTATTTAAAACTTGGCAAGTATTAAGCTGCTAACAATTGGGGCGTTCAAAGAACTTTCTTTTTTTGGCTTGCAGATCTACATATTTTGGTACATAGCTTGTAAACTTTGTAAAGATGGTGCGTTTTTAGACAGTGGTACCCATAAATGTAACGTTTTTTTGTTCACCAGCCGTGCTCAGTAATAGTAAACGTAATGGTAAATAGAAAACAGATTTGATGCAGTTTAATAATCCAATAGATCTTCTGCTCAAAAACACATACCGTTCATTGCTGCTCCACTGTTGCTGGCTCCGGTGAAAACTACCATCCTGTACAGTTTTTTCTATAGAAAGAGGAGGCGCCCCATCTACTGGCAAACTTTTGTAAATGCAGTTTGTGGGACGTTTCACAAAAAGTCCCACTTTCATGCACATACTGTTATTTTATTACCCTTATGTTATTTATTTTTAAATGTTATTTTATTTATTACTTTGATATTAGAATTTTGTACGTTTTAAATCTAATCTACAGAACTATTTCACACTGTCAAGGATATCTCACCAGCAGCACACTTATGGAGACCCCTCCAACGCACCTTAACATTTACAAGTGCAGGCTTGATGAACTGATGATGAAGATCAGATTGAGGCTTATTCCCTATTTATCGTCTAAACTTGAACAGGACAATGATAAAAAAAAAAAGGGAGGAAGCGTACCTCTTTAAAATTCATGCCAATTCCAAGAGGTATTAGTCATTATTATTTCCTTATTCAGTCTTAAGTGTTTGAAAAAGCTGGGAAGAAAATGAACTACCTCTAAGTACCTGATCTCTCCGGATGCCACAGACCTCACTGGATAAGGGAAAGAACTTTGCATAGGCAGGTTGAGATTTAGACGTGTTTGTACATGTCAAAAAAGAAACCAGGGAAATCCAACTGATGTTAGTCGATCTGCTGTCTACTGTATGCTTCACTCTCAGACCTTTTTGTCAGTCACCAGTCAGTAGACAAGTAAGTCGTCATTATTACCATAATTATCTTGATCAGCTTTGTTTGTTCCAAATATGTGTTGTTTTTTGATATTTAAAATTTGAGTTACGTCGTTTAAGTTGCAGCTAGAAGGTGCAATGGACCTTTGTGTTCTGAGAACTTTGCATAAACAGGACAAAAAAGCTTTCTTATTATCTGTAACCCACCCAAAAACCCACTTTTTTTTTTTTTTGATCAGTGTCAACAATGGGCCTACTAAGGCCTCTAAAATGTTCATGATTAAGGTACTACTGCCCTCCAGTGGCCCTATGCAAGGACAACATCAGCTCAATAGGATGTAGAAGGGCTTACATTCTTCTTGCCTGGTCTTGATCTTCTTTCTATTCCCAACCACTCCAGTGACTTTTGCTTTGCCCCGTCTGTCACTTTTGTATCCAATCACATTTCAGTTAGTCAATTCAGAGCATTAAAAATCCCATGTCGATGCAGATAGAGCAAGCAAGCCTTGCAGATATTGGAGTGGTAATGTTGAGAGTTGTGCATCAAACCTCACTGACAAGCACTGATTCGACACCAAATGTTGAAAATAAGTGGAACTGAGTGTCTTGTAGATTTCAAGTTCAGATATTATTCTTTAATCTGTACCATTAAACAGGAGCTTATTGTCAGCAGTTGAGAGGCATGCTGAGAATAAGAGCATTTGAGTCTCTTTGTCTGTCTTGTGGCATTTCGTCAAGAGGCCATTACATCTCCTTTTACAACAGAATCACTGTTGCGTGTCGGTTGCATAAGCAGAGCCTTTTCCTCTAATTACTCTCACCTTGTTCATATGGGAAAGTAAGGCTGTAGGTAAATCATGCAGTAAATCATTTATCAAGTCTGACCAAAGCCTATGTGCATCCCAGAGCACTATTTGATAGTACCCTCCTCTAGTCTCCCAACACATCACTATGAACTGTATAGTCTGACAATGTTGTGTGATATGTCAAAGCATTAGTGGGGACTGAAAGTAAGAAAGTAAACTAACCAATCAAATCACCTAAGACAACAGACCTTTCTCCTTATAAGACGAATGTGACTACAAAATTAGTACAAAAATATACTTGCATATTTGAGGTATGACAAAAAATTACTTTAACTCTGAAGTGTCACATCACATTCAATACCTGAAGTCATGGCGTAATATAGTTGTATCGTTATGTTAAATAAAATGCGATTGAAAATAATAAGAGAGTAGCAGCTCTGTATTAGTTGACACAGGCCCCATGAACGCCTCATGACTCCCCAGGACAGTCACACAGCTCATAACTCAGCCTTGGTTTCTGCAACATATGATTCTCATAATTCTCATTAAATGTAGTTAGTTTGTAGTTGTTTTAGTTGTTTAGTTCACCTGTGACAATGGTCTCCAGCCTTCGTGGCTTGTAAGCCTTTCAAGTAAAGCAAAACAAGGTTAAGTGCTTTACTATTAAACCCCTATTATTAAGGACCCACATTAATGTTGGACTATTCATTTAAGTCTTTTTCAAAGCAAAAGTAGCACTGAAAGTATTTGCTAATTTTCCTGGATCTATGATAGCAAACTCGACATCTTTGGGTTTTAGATTGTTGGTTGGACAAGACAAGACATTTGAGGACTTCATCTTGGCCTTTGGGGAAATGTGATGGGCATTTCTTTATACTATTTTATACCCTAAATGATTGCTTAATCATCAGATCAAGTCAATTTTATTTATACAGCACCAAATAGTAGTGTAAGTTATCTCAGGGCACTTTTCATGTGTATGTGTCAAGACCATACTCTTTATAATATTATGAATCAATTTGGAAACGATGAAAAGAATCATTAGTTGCAGCCTTCCGTTCCTTGCCCCAGGATTCGGGTGTTAATTACTTTGAATGTAATAAAACACAACTGTATTTAGAAATATATGAGCATGAGTGCAATACAAAATGAACTAATAACTGTCTTTGAACAAAACAAAATAGAAAACAAAATTCAAACTTTGACACACTGCCCCTCAACAAGGCCAAGATTCAGTAATGAAGGCACCCATCTTAGATGATATTGCACAGTATTGGTTCAAAGTCATAAACATAACAACCAGTCAACATAAAGTGCCTGGGGGTTTTTGGGGCCCTTTGGGTGTATTGGGCTCCAGGGCAGTTGCCCACATTGACCAGTTGGTGATCCAGCTGTGATGCTGACAAATCACAACATTTAGTAATAACATACAATGATGCAATATATTAGTAATAATATAACAAGTTGCTGATAATACTTCAAAGACTGTTAGCTGGAATACAGAAAAAATATTTTCTGTGCTAAAAAGGTTGTTGTGTTGGACGAAATCTACTTGATGTGTCTCACATAGACCATTAAAGCTCCCATATTAACTTCTGATAAACAGTGAAATATGATTTTATATAAATACTTATATTTATATAAAGTGCATTAGGATTGGATATCTTAATGCAACAAGAATCCAAATGCAATTTTCATATGGGACTATATATACGACTGATTTAAAAAATCCTTTAGTATCACAATGCAGGAGCACAAATAATCCTAAACTCTAAAGACGCAATATCTTAGTCTATATGCTTTTTTTAAACATCGGTTTTACCACCTTTCCTTTATCCCTCTCCTCATCCACCAGGAGTCTGATGCCATGGGAGGAGTTTGCGTTGGGACCCACAAAACTTTTGCGTGTGCTCGTCTCGACGCCACGCCTCTGTGCGTTTTCCTCCGCGCGTTGATTTCATACCAAAGTCATACTTGGCATTCCGCCGTTTTCTGTCAAACACGATCGTTTTGTTTTGTTTTTTTTTTTGTCGTGGAAACACTCGCGATTCAGTGAGGAAAGCCGCTGTAGAATCAAAAGTATAAGGAGAGGAGTGTGTGCCTGTGAGAGCAGGGCAGGGAAGCCGTTGTAAGGTGAGTGCGCTCTCAGATAGTTCTTTGTTGTGTGCTGCAACTTTCACGCTGCGGCAGCTGCTTCGCTTCGTGTGCTCCTGAAGTTTTGGGATTTTTGACATATTTCGCATTTTCCCGCTGCCGCTTTGCTGATTCAGAGCCTTGTGTGTTTAGCGGGGAGTTCCTCTTTTATTTTTACTCAGCCGCTTGTGCCGCAATTGAAGTGACTTTCCAGGCGTCTCTCGGACTTAGTTTGGAGTTTGTTGAGGTATTATTAGCCCGCAAGCTAACCAACTAGCATGTCAGCTCGAGTGTGTTAGCACTGCCTTGTCTGTAATATATCCACCGGAGGGATAGAAAATAATATGTGTCATTACACTTTAAAGTCTTTTTGTAGTGTTTTAACAACTATTAGGCCCAGTTCGATGGAAGTTATTTTTTCTCCCCCCCCACTTGGGATCAGAAGCAGATTTTGCCAACTCACAGTTGGCTAAACGGCTCCCAACCGTTGAATGTGATTTCATTTTTTCCCTCTCCGTGCTAACAGATGGGATTCATTTCTTGTTATTGTGAAAGTTTCACCAACATGTGAGACTGGTTTTACGGGTTTTCCAGAAGTCAGAGGAGAAATAAATAAACAACACCTTTGTTCGTCTCCAACATAGGCGCTTTGGGTTGAATTATCAAATTGGTGTAAGACGTGACCTTTACGTGCATGTTCAGTAAATCCAAGTGCTGAGCGCTTGATGCCTTTGCTGTGTAAGATCCACAAAGATCTGCAGTAGTGGTGGTCGTAGTAAGCTGCAGTGTGAAATCTGAAAGTACTCTGACGAAATCAAGCTTGGTTAATCATAATGTCATTGCCGTTCACCCACTGGAGCAGAAGGCAGTGTGCATGTGCCTTGTCAGTGTTTGCTTAGCTCATAACTTTATATAGCTCGGTGCTCTACTGGCTCCTCGCTGCACTGAACACCTGACCCTTTGGCCACTGGGAGCTATCTCTTCAGTGAATTATGGTCCTTACTTTGCATCACCATTAGTCTGGTAAATGACAAAGCTGTGGCCGTGACGCCTCAGTTAGTTGCATGATTTCCCAAATCCTAGCCAAATTGCTCAGCAGTAACCCAACAACCAGTCATGATATACACCTCCCCGGCCATTTAATTGGCTACACCCATGCAATGTAATGCAATCCAATACAATACATGTGCCACAAATTCTACATTTATGTAGATGATAATGTTCAGCCTCTGTTAAAACTGTGTGTTTAATATTAAGGTCATAGATGGGTGTTATATTGGACTGCATTATGCTGCTGTTATCCTGAAATGATTTATACTATATTATATTGAAATATGCCTCTAATGTGTTTGTTAATGGGAAAACTTGGAAAGACCTGTTGATGTAATGTAGTCCATTTCAACACCACTGGAAACTACAACCTCATTACTAAACATATGGCTAAATTAATAACTCTCTGACTGTGTCTATCAAAACTAGACATTATTATCTTTGTAAAAGTGCAATATAAGGCTCAGATGTTGTCTTGAACTGCACTGGATTTTGCTGGTGTACCTAATAAAATGGCCACTGAGTGCACAATTGTACACTGTTTACTGTCAGTAATGTATATCAGTTGAATCAGTGTTTGAGTTAAGTGAAGTGATTTAATCAAAGTTAACTCCTATGTTTTGTTGGCGTTGGTTTTACTTCCTTGTTGTTTGGGGTCCCACAGACCTCACTGCGGTTTGCGTAAAAATAACAACTGCAAAAATCGTCCTTATAAGCAAATCTCCTAAAATTAGGGATTATCATAAAGTATCAAGGTGGTTAAAACAGGGTTAATTATGGGTTGTTGTTTTGTTGTTTGAGCTGTTAAAAAGGACCTGGAGTGTCCAGGGTGCCAAACAGAACATTAGGGTTAATCAGATCCAGTCAGGACAACCAGACAGACACCATCCTCTGAGTTGCCGAATTCTCACACAGTAAAACTTTCAGGACTGACATATCCCCTCCCCTTGAATATCAAAATGTCCTTTTAGGCTTTGCTCTTTCCTAACCATCTCACCAGGGCCTGTCCAATCTCTATGGCAACAGCACAGTCCCGTCAGCAGTGATTGAAACTGGGAAGGCCCTGTGCAAAGTGTGTCCAATAAGCCCACCACAGCAGGGGAAGCTCAGCAACCACACTGATCCTCTGTGGTTCCTCTGTGGCAGGGACCATGTTAGCCACACTCTGGAAAACATTACACACCAGGCAGCACTCATGTTGCATATGTGTGCCTGTGTTTGAGAAGATTTGGAGCATCTTCAACAATAACAAAAGAATGTGTAATTTCCTCATGTGGCCCAGGCAGGCAATGTTGCAGGCTTCTGTGAAGTACATATGGCTTGAGTATTACCTTCTGAGCTAGTTTCTCTAGGACAGTTGGCTAAGGAAAATGATTAACAGGGCTCGACATTTCTAACTATAGTCAATTTGTCATCTATCATCTTCCATCCACTGGTGTAACCTTAGTAGCTAGACCAACTGGTAGTTTCTTCACTGACCTTGGTCAGTGTTTTTATAAATTTACAAGCCTCTCAGTGTTTTGCCGTTTTGTTTGTCGGGTCTTTAACCCTGGATGCCAGGGCTATTAATACACTCTGGACCCATGGAAGCTGTAAACAACTTCAGATGAATCTGATCTCACTCTTAGTGAAGTGTGGAGACATTTGGAGTCCAAGAAATCTGTCACCATTCTCAGCAGCCACAAAGTTAATCCTGGTCCTGTGTATGCATCACAGTCTGTGTGATGTAGATTAGTAAAACAAAGTTTAGGGCCACTCTTGATATTCTTGATCTGCCCGTCATTGGGCCTCATTCATAAAACTCACAGATTTGATTTGAATTTCAGCTTACAAAAATGAGCACATCAGTGGGATTCAGTAATATTCTTATGTTCCTGAAATGTTTGTAGGCAGGAACAACATTTTTGATTGGTCATCACAACTAATACAAATAGTGGTTAGGCCCTTTTCTGAAGCTGTGTTCCACATAACCCTCAGTCATTTTAAATCACAGTTATTTAATAGACAGTCTGTTTTAATCATGAATCTGTTGAGAGAAACTGGTGATAAGAAAACACAAATGTTTGGGTTTGACTCATCCAGTAAATTAAAAAAGCTAATAAATCAAAGTTCTTCATCACATTGGTGCAAATATAATAGAAATAAAAAAATTGCTATAAATCTGGCCTGCTCATTGGTGTGCAACATTAATACCCACCATGGTCTCCCAGAGATATTAAAATTATTGTTACCATAATGTGCTATATGGCAGAATCTCTGAAGGTTGATAAATGTAGATTTACTCTCGTAGCATATACTGTCACAATGCCCAACCCCAGTGAGCCAGGTCAATAACAGAGCCAGCTGTCGCATTTTACTCATTTGGGAAACCCCATGTCCCCCTCTCCAGGCTCTAATACTTTGCCATGATTTTTTGCTTCTAGTTTTAAATCAAACCATATTTTATAACTTTCAGACCATTGGGAAATTTAGTGCTGATACAGCGTTCAGCTCTGCTTTGACATCCTGCCATCCTCTGTGCTGCTCAGAGCCCATTCTAAAGTTCTCACTTTCCAAAATAATATATTTTAAGAGATCTCCAGTCAGTTCAAAGTTTTGGTTTAAGACTGACAGATATCTTCAGATGGATAACAACAAAAGTGTTTCTGAGGAATCAAAATCACGGTTTTCATGTTTTTTTTTCTCCCTGACTAAGAAACAAAATAGATTTCTAGGCTGAATTCCAGCTGTTGATGAGTTGAAGAAAAAGTTAACTTCTCTAACCGCAAAAATGTCTTTCGTTTATTTTTGCCAGATCACAAACTATACACTTTAAGGTTTGTATATGTTGCCTTGATAGATGATTTAAAGCTGTACTGTATTTTCAAAACACCCAGGTGACAGCTGCATTAATTTCTTTAACCTTGCTGATTGCAATGCCTTTTTGTCTAAATTCATCAGCTATGCAAACAAATACTGCTCTGCTCTCACATTTGAGATAATGGTGTAATGCTTTTTTTAATGTGGAAGAAAGGCCGCCTTGAAACCTGCATTCAGAATATTTATTGTCGCATGCATGATTTCTATTTTTGTTGGTGCCTCGTATTGGTTTATGCCTTATTTATTTTATGTTCATTTATTAAAATTAACAATAACCAATCAGAAAAATGATTAAATGTGGCGTGTGGTCATCATGTCAATCCCAGTATATGATCTGTTGTTTCGTGTCTCTCTAAAATGTCCTGCAATTTGTTAGAAATATATTGTCCTTTGTGTTCAAGGTGTGTTGTGGCCGGAGCCGTCATCATTGCGTCGGAGTGGAGTTGCCGTAGCAGCCCCGATGGGGCGCAGGAGGAGGGTGGCAATGGAGAGGGGCTGGGTGACGGGGCAGACCGTGGACTGGACGGGGACCCTGAGGGAGTGTGGAGTCCGGACATTGAGCAGAGCTTTCAGGAAGCTCTGGCCATCTACCCTCCCTGCGGCAGGAGAAAGATCATACTTTCAGACGAGGGGAAGATGTATGGTGAGGAACACAACGTATTTCTGTCCTAACGTACCAGTTGTCATCGAGCCATCCTGTTATCTCCTCTCACCTCCAGTCTCCTTCTTCCACATGTAATCCAAAGGCCAAAGTTGAAGTCTATATGTCTGTGTTCATCGCCTACTGAGACTCTTTAGATGTGAAACTACAGAATGTAAAGAGATATCACTTTGTCTGGTTTGTAAAGGGTTTTGGCCAAACATTTTCTCTCATGGAACCACAAGTGAAATTACTTTAGATCATTCACTCACATTTTTAAGAGCATTTTTTGTATATTATATACATAAACTTGCATAAAGTTTTAGTAGGAATTGTAATCGGTCACTGTACAGATTGCGGGAGTTTATATTGTTTAGTAGTGCTGCAAAACAACTAATGATTTAAATTAAGATTAAGATTTTGTGTTACTGTTTTCATTTCTCACTTCTAAGTGGTTGGTTGGTGGTAATTTAGATAACCATTTTAAATTGTACTTGTTTAAAGTACCTGTAGAAGGCTCATTTGTTCAGTGGAGTCCCTGTCTGCAAGCTGTACAGTGAGGCCTGTTAGTAAACATGACTAATAAGTATGAGGGCCAGAATTACAGAAAAAGTCCCATATCCCATCTGTACACATTTTCTATCAATCTCAAGTTTTCCAGAATGACATAAAACTGAAACTTTATGCCTGATGTATTTTGGCTCTGCAAGAAACCACCACAAAGGCCTGTAGTGATCTGCTGCATGCACTTTTTAAGCTAGTGGTGTATTGATGCTTCTTGAAAAGACCTCTTTGTTTGTACCCAGGTGATTTGCTTGTGAGTTTTTGGAGAGGATTATTTAGGTCAAAGGGCAGTCAGCAGTGACGAGGTTAAAGGGTAGAGCCATAGGTCAGCATCTCAGGTCAGGGTAGGGCTAACGTGTGCAGAAATTGCTTGACTGCTCATTCCCCTGGGGCAGTAATTGCTTATTGACTGGTTCATATTGGTCTGTGGGACTGCGTAACCAGCGTTGTAATGCTTGAACACATTCAATGTCATTTTTGTTTGTTTTTAATAGGATCTGTTCAGGGTGCTGCCTGCAAGTAGGGCTTTGATGTATTTTGACCATACTGAAGACCTTGGCTGGCATCCAACATTCCCTGTGTTTTTTAAATGTAATATTTATTTGTTTATTGGGCTGAGAGCTGGTATTCCCACCCACGGCAGTCCGTGTCACGCATTTGTGTATGTGTGACCGTCTGTGGCGAGGGAAATAGGATATGTGATCCCATGCGACAGAAAGGGAAAGTTTGTTTCAGCATTGTGGCATTTTCTCCTTTTGTGGAAATGTGGGCTCACTGAGTTGACCACCCCCACACTTCTCTCTCAATAAACAAGGACAGTCCCACTGGTACATATGTTCACACATTTAAAAGCCACGCTGACACTTAGAATATAATAGCAACGTTCCTATTAACCCACTGGTCTCTCATTTTCAAACCAGTATGTAAGACAACACCCCTTAACAATATTGTGAGAAACTTTGAATAACCCCTTTTTAAATTAAAATAAATGTAATAACAGCATGGAAATGAAACTGCTTGTTTCATCACTTTGTCAGCTGATATTATTTTATCAAGATTTCACCCCAAAGCCAACCAGAGTTGATCCTATACTATTTTTAAATGACTCTACTTGTACTTTTTATCTTGTATGTGCCCTCTAAACGTTACTAAGTCCTAATAAATATGGATACCACAGTCAAGCAGTTAAAGCCATTTAGTGCTCATTTCACCTAGCTGTAACAGTCAGCTTCAGAAATATGTATCAGTTAGAGCAGCTTTTAAAACCAGGAAAAGAAAATATTTAATCTGCATATGAATTTTACAATAACCAAAATCCCAAATGTCAGGCTATCCTTAATTGTGTATCAGAATATCAGATTTACTTCAATACATGTTCTAGCTTTCCCCCTTAACTAGGCCAGTCGTAACTGAGCTCAGTCTCTGTGCTGCATTTGCTCTCAGCCATATGTTGCTAGCATGATGTCACTGTGGATTATGGTTTCAGGCATGTATTCCCAAATTGGGATGATCAGCAGACAGGTCACTTGCTTTTGCACTCATTGGTAAATACAAGGGCTGGACTCAGCTTCAACAACATGTGTAATCTCCTGCAACAAATAGGTACAAGTGCATTCACACTGTGTCAGAGAAGGTTTGTTTCGACACTGAGGTCATTTTTGTTTTAGTACTTTTTTAGTGGTGTTGTATTTGATTGCATTAAATTATAAAGAATGCTTAAGGTTTTTGTCCCCCCACACATTTGGTGGGAAATCACTGAGGGACAAATACCATAAACATTTTATAGTGTAATGCATATTGAATCACCCTTTTTGACCCTCAGCAGTTACTGGAATTGAATGAATAAAAAAATTAAGATTCAGAAAGGTCATATTTTCTGTAGGCCTATTTTGGTGGATAGCAGTAGATGGAATAGATGTTCTCACTGGGCCCATATCCTTTAAATCACACCATATCTTGACCCATATTTACTTACTTCTGAGGACTGAATACTTCTCTATAGAACCAACCCAGGAGTAAGAACATGTATACTGAGAGCATGAAGACTCAATCAGAGACAAGGTTTTACACATTCACTTAGATCGACAATTTTATTTCTAGCTCTTTTATTAATTGAGGTTCTGGCAAACAAAGCCTAAGCCTAAGACAGGCTCAGTCATATTGTAAAATACATATTTGCCAGGGGCTCTTCACAACCTGCTTTGAGAGGGTTAGACTCCACTGGTTCTAAGTGAACTGTGTGTCATTAATTAAAATTTAGAGGATATGTTTCTGCTTTTTTTTTTGTGTGACCCCATTCAAATAACGACCGAGTAAACATAAACTGGAGTTCATGCAGTTTTGTTTTCTCACTGGTCCACTCTGTATTGTCCACTGCTTTCCATTTTACCTCTGTTGTTTTGATGAACATTCCATCTCTACTTCTGACAAGGAAGCAAATGGGCAAGGGTTTCCTAACCGCCTATCCTTTCTTCATGTTAAAGTGTAAATTAAACACTTTACAAAAAATGGAGCAAGAGTTGAGTTCTGATGAAAAACTATTTGTCCTTATGTTGAGTAGTGGTAGGCTGCAGGAAAGTGCATGTGTCCTGTTTTGGGAATTGGATCAGACTGCTGTGTCTGAGTCAGCCCCTTTTGTTGATTTTTTTTTTTGGTGGGGGAATTCTGTGTTCTGGTAACTACACAGAGCTCAAGTGACTCAGCCTGATGTGACCTAAGTCCCGACAGCATCACACCACTTCCCAGAAAGAAGGATGGTCATGTTGATGATGTTAGTACACGTGTATATGCGATTGCAGACGTGGAATCAGTCTGTAAGGTTTTATTTAATCATCTTTATCTTTAACTTCCTGACATCTGCACCAGAGTGAATCGAGAGTTGCTCACCAGTTATAAGGAGAGACAAGTAGATCATCAGGTGTGGGCTGGAGCTGGGGGAGGCAGAGAAAGAAGGAAAGCTGACCAGGCAGTCTTTAGTGACCACATTTTGGACGTCTGTTAACCATATGATGACCTCTCCTTTCTTTTCTTCCCTCTGTTCCCATTGCTTGTCCATGTGCTTAGGAGCTCTGCCAACAAGCAAGACCAAATCTGACTCTAAATTAACACAGGCTGCCCTTAATGTGAATCTCATACAGCCACAGAAATTGAAAGCTTCACAGTCCATGTAACTGTGTGTTACTGTGTGTGAGAAAAGGACAGTCACATCAAACTTTCATATTATCTTGGCTTCTTTTCAAACCCATTCTGAGGATGGAAAAAGTATCCACATATTCTCCATCTTCTTTTGCTTCATACCCAATTTTTATCTGTGAATTCAGTACGACCTAAATATACATGTGATGAGTTTAAAGCCTCAATGTCACTGTGACCCATTGGCTCAAAAACATGAAGGACTCGAGATCAAGTACTGATTAAGTTTGGCTTAATGTTAATGTATCAGGGCATTCACTCTTGTCATCACTACCTTTTAGCTTTCAGTGAACAAACGAGCTTGGTTGCACTGGTAGTTTTATGAGACTGGTGTAATTAAAAGCATGCAGACCTATTTAGTGAATGTAAAACAAAGACAGGACCTTTGGGCATTTATTTGATCGGCTCTGGATGCATGCCAGTGAACAGTGTCATACATCTGCATCAAGGATCATTAAATTAGGTTCAAAATTATGGCTATCATGATTATTAATGGTCATTTTCTGTTGACAAAGTGGTTAAAGCTAACTCCATTTAAGTAATTTCACCAGAAAATTGCACAATTCCATTTTTGAACACTCATTCTGTCCATTTTTAGCTCATAAAAAAATAATAGGGCCCTACGTGCTTCAAAACCCATGGCAGTTTTGCCAACAAAAGGGGGCCAAGAAAAGGGGATCCTTTGCCACTAACTAGGTGTACTGTAATAACGTGGATACTGAGAGTAGGCTCTAACAGAGATGTAACTGGGTGATTGGTCAAATTTAAGTAGAAGCCATATTGTTCTTTAGGAAATCGGTAAATCCCTATCTCCACACCCAATGTACAGAATGTCTGTTGATTACCATAAATTCTAATTTAAAAGCTGGTATTCAAATAATGGCTGTGGGCGAGGCCAGCACAAACAAATAAAGGACGGTTTTAGACTACATCAACTCACATGGTAAATTCAGTGTAATCTAGGTTTACAAAGCTCTAATTCATCAGTACAACACAAACGATGCACATGTGGAAGAGTCATACTCACCGCTGCTATTTTTTTAAAGAAATATTTTCAGTCTCTAATTAATTCTTCTGCTCCTGATAGTAAAATTCAACACTTCTTGATGTGTTTTAGATTAGAATCTTACTTGTAAAGGGACTACTCCTAGACCTTTAATGTGAAAAATCAGGGTTAAGTGTTTAGTTTCATTCGTGGTTGCTTAAATAGCTTTTAGGAAAAAAGACTAAGTGGAACACCCGACATGACTCTTGCTGTGCTGATGGAATCAGTGCGGTGGAAATGGACATTACACTGAATTTACAAAGACAACAGGAAAACATGGAGGAAGTTTTGAGTTTATTCTGAAAGGGGGGAGGGTAATTTCAAAATAAAGACCTGATTCTAATATATTCTTGTCCCAAATAAAATCTTGGCTCTCTGTGCCACTGAGGTAAATAAAAGCCCCACCAGTGTCTTAGTCTATGTCGTCATAGCAAAACACATTTGTTTTGTGTGCAACTAATATGTTATGATGGCAAAACTTATTTTTGTGCGTTTAAATGCTCCTGTCTGATTTTATCTATCACTTTCTCAATTCTAGGTCGAAATGAGCTGATAGCTCGCTACATCAAGCTACGAACAGGGAAGACGCGCACACGCAAGCAGGTATGCACAGATGTTATTGAAGACTTAAGTGTCTTACATGTGTTTAATAAAATGGGATTTGCTGGGTGTAGCTTCCATGCCTCCTGATGTGGTGTTTATTTTGTTGCAAATTACCCATTCACCTTGTTTAAGTGATAATTAATGTACTGTACTTATTAAAAATTACAAAAATATCCTCTGAATGTGTGTGTTTTCATGGGACTGACCCTGGCCCCATAGGTGTCTAGTCACATTCAGGTTCTGGCACGCAAGAGGGTACGAGAATACCAGGCAAGCATTAAGGTGGGTGCCTGCCGAATCAGCTCTCCCTTCCTCTGTAGTCACATCCCCTCTTCTCTTCCTTTCCTCTTTCCTTTTTTCCTTCATCCTGTCTTTCTTCAGGTCTCTAGTCACCTGCAAGTCTTGGCCAAGAGAAAGTCTCGTGAGATTCAGTCTAAGCTCAAGGTACACACGCTCACTGCCTCTGTCATGCTAGCTGCTTCGCTCTGCATGTGGCGCAAATCCAACTTAACTTTGTCGGAGCTTACAGCAGGTTTATACTTCTCTGTCAGGGTGTTATAGTACCTGCCTTGGAGGTTCTGCCATAATTGACCTGCACCTCCTGAAAAATGTAATGTGACGAGAGGATGTGTAAAGAATAAGACAATAAGAACTGTAACTGGTCAGGCTATCTTCCTTTATTTTCACTACCAAGGCAGCACAGAGCATTTTGTTTTCAGTATTAGTAGACACATTTACATGATAATACATGTTAGGATGGGGTTCAGTAACATTTGATCAAATTCAAATCCAGTATTGAACTCTGTCTGAATCTAATCTGAATCCTTATCGAACCCCTTATATACTAGGTTTATCTTACATTACATCTTACATCTTTGTCGGCTGAGAATGCAGAAACACTGTAGTTTTTAGTGACAGCATAATTCTCAGTCTGTACCTACAATCTGCAAATGAGATCAGTAAACAGCTAACCTACTGTACTTCAAGAGCTATTTTCTTCAAAATACTGAAGGTCCTGATTCAGGGCTATGAAGTTTAAACAGTTTGACAGTCCCTGTTGAACTACAAAAACACCCAGTCCACAGTGGTGTCACAGAGTGATGAGTTTTTTCTCCAAAATCTTTGGCTGGATACAGATGCCAGCTGCAGAGCGCACATTAACCAGAGAACAGCCAGACTTTTCAAATTAGCCATTAAGGAATTAACATTAATCAGCTACAGCTGATTTAATCTGCCATCAGTGATGTTGGACATTTTAAACAGCTACCCAGCATTATATGTTTACTGCACTCTCTGCTAATAAAAAATTATACAAAATACTAAATTTTAGATAAGAAATTCATTAGAATTGGAGCTTAACAAATCTAGGTATTTTTCTGACCAGGAACCGGTTCCAAATTGGAACAGGCTATTGGAACCCATCCCTAAATGCATGACATAACCATTTAGTATTATGGTGATTCAGCAGTTCCTATATTAACATTTAAGGCAGGACCACTGGAAAACCTTGATGGAGAAGTATAAATCCAGCTTACAAAAAGAGATGTGATCGTAATATCATTAAGGCACTGAGATAGTGTTATTTAATGGGTGTGGGAACGTGGCGTGGTGGGTTCAAGTGTCACAAACTTGTTATTTTATCAGACATTTGCTTGTATGCTTTATGGGTTTCATTCATTTGCTTTCTGTCCATATTTGGAGTTGTGTTGCGTTGCTCGGTGTAAAAGCCCGTTTTTGGTTTTTTTTTGCAGTTTGCTTGTGTCCTAATTTGTGGCATTTGTTAACGTGCATGGCAGTAATGTTTACTTGTTTATGGAGTTGAAGAGGTTTGGGGCTTTGGACAGATGAGTGCATGAGATTCAATAGCTAGCGTAGTTGACCAAAGCATGTACATGGCTGTAGTAATGCACGTGAAGACCTGCATACACACAAACGTGCAAGGTGTTTTTAACGTGTCCCACATCTGTGCGCACATGCGCGGAATTTTCAGTTTTCTCCTTTTATACATTTCTGACCTCCCCGTTCTCGCTCTTGAACATTTCCCTCAGCTCCTTAAATCTTTTCTGTTTAAGCATTTTTTTCTTGTGGTTTTACCATACCCTGTAATAAAGACTCTTTGTGACATCGTTTTTGCACCATTTAATTTGCTGCTCTCTAATACACATTTGGAGGGGGTAACTTGTTCAGATTTCCAGGTCAGTATATTTCCCGGTATAAATGTCAGCACTCAGCTTTAAAACAGCACAGATTAATAGGATGTAGCTTGTACTGTCAATTTAAGATGAATGTTTTTGAGCTTAGTGTGTGGGACGAGATTTGTACTTTAGTCTCTTCAAAGTTTTATGTAGTGAGTAAGGTGTTTTCCCTTATTGGCTAACAGTGATTCTGTGACCTGCTTTCATTCTGAATGTAACAAAGTTAATTGATATCGTGTTTTTTTTGCCATAGGCCATGAATTTGGTAAGTTTTGGTTATACAACTACAGTTTTCTGCTTCAGGCTTTGTGCTTTGTGGCTGGCATCACATTACCGCTAGTCCGAAGTGCAGTTCTTCTGCCAGACTCAAAAATCCTGCTCATTACTCTTTTGTTTTTAGTGGCTTTAGTTAAATACTGGTGATGGCTCCAGTTAACTCTCCTAGCCTGCTAGCGTGGTGCCCCTCCTGCTTTGGCATCCCCCTGTATCCGCTTTGCACTCTGTCCTGTCTTCCTTCATTACTGCATCATGTTGAAGTAAGTTGGCTGGCTTGCTGTCTGAACTGGCCTTGAAGTTTTGCTGACTCTAAAATTTTGTCCGGTTTTTCAGGACGGAGCATTTTCATTGCGTATTGCTTTGTCTCTCATTCAGGACCAGGTATCCAAAGACAAGGCACTGCAGACAGTAGCCAACCTCTCATCAGCTCAGATTGTGTCTGCGAGTGTAATGAAACCCCAGACTCCCTTCCCTTCACCAGTCAGAGTGAGACACAAACACACAGACACACACATCTGTTCTTTTTTACCTTCTGGGTGGAAGTCTGAGTAATACTATCTGCCCTGTTTCGCTTCTTTCCTTTGTGTAGTTTTGGCCCGGCCCTATGCCAGGACAGCCTGGACATTCTCAGGAGTAAGTATCACTGGCAGATTAGTTGGTTTTGTTTGTTTAAATAGGAGAAGATTTTATGATTAAGCTGGTACAGCTGCTCATTTCTGGATTCCCACTCTTCTGTTTTTTCCCTTTATTTACAGCATTAAGCCCTTTGCACAACCACCATACACTACACTACCAGCCCCTGTCCCTGCACCTATCAGTAAGTGTGAACACCAACTGACCGATTTGGCTGTTTGCTGTGATTATTGTCCCGTTAACTGTGTTTTCCTGGTTTAAATGTTTGGCAGGTTATGAGCCCCTGCCACCCCCTCGCCCTGCAGCTATAGCAGCTCCTGTATGGCAAGACAGAACCATCGCCTCGGCAAAACTACGGCTACTGGAATACTCTGCTTTTATGGAGACCCAGAGAGACAGAGAGGCGGTACAGACATCCAGATAGTACTAATGAAAAGTGAACAACCTAAAAGTTTGCCTCTCCATTTTCCCCCGTCCATTCTTTCTCACCAATTCTTCTTTCTTCCAACAGTATAAACACCTTTTTGTACACATTGGCCCATCGAACCCGAGCTACAATGACCCTGTATTGGAGTCCATAGACGTAAGGCAGATTTACGACAAGTTCTCTGAGAAGAAGGGAGGCCTGAAGGAGCTGTATGAAAAAGGGCCACACAACGCGTTCTTCCTCGTCAAGTTCTGGGTCAGGACATAAAACTGGAGTTCCCTCTGAGATTAGGTTTTTTCTTATAACCAGGAGAGACTTACTGAAAAAAGGGGTTCAGTGAGTTTCACAAATCATCACAAGAAGGCAGTGAATCATCAGGGAGTAGTGGATCTTTCACATCATCATGCACATTAGTTTTGCATTAGATTTTTTTTTTTTTTTTCATTAAATGCATCAGTTAGTTTATTTTAACAGCGCTCTTTACAGTTTGAGGTTAAAAGCTACTACACGACATGGGGGAAGCAATGCCTTTACACTATGTGATGCTGAAGCAATTGTTTAAACAGGAAATAACTTCTGGATTATTACTTGTTTGTTAAGAAGTACTTTATTAACTCTCCTGCATATTTTAATAGGCAAGAAAGCAAGAAATGCACCTTACCTTGTTTTTAGTGTTCCTCAGAGCATTTAATGGGACTTTGTACATGCCTTCTCTTTTCTGATGTTCCTCCGCTCTTCTCTCACTTCACTTCTCTCTGCCTTTTTTTTTGCTGCTGTTTCAGGCGGACCTGAGCAGTGACATCGAGGAGGGTTCTGGTGCGTTCTACGGTGTGAGCAGCCAGTACAGTGGAACAGAAAACATCACTATCAGTGTCTCAACAAAGGTCTGCTCCTTTGGTAAGCAGGTGGTGGAGAAGGTTGAGGTGAGAAAATCAACCTATTATTTTGACAGAGGCAAAGAATTTCATATCAGACAATATCAACATGTGTTGTTAACTGTGATGCATGTGTGTGGGTTCCTCCCAAATCCAGACAGAATATGCACATATGGAAGGAGGAAAGTACGTGTTCCGCATCCATCGTTCGCCCATGTGTGAATACATGATCAACTTCATCCACAAACTCAAACACCTGCCAGAGAAATACATGATGAACAGTGTACTAGAGAACTTCACCATCCTACAGGTGTGTGTGTGTGTGTGTGTGTGTGTATATGTGTGTGTGAGAAACATTGTTAGTAACTTGCCTTGATGAGCTCATACTACAGGGTAATATTCAAGAGAGAAATAATAAAACCATAGTTAGTATAACATCGTAAAATACACAAAATACCATTGTGATATAAGATAAGCTAAAAACAAAACATGCTTTAAAGCATGAAAGATTTAAAATTCAAGAATAAAAAAATCTAAAACAGATGCAGTCTTGGCAGCAGACAGGCTACCAAACCAAACTCTGACAGAGAAAGTTTACACACTTTCCATAGCTGATGTGTAAAACTGGACCCTTGAAACATTTTTGAGCATAAAATATAATCTCTAGTGAGTCAACATTGCTCTACGGTTAGCAGAGATAATATTCTTATTTTCAAGTGGTTTCCTGGCAGGTTCGAGAGACAGTTTCCCAACTTCCCTTCTCCTGAAGCCTGTGATCTTATCTTTTGTTGTTTTTTTTCCAGAGAAATACATGAAAGTTAGCTGAAAGTTGTTATCACCGCACAAGCTCACCAGTTCCCTACAGTTCATACCTTTCTCCTTTAAGTTCTGTTACTTCTGTTATTTCCTTCCTCTCTATCTCTTCACTGGTGTTTGTTCACACATTATTATTATTATTATTCGATCCTGACAATCCACAATATTTTCCTCTTTTCCTGTGTCTTGCTAGGTGGTGTCCAACAGAGAAACTCAGGAGACTCTGCTGTGCATCGCCTTTGTGTTTGAAGTGTCCACTAGCGAACATGGAGCACAGTACCATGTTTATCGACTAGTGAACGACTAGCAGCACGTTGAGTGCATGCAGAGACTCTCCACAGACTTTTTGATACATAGAGCATAAACACTATTTCCAGCTCAAACACACAGAAACCCCACTCCTCTACTCTAAGCACACCCTTGTTTTAACAGACCAACAGTCGCACTGTAGTCACACCTTTTGATTGATGTGCATGCATTTCCATCGCTGCAAACTTGGCCCACATCTCTCGACAACATCCCGTGACTCAAACACTAAAGTGTTGTGTAGATTTCAACCAGAACGTAATATCATTCTTAGCATTGCTGTCATTAAGTGTTGTGATGTTATTCAGTCACAGAAATGTCTCTCCTCGTGAAACTGATGCACATGTCTCAGTGTCAGGCTCAAAATATCCCAGTTATTTTTATTAGCCTTTTCTTTTTCATGAGAAATTTAATTTTACTGACAGACATATGCTAAAAATGTCCAAAAAAAAGAGAAACCAGTTAAAGAGCTAACTGCGTTATATCAAGTTAAATATTGGATATTCTTCCTAGGAAATTTACATGCACATGCATTTCCGTCATAGGTGTGACTGATGTGAGACGAGTTTGAATATAGGTTGGCAAACAAATCATTTAATCAGTGTTAATGTAACTCTGCCACAATGACTTTTTCTTCTACGGTTTGTTTTGTCTCTGTAAGGTAGGAATTGAATGAGCCTATAATGGTGTATGTTCTGTCACTGCTTAAAGTGGAGTCGTGATCTTCAGTTTGTATAATCAAAACTCTTAAGGATCATATGTCACAAAGTACGAGTGTATAATGCACTACATGTAGACGTACAAGACGTACAAGTCATATTTATATTTGAAACACCGTGTGAAAGTGTAAAGAGAGCCGTCACTTTAAGTGTTTTTGCTGTTTAAAGGTTTCCATGGTACATGGTGTGGAGGGAAAGATTTTGATCAAATCTCAAGGAGGTGTTTTAAAACATTGGGCTCACTTGTCTTTGGAAACAACAAAATAGTGCACCGACAGTTTCGGATTCAGTTCACACGTGGGTGTCAGCAACATTTCGAATGAAAGAATTACCTTTACTGTTCTTAGACACGATACTGTTTTTACTCTGACTGTGTGGGCTTGCTGCAGTATTTCTACCTCCACATGAGTTGGGATGAGAATGTGCTTTGGTTCATAAAGCCTTAACCTGAGGAGCACTGATGTATAGGACATGTACACTACACTTGGTACAGTAATGGTACTGTTTTTATAAGCCAAAACAAGGTAAATAGTTTTCTTTTTGTAAAGATGAACTATCTTTTTTGTATTTTACCAGCACAGCTAGAAGTGTTACACTAAACATCATAAATGATGGGTGTTTCTTTTCTTTTCTTTTTTGATGTATACAAAATGATGTATGGTACAGATCACACTAAGGTCACCCAGAGTGCACTGGGGTAGATTTTTGCCTGATAACACTAACAAAATATCCAACTGACACTTGCTTTTTTTTTCTCTTTTGTTCTGTGTAATGTTTTCAATTTTTTGGCACACATGGCTACTAGCTTATTTTTTCCTTTTTCTTTTTAATAGTAAGTCTGATTTGTTATCATGCCCTCTCCTGGCAGGATCATTTTTAACCATGTGGAAGGCAACATTGATTTGTCTTTTGACTTTGTATCAAGGAAGTAAGAGCCTACTGGTTCCATTTTAAATAAGATCTTCATATAATATTCACCGTGTGGTCAGCCAAAAGTGTTTAGTTTTATTATTTCTTTCCTGTCTGTGTACTCTGGTTGGCTGTGCCTCACTCCTTTTGGTCAAGTCTGCTCAGTGAGTTAAATCTGCCATTATGCTGTACCAATAAAATCACAAGGTGTTTGCAGAAATGTGTAGCCTTTACAGTTGATAGTAACATTTAGATAGCTTGCTTGCGACGGGCAATCATCATTAATAAAATACATAAATCCTTTACATTTTTAACTGTTAATACCCTAGTCCAGTGAAAATTCATATGTGGTACCAACTGGGGCTGGATACTCTGGATACTTTTACTATTTATCATTGAATCAAGTATTGAACTGTCAAGTTACGAAAGATGTCACAAATGTTTAACCACATTATTAATCTTGTTTTCTTATTAAGTTATTTAATCAGTTTTCCTTATCTAATTCATTACTTTGCCAGATTAAGATTATTGCAGGGTTTTTGTACAGATACTTGTGTATGGACAAGATCTAACACTGATGCATCGAGACATTTTTTTAAATCAAGAAAAAAAATCTCCATATGTCCAAATTAAAGTGTCATTTTTATACCTGTACAGTCTAATAGCACCAGCATACACATACCAATCCCTGTTTCTAATTCCTAAATCACTAATCTAATTCCTCTGACTTTGTCATTACAATTCAGAAATACTGATGGCTTTATAGCATAGAGACTGCAGTTCCCATTTGGCCTGCCAGATGGTGCTGTCGCCTCAGTTTCACCTCGATGTGAGAGTGGAAATGATCAGTTCAAAGTTTGGTGTGGTTTATCTGAAGCCCTGTCATGTAGAGACCACCCTCAGGCATTCGGTTTATGATTCATTGAGATTCAGAAAATTATATGGTTCAGATTAACAGTTTGCTCCTTTTATACAATATGTGCAGCATTCGAGAAGTTTTAATCAAACTGCAGGGAAATATGAAGACATACTATCACTACTGTAACAATACTGTGCTACTTCCTTAGGTCAAAGGTTGAAATTTTTCAACAACAAAGCTTCTGTTATCTTGTCAGTCCCAATCACTTCAAATGTATGATCTGATGTACAGTTTTACACCTGCTTTTTAAGCCTCCAGAAACAGTACCTGTACCCTATTGTGTATAGTGTGGATGCGTGCAAGATGTGGATCTTTTCAGGATCTTTCAAAATCATATGTAATGTATTGCACTTTGTATATGTGTTGGCAGTATGTGCAGCATTCGACAGTCACTGTATATGTGTTGGCAGCCTTCTAAGGCACACACAGCAAAGTGTAGGTGATAAGAGAACTTTTATTGAGGTCCGAGTTCATGCGTGTTCTTGCAGCAGTCCATACTGTCTGTATCCAAGCAACAAAGCAGTGGTGACAGTACTTAACTCGTCATCTTTTGCTAGGGTTATGAGGTACTTTCAGCAACGTAAGAACAATTTCTTTATAACATAAATGGAACACCTGTCCACATGAGGCACACAAGCATGTTGGTGTTCACCCTTATTACTGCACAAAGTGTGGCAAAGCTTCAGAGTGACATTCGGCTTTATACAGATGTCTGTAACTTGTCAAGGTTATGGACATCCTGTACAACACCTCACTTCCAGTATTCTCACACTCACTCTTTTAGCTCTTTTGTTTGCAGACATTAGTCAGAGAGTTGTCTGTCTGCGAAGGCTCGACTTACCAATGCCATGCTGCCAAAACTGCAAGTGGAGAACAGTGACACGCACACAGAGCCATCAGGGTGTGGTGCTTAAGCTTGCCAAAATTGCAGCGGTGCAGGAGTCTTACATAGTTAACAGGTTACTCATGGCCATATCTTACCTTAAATCAGTAAATTACTGAGGCCTGGAAGAGCACGGATAGAGGTTCAGTTTCACATGACAGTCACTTCTTAATCAGATAAATCTGGTTTAGAAACTGGATGGGATTTGGCTTTTTTCATCCTGGTCTTCAGCTATTAAATCTAATCAAACAATACAGCCGTACCCTGAGCCCAAAATCTCACTTGATTGAATGGATTTACACTGCAGACCAGTAGATCAAACAAATCTCTGACTTGTGTTTCTCAGTCTCTCTCTAAAATTTAAAAACAAAAACACACACACGTGTCAAGGGTACACATGACATGCATTTATTACTTTGGCAGAGTGTGCAGAGAGATGAAGGGTGTGGTGGGAAAATGTCACCTGCAGAAACTTAGCCAAAAGTACAACATACTAATACATATTATATGTAATACTATAAATGGTCATTTTTGTCTGTGTATGTGGCTGCATGTTTATGGTTGCATGTTTAGGTTTTGATCTGTGTGCATGCACATGTATATATGTGCTCATGGGAGTGTGTCTTTTCTTTCATTATTTTTTGCATGATTATCCTATTATTAATGTATATTTGTTTATATAGCAATATAAATAAAATATAAATAATTTAAAAATTACTCAAACTTTGTCCCTGCTAAGGGGCCATAATACATCTATTAAGTCTGAATTCATTGTATAATCAATAGAAATGAAGCCATTCTGGTGGTATCCAGCATTTGAATGTTATAGCTGGTTGAGGTGAAGCAGACTTATTATCACTTATAATATCCACATGTATTCAAAGGTTTGGTGCGGCCCCGGGCAAATATGGAATTTGCCCAGGGCAATGTTCTCTGAGGACTGTGAGGGTCCAGAAGCTTCCACTGGTGTTTCTTGACGTAATTCATGGTGGATTGTGAGGTCCGCTTTGGGTCATTGTCCTGTTGTAGAAGCCAGCCTCTCTTTGGTTTCATCCAGAATTTGCTGATGCTTAGTGGAATCAGTTCTTCCCTCTGTCACCACACAGCCCCAAAGCACAATTGTTTCCACCTTCATGATTAGCAGATTGAAAGAATTTTTTTTTTTCATCAAATTGTGCTCATTTTTTTCTCCAAACACACCTCTGGTGATTGTGCCCAAACAGCTACTTAATTTGTCCACAGTGTTTTCCAGAATGAAGCTGGATTTTCCAGATTTTGCTTTCCTCCTTAATGACCCTGTAATGCTACACAGTAAACTGTGCACCACCACCCTTGGGTCAGTTTAGCCTTCCTGCAGCTCCTCTCCAGTCATATGAGGGTGTTAGTTTGCCTTTCTGTCCAACTGATGAGCATTTTTATCTGAAAGTGGCTTAGAGGAGCTTGTTGTTGTTGACTGTTACCGCAGTCAACAAGAAGAGTCAGAGAATTAATCGACTCAGCTGACAATGACAGGACAGTTCCTGTCCTAATGAGTCAATTGTGGCCTAACAAGTTAATGAAGTTCAGAGACTTTATAAGTAGAAAGTTTAGCAGATGCCAAAATTAGTTTGGCATCTGTTCATGAAATAAAAAAAAAAAAAAAGGAGTTCATTAACATTTGAAGAAAGCCTAATTTTTCAGTGTCTGTTTGCTGCATAGGTTGTATTCACCTCTTTTCATTTCAGTGTAATTTTCTCAGGGGAGCCCAAACCTTTGCATTATACTGAATTATTGGATTATTATTATTGTTACTTATACATTACTGTGTAAGTAACACTTCACAGGTGTGGCTGCTTGAGGTGGAGTTAATTTGAACTATTATTACATATACTGTTGGGTATTGTTTCTGTAACAGTCTCTCTTATTTTAGAAGCTCATCGTCATGTTTTGAATATATAATATTATATTATCTATTGAATGCGAAAAATGCAACAGGGAATGTGGTATATTCCCTTCCTTCACAGCTGAAGAAAACAAAAAACTTGTTCTAATCCTCTCTTGCACCACAGTTGTTCACATATTCACATACACATTGCGCATGTAAGCCTCACTGCGGGGGTGTATATTTCAGCCCCTCCCTTCCCTCCGCACCTGCGTGTGAACTCTCCAGGTCCCACCTCGATGGGGCGCGGTCCTGGCGTGGGGGTGGAGATCAGAACCGCCGCTGCTCTGAGAATATTTAGCCTATATGCATACTTGGCACAAGCGTTTATTTCATAGCGCTGAGTCGAGCCGCACTTCTCCTCCAGGCCTGCCTACAATTTGTTTTTGGCCTTTTGTTTGTTTGTTTGTTCGTTTGCTTGTTTGTTTTATTTATCTTTTGTTGGAAATTGATTTAACCGTTCGTTCCGATCCGTTGACGGGAAGGACATCGATCTGGGAAGATGATGATGGCTCCGGAGCCGCTGCGATCGGCGATGACCATCGGGAGCGCGGAGGACACGTCGCTCGCGGTGCCCTGGGACAACAAGCTGCGCACGGGACAGCAGCGCGTGCTGGATCAAGTGCACACCATCAAGAGGAGCAAGTCCAGACCGGGGAAGAACGGCTCACCTTCTCCCTCACCTACAAGTATGGAGAAAAAAATCAAAATGTTAAGAACAGTACTTCAGAATAGCCTACGTTGTAACCTCCATATTTGCCCCCGGTGTCTTTTACACTTGTTAACTAGTTGTTTCTATAGCTATAACAGTATACCATAACATACTGAGGGGAACTATGAGTCACTGAATTTCCACAGCGGTGGTAGGCTAGTCGAAGCTTCCAAACAGGAATGCTATTTTTGTTTCTGTGCTGTGTTTTTGGTCAAGTAATCTGGGGCAACCAGACCGAGTCGATTTCTTTACAGGCTAAAAGTGGTCATTGACATTTCTGCCGTTTCCCGTCTAAACTAGCTTTATGTGAGAGACTGATGATTATGTGAGGGGACCGAGTGACAGGTTGGCGGTTTAGTTTTTTTTTTTTTTATTTCTTCTTCGGTGTGAGTTCTGAGAATCAGCGCACATTCTACACATTCTACTTTTCCTGAGTGAGTCAGAGCTGTTTCTCTGTTTCTCCCTGTGAGTTAGGAATGCAGCCGGGGCTAACAAAAGCCCACACACACCCAAAGCAACACTCATTTTGAAAATTACATTTTAGTCTTGCAAAAACACCCTGGTATTTGGCATTATTGCAACAGGCATTATAAAGATCCGCCAAAATTGAGAAACAATATTTGTCTTCTTGTGAAATGTGTGCAGGTCCTCCTGCTGAGTTCACATGTAGTGCATGGTTGTTTTATGACAACACAGGAAGGTATCAGTAGCCCTGACCAGTAACCTGCACAGTAAGCTATCTGTATGCTATTTTACTGTCTTACTGTCACTGTCAGTGCCTCAAGTTATTGTGAAATTTGTGGCAGGCATAATAAGGGCACCTCTGGCATGTTTAAAATTGGCAGTCATCAGATTGCAGTTTTAAAGAAATAATGTAGCCCATAAAACTTTAACTTTTAGATAAAGAATGGATTCTTTGTCACCTCTACTCCACACAATGAATAACTTCAAAATGAATTCTTTGCACTTGAAATTGAAATTGGTTTGTCCCTTTAAGTTTTTATTTGTTATTCTGTCTTTCGTTCTGTAGTCGCCATTTAAGACAAACCTAAAACTAAGCTTGTAAATGGAAGCTCATGACTGGGTTGGGATTACTTTGCTCAAGGTGAATATGTAGAAGACACAGCAGTAGACAAACGCTGAATAATAAGAAAAACAGCCACAAGGTTAGAGTTGCACCCCCCCCCCCCCGAGGTTATCTAGTTGTCCTAATCTTTGATATGCAGAGTTCATGAAACTCATACAGTAATATTAAAGTAATTATTGTGTTCAAAAGAAGCTGTTTTACTTACAGTGTTGTTTCAACAAAGATGATAATGGCGCACATTAGTTGGACACTCGCCACTGTGGATCTTTCTGTTAACGGCTAGGACCTGTCCTCTCCTGTCACCTTTAAAGGAGCTCGTCAATCAAATCACAAATAGGCACATTTTCTCACTTATCCCAAGAGCTATGAAGCCATACAGATATTTTTAGCTTACGTTATAAGCTATGACCCTCTGACGTTTCTGCTGCTGCCCCAACACAATGGAGGTAAATAGATTTTTGTGTGTGGTGAGATGAAAGTAGAGGAAAAATTCCTTGTGAGCCTCGAGAGATCGGGTCCATGCATGTAGTTAATATCTGTCAAATAGGCCTACAAGAAGAGTTCACCCATCCAAATCAGTCAGAATGTTCTTTTAGCTCTGTTGTTTTTTTTGTTCAGCAAAGGGAATGAAATGTACCGACAATTCAGCTATGCCTTCTTCAGTGTGCAGTTCAGACAAAACATCTTTATAAAATGCCCACAGCGAGCTCTGTGAAGTATCCAGAGTAACCAGGGTATTGTTTCTGGAAAGACATCTTGCTGTAAAGTTTCAGCCTCTCTTGTTTTGGAGTTGCAGCAGAAGATTCAGAGGCAGATAACTGGAAATCTCAGCATATTAAATTGAAACAATCTGCTTGGCTGGAAAGGCTGAGAGGAAAACAATATGTGGGCTTTTTTTATGATTTAGGTGCACTGACCCTTTAAGGTCACTTTAGGAGACTTCTTCCTTCCCTGCACTGAATTCATATATGTTCACGCTGATGACCATGCCATCATTTTGACTGCCGTAACCATGTAATGGTGAAGTCATAGCCTTTCTTTTGGCATAATATGGCAGTGAGCCCCACATTCACATGAATCATCCAACAAGACAGACGGGCAAGGGTGCTAAAACATGTCCACGTAAGGGGCGGATTTTTTTAAGCTCGCACAAAGCGCGGTTTAACTGTGACAGACATGAAGTCATGTCTGTCTGTCTGTCTGACATAAGGTTTGCATATTAATTTTAAAACCTGTAATATGTGTGTAAAGGTCTTTGAAACTCTCTTCTCAGTTATAAAACAAAATGACAAATTAGCTGTCATTCATTTTTGATATTAAAGTGAACACCATAAGTACAATAAAAGACTTTACAAGTGTACAATGCCGTCCACAAAAAGCTCAGATTTTTAACGAGTTCAGTCACTGGTGTTTAATCTGCCAATATACAGAAATTTGATCAAATACCTCACAAGTTAGTAAGAAATGAATAAATCAGTCCATCAACAAATGGATCAAATTAAACTGTCTTTCAACAAATAACTGAAGAAACACTCATGTACACCATTAAATGAAGGAGCTCAGAAGCTTTACAAAATTTGGAAAAAACAAAACCAGTAAATTAAAAGTATGAATTGGCAAATAAAAAATAGAGAACCAAATGGTGAATCAAATAGCAAATTGAAAAAAGTCCAGTTAATTTTCCTAAATACTTCTTAAATGTTTCTGTGGATTCGGTAATTTATTTCCCTTTTTTAAAAGGTTAAGCATTGAATATTTGAAATTAATATATAAATAATAACAGCCCTCTCATAATAAAGAATAGTTAAAGTAAAGACACTCTTTGTTAAAGTGGCCAGTTGAGTGATGGAAATTGTGGAATTATGTGGATTGTGTGTGATTTGTCATAATACATCTTGAGGAACATGTTGAGGATAAAGTAATCTCTGGATTTTTTCTGTCTTAGTGCCTGTCTTACAGTCTTCTTCTCTCTGCTGTTTTTTTTTTCAGTTCTTCTCACATGTCTTCTCTTTTAACAGACCTGACTCCGCAGATCTGGACAACAAATACAGAGTTTTCATCATTCAAGTTTTCTCCATCCAAAGCAAATGGCACCTTCAGCCGCAGCAACTCCACTATGTCTACAGGCTACAACAAAGTGGTAATTGTTTCTCTTATGTAACAGCGCCCTGTGTTATTGTAGAGTTGATCAGAGCACAAACCCTTTTCCTTTTCACAGACTCTGTATTAATGGACCATTAACCTTTTTTTTTTTTTTGACCACAATCACAGATACTTTACATTACTACTCTAGCCCTTTAATTCAGTTAGTTTTTTTAAAATATGAAATGAAATATGTTTGCAGTAATCCTTCCCTTTTAAATAGGTCATTAATATGTTACACCTACATTAATTTTTGTCTGTAAAAAGTTGTGGGTATTGTGTGGTAATGCAGAGTGTCTTAAAGAAAACTAACAACTGCATTACCATGCAAAGATAACATAAATCAGACAACAATAAAATAAGGAAAACCATTAATTGCGTAGAAGAACAGTTTAAAGGAATTATTTGTTGTTTTAGTTGTGAGCTTCCCATAAAGACTGGAACAGTACCAAAATCTGCTTAACAGCTCCTCTGAAGCTCAGTAATAAACACATTATATATTGTTGCATTCAAAGACTGAAGTGTTAAAATGACAGCAAGTTGTGGTTTTATAAGGAATTATGTTTGAGACTGTTTCTCGGTTTACCGTGATTTCAGGCAACCAGCAGAGTTTCCAGGAAGCCCACAAATAGTCACATAATCGTGAGGTGATGGTAGGCAGATTTTGTTACTTCTGGACAAAGCCAGGCTAGCTGTTTCCCCCTGTGTCTAGTCTTCATGTTAAGCTAGGCTAACTGGTTTCTGGCTCCAGTTTCATATTGAGTGGACGTATACGGGGATGGTATCAATTGTTTCGTCTAAATTTTGGCAAGAAAGAAAATAAATGTAAGTATTCTTCCCAAAAATGTGAAGCTCTTCTATGAAGAAAATATAAAACTCTGGCACATCTTTCGAAAATGCAGTAAAGAATATGTATGACTTTTTTTATGATGCCTTATAGCTCCCACACGTGCCAAAATCTCCTCCCAGCTGACTCTAATTGTACTTGATAAGTTTGATTTTTGAAGGAGCGCGTCGATAAGTCGCACTCCGATAAGTTGATGTTAACACTAAATGGGAGGGTTCGCTCAGTCATGACTGATTTATGACATAGGTTAGATCATCAGCCTTTCGAGTCTGTCTGCAGATTGAGTGTCTTGCCACTGCTCAGGTCCTGAACCAGTAAGTTACTGACATGTCTTCACATTGCTGTACTTACATCTAAGTATTGTGCATGTGCACAGATGCAAATGTGTCTGTGTGTGGTACAGTGTTTGTGCGCATATTGTGAACAGTTAACAGAACATACTTTACCATCTAGCAACTAGGTGTGTGTGTGTGTGGTTTCCTCATCGTGGGAATGGACAAATATTGTTTTTGAGTGTCATTCTTAATTCCAGTCTTGTCACTAACAGTCAGTGTGAGTTCAACTCATTTGCAGTACTGGACTAATCCAGATTCCACAGAGGAGTAATGTTGACTTCATCAGTGTGGTTTTGTGTGTGTGTGTGTGTGTGTGTGTGTGTGTGTGTGTGTGTGTGTGTGTGTGTGTGTGTGTGTGTGTGT
>JBBMJY010000012.1:14002542-14012691 GCA_037833715.1 Toxotes lorentzi | reverse complement strand
TGTGTGTGTGTGTGTGTGTGTGTGTGTGTGTGTGTGTGTGTGTGTGTGTGTGTGTGTGTGTGTGTGTGTGCGTTTGTGTGTGCGTTTGTGTGTCACCTGCTCCCCCATTAGCTAATATCACTCCCTGATAATTTCCACAAATCAAAATGTCAGCGTTTTAGCTTCAGTGATTGACTGTGAGAAAAATTCTTGCGAGTTCTTAACATTTGATGTTTGTGATCTTTGGGTGAGGAGAAAGGGAATGCTTTTCCTCTCACTGTCTCACTGGTGCACAATTTCCCCCTTACTAATGTTCATTGTGTTCAAAGACCGGTGATTCCAACTGGTCTTCGAACACAAAGATTTTGACATTTCTCCTCGAAATGTCCATATTCACTGCACTTTTTCAAACCAATAGGAAACAGGTTTAATTGCGATAATGACTAATCGTTAAAGCATTAGCAAGACATGCTCTGTCATTTTGTTCAGAGCATGCCAAGTGTCTTTCTTGCTTACTTCTTGGCAAAACTTGAATAGTGTGTTTTATACACACACACACAAACACATAAAGCGAAAACATAAAGGCAAAGTAAAGCGAAACAATAGCAATGCGTAATTATAGAAGATTACGCTGTTTGGGGATTGTGAACGTTGATGGGTGCTGTGTCTGACTTGTACACACAAAGTTCCTCTGTGAGAAACTGCTCAACTGTGCCAGCACAAAGCTTGAGTTAGTGTCCAATGACAGAAATTATATTATGTTACCCAGGTTTGTGTGCTTGTATGGTGCATGCTGATGCCTTGAGCATGTGAGAAAGAAAGAAGGAAAAAGAAAGGGAAAAAGAGAAATGCAGCATTTGTGTCAGGTTAGATTCCTGTGTCTCAGTTAACAAAGGTGTCTTTGAAAACTGCTCTTGAAAGAGAGTGGGTTACCTACTTTCTTTTCCTTTTTTCTTAGCTGCACTGTTGTAGAAGCCTTAAGGTTGTGCTGTGTTTTAGTAGGTAGGGTTCAGCTAAGCCACAGTTATGCGTGGCTGGCTGGTGCAGACTTCTTACGATGTGTCATGCGTCAGCTGTGTAGAGCCTGCAATTTAAATAACTGTCATCCTCTGGAGAATCTTGAAAGGAATGTTTTATTTAAGTAAATCTCCCTGAGACACATTTTCTTTATTTTTAGATAAATACGCGGAAGAGTCACACTCTATCCAGTAAATCCATGGGAGGAAGACATTTGAGCACCTCCGGAACATGGGACCAGCAAGCCAAAGTTTCCACCTGGCCCAGAGGTCCCAATGGGCTGAAACCCAGTTGCAGTGACCCTGCCTTGGCTCCTCCATTTTCTCCTGCCCCTGCAACTGCAACTTTTACGGTGAACAGTTCTTCTTATTTTCTTAACCTGCAGTGCCACTAAAGTTCAAACATGTTATGCAAAACAAATGTGTGGAACTATGAAAACTGTAAGTGCTCCACAGTAACAAATTAGCATTGTATACTGCTCTTTATTTAGAGAGCCAAAGGCCAGACGGGCCAGATCCAACACGTCCAAACTGTGTTAAATAGAAACAGCACCTACTCCGTGTCCAACGGTACTCAGATGACCAACAGTCAGACACGCATCGTTCGGCCACCCTCTACCCTGTCCCACACCGACGGCAAGATGGGCACCATCAAAACATCTAAGACAGAGCTACAGCAAACAGCGTGAGTTCACCTGGCTCCTTAGCTTCCAAATGTCACTTGTTATCTTTTAAATGCACCAAAACCCACATTAAATTAAATCCATGCTGTTTACTGAACTTGTGACATCAGATTAATTGTCTTATTTCTGTTCCTCCAGGGTGAGCAGTGGGATAAACATTTCAGACCTGACCCTAAAGGAGGCCGTAGAGTTCCTGTGTCACCCTGATGAGAATTTCAAGCAGCGTGGAGCCACCTTCATCCAGCACACCACCTTCAAAGAGGAGAGTGCCAAACAGGAGGTCTGAGCACTTGGACACAGTATGGCATACATGCACTGCAGTATTGTTTTTGTATCACATTTGTGTGAAGATTGTCTTGTACTGTGGAGACAGAAGCAGAACAGCGCTCTGTGAAGACCTTTATGTAACCTGCCTCAAGGGAAAGGGAGGAGAAAGCATTTATCAGCACACTTGGCTGCTAGTTCTGTTTGTAACTGAAACTGTTGTCAGTGTATTGCCACGCCTGAAAGTCTTTTTCAGGCGCGAAAGATTTTCCTCACCCATTCCCTCCACATTTGTGCATGACAGGTTTTCCAGCTAGGGGGTATCCCCCTTCTGGTGTCCCTGCTGCGGAGCCCCAACCCTGGGGTGAACCAGGCTGCTGCTGGGGCTCTGAGGAACCTGGTGTTTAAGGACCATAACAACAAACTGGAGGTTCAGCACTGTGATGGTATAGCTAAGTCCCTACAGCTACTAAAGGAGACAGATTCTACCGAGACTCAGAAACAAATCACAGGTAGGACATTTTATCAAGACAGGACCTCAAACTATTAGGCAAAAGTGAGAAACATGTGCTCTATCCCCAAACCTACAGGAAAAAATCTCACTTACACTGAGCAAGATAATGTGCTTGTAATGTATAAAAAAAAAAAAAAAATCAAGTATACACAAAAAAGAGAAAAACAAAATAGAGTAAAACTGAATAAAAAGAAAAATAAAATAATAAAGGGGAGTAAGGCCATTTCCAGTTTATGGGTGTCTTTTCCAACAGGAATTCAAAAAAGAGAATTGGCCTTGTAGAAATACTTAGTCTTCACATGTCCATAATGTATACAACTCCTGCAATTACTGAAACACCAAAGGAAACTACACAATGCGCAGATGAAATGGGTCATACTATAATAAGAAATGTAAGAGGATTTCTTCTAGATTAATTCTTGTTGCAATATGTAGGTCTGCTATGGAACATGTCATCTGCCGATGAGCTGAAGGCAGAACTTACAGTGACAGCGATGCCCGTCCTGACTGAGAATGTGGTGGTGCCATTCACAAGTTGGTCAGACCACACCACCAACAACAACATACACCCTGATGTCTTCTACAACGCCACAGGGTGCCTGCGGTGAGAACATTTAATTAAAATCAGCACTACCCGTCCTGGCACTTCAAGGCTGATAAGGGACGTCAAGACTGTACGAGTGATATTCAAGACCTAAAATCTATACTGATAGTTCCCAACAAATATTCAACAGAGCAGAAAAGTACTTTAGTCTTATATCTGCCTTCACTTTGAGTCTTTTGATCTAACACCTGTAAAATTCTTTGATGTGGTATCTGTGCAATACACTTCACCGAAACTGAAGAACCACATACATTTAATAGGCATATAATATTAGTGTGTATTAAATTAAAGTTACAATTGCAAGGACAAAAATCGGAGTTGGAGTTTCCATATAGATTTAAATGACTGACTGAATGATGTGTGTAGGAACCTGAGCTGTGCCCAGCAGACGCAGAGGCAGGCAATGAGAGACTGCCGTGGCCTGATCGATTCCCTGATGAGTTACATCCAGTCCTGTGTGGCAGAGGAAAACTCTGATGACAAGGTACACCTTGTAAAATGAATTTTCACTATTCCACTCTATTTTCAGGTATTTCATAGTACAAAATGTAGAGATACTTGAAGTGAAAACATCATTATTTTAACAGTTTCACAAGTAGCCTTATTATCAAAAAATATTTGTTTGTTTATTAGGCCACACATTGTTTTTTGTGTCTCACAGAATTGCTGTTTTTGTCCACATTGTCCCTCTAACTCTGAATTGTGGATGTGTGAGCGAGCTGGAAACAACTACATTTGGATTTGTGCATGCTGACATATACTAGTTTACTCATAGTTCCTGTAGAACATGTGTCATGTGTTTCACAGGAGTCCAGTTTAAATGCTAAATATATCCCTCAAGCCCATGTACACACACAAACAGTACAAATACAAATGCAATGCACATACATCCCCTTGAATGTATGTATGCACATTGCCACGCTCACACATACGAACATCCATAAACACACACATAGATAAGCAGGTAAATGCATGTATATATATATATATTTAGTGTGTGCTTGTATGTGTATCCTCTCTTTTGTGTAAGTTTTGGGTGTGGATGTGTGCTTAATTCCATGTCTGTGCTGGCATGGTTTACACAAGCTTCTTTTAATGAAGTAGGAGAGTATGACTGGTGTTACAAGGCTGTTTGTTGTCTGTGTGAAGAGACAGGGAGAGTGTCAGCTGTGTATGAGCTTCTTGTAGTAAACTGTAACGGGAATCTCTGTTGTTATAGAAAAGGTCAGTTGCATTTTAAATATGTTGTTGGCATAAGGGTTTTAGTAATATTTACTCTATATGTGTAGCTTTGTCTCTGTGTTTTCATCAATTGCGATGAAGATCATTGAGTTTTCTTTAACTAAGCCTTAAACCTGTTTATTTTGGTCAGCTTCTTAATGTTTCTGTTACCTCTTCCATTTGGTGTTAAATAAACATACAAGCTGACACTTTCTTAAGACCTTGATGGACGTTTGCCTAATCATTTTTGAACTATAAGCTACAAATAAATAACAGAGAGAAAGAAAAATAAACCAGTTACTTAGCAGTCTAGAGAAGTGGATTTAAATTCTAGTATTTGTCAGCCTGGGTGTTCATTTGTTTTTGTCCACTGGTATGATAATATTTTAAACACTGCCTCCACTGTAGAGATTTGAGACATGCAGCTTTTGTATTTTTCCCCCCTTCATTCCCTTTTGATCCAGACACAGGACAAATAACCACAAATGGAGTCTTCCATCGCATAGTGGTAGTCAGTCAAAAGTGGATGGCGCGTGGTGTTTTTCAAATGAGAAACTTGGAAACAACAACCATTCTTTGCATTTACTACTAGTTCTCTTCAAACACATTGGACAATGTGCATAAATGTAGCAGGTTAAGTTAGAAACTAGATCTGCGATGGTATGGAGTGATGACCAACAGTCATAATGGGAAATAAGAGAGAATAAAACCTTAAATGTACTTAATATTACTGAAAATGGTGATAAGATTGGCTGTGTATGTAATAACCTTTCCTTTCCTCTCCTCTAGTCTGTGGAGAACTGTGTGTGCATCCTCCATAACTTGACCTACCAGGTAGAGACAGAGTCTCCTCTGTGCTTCAGCAAATACAGTCCTCGGCAAGAGGGCAGTCAGAGCGCGAAAAGCCCCACAATTGGATGCTTCAGCCCCAAGAGTAGCAAGGCTCAAAAGCAGGTGGGCATCAAACAGCACAACTCCATCTTTGTTTGGTGGCTAAATCATGGCAGGCCTTTAATCCAAGCCCCACTTCCATTCTCCTTTCTTCCCCTGTCCTCAGTTTTCCTATGACGTGGATCCGGCAATGCCAGAGGACAGTTCCCCATCAGGTGTCGAGTGGTTGTGCCATCCCAAAGCCATGCAGACCTACCTGTCTCTGCTGGGCTCGTCCCAGAAAGATGCCACCCTGGAGGCCTGCTGTGGTGCCCTGCAGAACCTCACTGCCTGCAGAGGAAGCGTGAGTGCAAAGAAGACAGTCATTAGGCTTACCATTTGTGTGTGGTGTTAATGGGATTTAGGATTATCTCAGATTGGTTTAGAAGAGGAGAAGAGCAAAAGAGGCAGAGAGGTGGCAGGATTAATGACACAAAAGCTCAATTCACAAAAAGAACTGGCTGTCTTTTTTTTGTTTGTTTTTTTTTTAGAAAGGGTGGAGGTTTGTTTCAAGTGAAGTATTTAGAGAGAAAGAAAAACTTTTAAAAAAAAAAGGAAAGCGGGAGGCATGCAACTGTAAAATGATTACGAAGTCATTTGATTTCGCAATGACTATAGACTGCTCCCTCTTGTCCCTCTGTGTTACGCTGTTTCTTTGTTTCAGGGGTCTGATGCCATAAGCAAGATTCTGGTTCAGAAGCTGGGTGCTCTGCTGCACTTGCCCCCTCTGTTAAAGTCACCTAACCGTGGCCTGCAGAAGACCACCATGTCCCTGCTGAGTAACATGTCTCGGATCAGCACTTTGCAGACCCCCATGGGTAAGTAGAAGCATGGGATGTGGATGAGTGGTTGTCACTTATGTTGCATGTGCATAAATGTGGGTTTTGGTCTACATGAGTCTGATGTGCTGTTTCCTATGTCTTCTCTGTAGCAAAGCAGATTCTGCCTGAGCTCACAAGCCTCCTCTCCTCTGGCCCCCGGGTAATGGGAAAATGCGATGACACTATAGCAACAGCTTGCATTACAGCACGGACTCTATTATTTGGGGACATTGAGGTCAGCAAGAAGGTCATTAATAATGATCTGGTGACATCCCTGGCTGACCTCAGTGAGAATGAGTGAGTATTTATTTATTCATCTCTGTGTGGGAGATTCGGCTTTCAAAGCTGTGTCAAGGTTAAATGTGTTTTTTTTGGACTTATGTAAGGACTTATGTAAGTGCCTCTGTGATTGAAATGTGATATATAAACAAAGTTGCTTTGCCTCACTTGTCTCTTCCATGCTGATAGTTTTGGTTTTTATTGTCCCTCTGCCACAATGCAATGGTGATGAATGGAATTTTGTTTGTGGTGATCACAGCCCTGACAAAAATAAACGTTTAAAATATCAGCAGCTGCACTTCTTTCCTAAAACAATCTTCTTGTTACTCTGAGTGATTCAAAGTCCCTGTCAATAGTTACAATTGAGTAATAAGTACATTATATTGGAAAACAGATGGTGCAGTCTAATAACTGCTGTGAACATCACAAACAGAATTACATTGGCCTCCACTGTATTGATAACACTGCAGAGATCTCAGAGACATATCTCTAAAAACTTGAATGAAACCAGAACTGTCTCCATGGCAGCATACAGCTGAGGGTAAATTGATCGGTGAATAGATATCAATTAACTTTCCAGTCTACCATCACTGCTGCAGTTGCTATTGCTCTTTATTAAGGATTATTTTAGCAAGTCAGTCAACTTTTGTGTTCTGCAATCAAAGTATCTGAAGTACCAGCAGTGTAGGTGATATCTTCAGTGCCTAAATGGCTTCTTTCTTCCTCACAATCCTTTCTTGTTTGTAAATGGTTTGCCTTATTTTTTCGTGTCTGCGCTCGTTTTCCTTTTGTCTTATCTTGTGCTGCTAACCTGTCAAAAGTGTCAAAAGTCATCTGCCCTTCTGTTCCAGGTCTTATCCAAAAGGCAGTAAAGCAGCCGGACTGCTGCTCTACAGCCTGTGGAATGAGAAGAATTTGCAAGGCGTTGTGAAAAAGGTAAATTAGATGGAAGTGAAAAGCAAAAAAAAAAAAAAAAGTGGCTGAATGTGAGTTAATTCTCTAAGGCAGACACACCACAAACCTATTGTATTTGTGTGTCTGTTTAAAGCTGAGCACATGCTTACACAAGCAGTGGGAGGGTACAGCTGAAATGGGTGGGTGTTTATTATTACTTCTCTGGCTCACACAGTCACTTTCCCTTCCCTCCTGCCACACCCAAGATTTCAGTGAATACAGAAACAGTCACACTGGAATCCCGGCAGACTGGTTTTCAGTGCTCACTGTCTAGGAGTAATACATGGAAACTGGAAGAGAAATGAAGCAGAGGTCAAGACTGTGAGAGTCAGAGGTGGACAGGGTGGAGAACATAGAGAATACATGAAACATTTCCATGAAATGTGTGTATGATTAAAAGAGCGTGAGCAAATTAGGTTACGCTTGCACACAGGGGTGTGTCTATGTGCGTGTGCTTGCATTTGTGTGACACCCTTCACTGATTTCATCTTAACTTTTTGATCCACAGCTGAGAATGGCCAAATCGCTTTTTGTCAATGACAACACCACAGCAGCGCACAAGTCGGTGCAAGTTATCAAGTGAGCGCGAGGGACGAGTGGCACCACGCAGCCAGAGAGGCACGGTTTGTTTCTGGATGCTTGTAGCTGCATGTATTCAGGATTTAAAGGCTCGGTGGGGCCAGAATGAACAGAATTTGTATCAAAAAGATTCAAACTGTTTCTCTGTGTTTCTCTCTTCCACGTGCTCGTGTGTGTACTTGCAGATGGAAACCAGCAAGTTTAGACACTGCTGTGGCCACACCCTTGCAACAAGGAGAGCAAAATTCTTCATGTAATAGCCTAGCTGAAAGATCCTATCAATCATGTTTGAATCTTATATTGTATGTACATTAGAGAAAAAATAGAGCTTTTAATTTCATGAGTAATCCTGCGGTGTTGTATGTATTTAATTTGGATATGTTCCTGTCTGTGTAAATGAATGGGTGAGTGTGTTTTTGATAGGTTAAGTGTGAGTGTGCTAGAAGCTACTTCTTTCAACCTGTGAGCCACAATACACCAGACAGTGTGGACGGACAGTGCTATCTGCACTGAAACGTTACTTAAGACATGCTACAAAGTGTGTCTGTCTACAGTGGCTAAAAGATAAATGATCTATTGTGGCCTTTGAGGACTGAGCAGCTGAAAATAAAAGCAAACAGAAAAATAAGAAAAACTAAAAAGACCAAAAAAAAAGACATCCAAAGAGTGTGCGCTGTAGGTATAAAATACAATAACATTTTTTAAAAATCTTTTTTATTTTCCATTGTTTGCTCTTTTGAAGTTAAAAGGCAAAATATGGTTTAATATGTTGAATGTGCCTACAGTATGTCAAAGACACTTCGATTTGAAAGGTTTCCACACACATGCAAAGAAAAGAAGAAACATTTTTAATGTTCAATGTGGTTTCTTGGAACTTTTTTGTAAATTTATTCTGTCTCATTCAAAAATGAGTAGAAACAGCTTTCAACAATAGTGCCTAAACAGTTAGATGAATAGTTTGGGGAAACACTCTATTTTCTTTTTTGCTGAGAGATGAGAAACCACTCTCCTGTCTACACAATAAATGTGAAGCTACAACCAGCAGCCAGTTAGCTTAGCTTAGCACAAAAGACTGGAAATGGGGAAACAGCTATCCTGTCTCTGTCCAAATGCAATGAAATTCACCCACCAGCAACTGTAAAAGCTTACTAAACTAACATTTTATGTCTTGTATGTCATGTCTGGTAGTAGCTTCACATTTGGCATAGATTTTTTTCATCTAAATCTCAGCAAGACCGCAAATAAACTTATTTCCCAAACTGTAAAACTCTTTCTTTAAACTCTTTCAAAGCTCCTTGTTCTGTTATGCTGCTTTGTTGTTAGCTTGCCTAATGAAATGTTCTGTTATGTATGTTTTTTTATTTTCTCTATTTTTTGTTTTCTTGCATTGGAGATAGAAAAAGTTTGGAATATAGTACATGACATGTAACACCTGGGCACAGCTGGTGCACATTCACTTTGATTATAACTGTGTATAAAAATTTGGAGCAATATACAGAAATAGTCAGCCCATGGAAAAAACGAATTTGAAATTAAGTGAACTTAAGTTTTTGTCTTTTCAACCAAACACCAATACGGATAATGAAGGGGGCTGTGCCCTCGAACACAAGTCTGATAAATGATGACCTGTGCGTGCTACCTCAGTTGAGAGGCGCACATTGAAATATACTTCTAGTTCAGGGCACATAAAGATTACAGGGTTTCTGTTCTCATAACCAAACTACAGTCTTGTTTTCAGAAATCAGATTTAAAATGTTTCTAAAATTCAAATTCTTCTTGAAACCCCAGTATTACAAATCACAAAAGCATCTTTGCGAAGAGATGTGATGGTTGGCAGCTGTGGGGATTCCCCACAGCCCCACAATGCACTGCAGTAAGCTGGTTTTATGCTTGAGTCACACAGTTACGCTGAGGTTCATTTGCCCTGGAGAAGGTTGAAGTCAGTATTGCTTAGAGTATATTTTTGGAGAAATGTGTGTGTGGCATATAATTAGGAGCAATCTGTGTCACTGAGTTTGTACATAGAATAAATAACATATATACAAACAAGTCGTGATCTTTTCTTCAGCAAGCAACTAAAGTAATTCTGAATCCTAACAGAAGGTGCATACTATGTGCATATTTGACACTTACCCAATATGAGCCACGTTGGAAGATAGTGGAATCCATGTTCATCTTTTTTTTTTTTTTTTTTTTTTTTTTTTCGATTTCTTTAAACAACTAAGCCTCCAATTTTTCCTCCCAAAAAGGTTTTTTTGTGTTCAAAAATGCACGCCCTTCCCCGAACAAAAAACACGCAACAAAC
>JBBMJY010000012.1:13972942-14002442 GCA_037833715.1 Toxotes lorentzi | reverse complement strand
AAAGGGGGGGAATGGGGGGAGGTTTGGAAATGCCCCAAGATGAGCCACGTTGGAAGGGGGGGGGAGTCATGTTCCTTTTTTTTTTTTTTTTTTTTTTTTTTTTTGTAGATTTCTTGAACTAATTAAGCTTCAAGTTTTTATTCCAGCAGAGTTTTTGTGGTGTTCGAGAGTGCATGCCGTTCTCTGACTAAGAGACATGCAATGAAAGCAAACTGAAAACAAACCTTTTGGCTCCAGTTTCTAAAACTGTGTTTGAGGGTCTGACTGAAGACTCAGATTTCAATCCCCAAAAGTTGATTTTGAATGCATTTCTTGCACATTTCACAGTTTTAATCATTAATTAATCATCAGTTTCAGTTATTCATAATATACTGAAGATAGCTTTACTGTGTCTTGCATGATTTAGATTCGGGTGTCTTTCTTCACTCTATCCTTTTTATCCTCTTCCTCTACGCTAAAGTTGACTGGTTGTCTGAACCAGCAGGTTTGTTCTTCAGTGACAAAATAAACAGTTGCCATTTTGTTTGTTTATTATTCATCCTTTGATCGTTAAATCCTGTCTATCAATGCAACCCTGTCAACTGCTGTCTCTGTTCTATTTAATTTTTTTGCCGCCAATGATGCTTGACAGGCAATGAAAAGTAGCGAGAAAAGCAACAGATACAGTTTACATGCTCACTTAGCACTGTCTGGTCCCTCCCCTGAGTGGTAGAATACTGGAAAGTGATACAGAGTGTCATAGAGACACTCTAACTCCACCCTTAGACCAGGATTGACTGTGTGGGTATTTAATGAATTTAATAAAATCTGACCATAAAATTGTAAATCATGCTTTTGCTGAATTGAGTGCTCATTTCATTAGAACTTGTAACCTTTCCAACACTTTTGATGCCACTTTAGTTTTGTATGTCTGATCAAACCCGAGAATGTTTACATTTAAAATTCACTTTGAGATTTGAGGGTTTTTTTTGCAAAGTTGGCAGAGGAACATCGTTTTTCATAAAGAGGATTTTCCCACCTAAATTATGGGTAAATTGAAATGACTCATTCCCTCTCAGCTCTGTGTGTAAATGTGTGTGTGTGTGTGCACATTGGGTGGAAGTCTGGGCGTTGGCCCAAGGATCATCAATCCCATGTCAATCCCAATCGTGTCAGAGCCTGTCTCTGAGTAGGAAGATGTCTCTTCCTGTCTTTGCTTTAGGCCTTCTGCATTCATGTCTTGATTGTAATGCAGAGTCATTTTACTCTCCGTGCATTTTTGAGTGCCAGTAAAATGAGCACATGCACCGCAATAAAAGAAGCAGGTGATTAAACTGAGATGTTTTTATTTACACCATTAAACACAAAGCACCTAATTCAAAGAAAGGGACAAAGAGGAAAACAATAGGGTTCCATTGAGCTGGCAAACTGGTCATAATAGGTGCTGTAGGTGGTGTTTTCAGGAAACAGGTGGGGCTGGGGTGTGATAGGAAAGCCAGGACTTTGAGGCGGCAGCTTCAGGACAGGGCTGATAGTTACACTGCTGACTGAACATGTCAGCATCTATTTCCTTAGGCCTCTCTTGGTCCTCTTGGATCTGTCAAAAACGAACAGAAGAGTCAGTCGCATGAGGCACGACATCAGGCCTAACTTGTTTGGCCACAAAAAGCAATGAGAAAGTGCATTTAACTGGCACTCTGAGGTTGCAGAATCCATCCTTTCCAAAAAAAAACAAGGCAGACAGTGCATGGTGTGAGACATACTCTGCCATTCAAAAGCTCTTTAAGTGTGTCTGTGACAGGTGTGACTGTTGACCTGCCTGTCTGCCACATCCCGAGCAGAGCCTCTGGGAGCTCATGAGCTTTTGAAGGCCAGCAAAATGAACCCTGGGCTGTGACAGGGAGGGGACAGGGCGGGGTGCTTTTCTGGTAGTGATGAGCAATTTGTGACATCAAATATGCAGAAGCACCTGATGGTCTTCACTTAACACAACCATTTGTAAGAAAAAGGACTCACACGGTTGCATGTCGTCATCAGTCGCAGCTTCTTTACAGCTTAACTGTCTGTGACTCTGTTCAACGTCCTCTCTATTCTTAAAAACTTGAACTGCAAGATATGATTGCTCATTTTTGTCACCTGAGCATGCAGGTTTACTTTGAGTAACAGGCCTGTGCGTGAACACTGCAGGGCTTTTGTGCAAAATCTTGCAGGCTGCGTTCAAGCCAAAGTACAAACTTCACAAAATATTAACCAGCTTTTGTTTCAGTAGCCTATCCTTAACTTTAACCTTATAGACACACTGCCAGTTTCACACATTTGGTTTAGTTTACTCGTCATGAGGAGTCCCACTAAACCTGTGAAAACTGGAAGTTATGCAAATACCAATGTTTCCTGTGGGGAATTAACAAGCTAGGAGTCCAGCTCTTTTTCTCTAAGGCCTTTTCACTTGACAGGTGGAAATTGAGGTTTTGTTAGCTGGGCTGAACAGCTAAGTGAACGCATGTAGTTAGAAAGCTAAACAAGCACTGCACAGGAACAAAGTCTTGAGAGAACCTCCCTAGATAGGGAGCTAATTCACCTCCTGCTGGAGAGTTACATTCCAATCAAGGCTTCTGCATTCGGTCAATTAAGCCGACTAATTACATAGTCTGTGAGCAGGCGTCAGTATTGGTGGTGGATCTATGTGAAAAATGTGTGTGGCACAAGAGAGAGAAAAAAAAATTGATTTAGAGCTCACGTTTTCTGATGATCGCTGACACGATTCCTCAGCACATTAATCTGGAACACAGAAAATATGTAAATGTTACTCTGATGACATCAACTAGATCCTGTGTCTTACATCAGTGATATGTGTTGTATACCTTTGCACACACGTGCACACACACACACACACACACACACCTCATATTTCTGTCTGGTGAACTGGTACTGCAGTTCAAACTTCTCTGCCTCCAGCTGGTACATCCACTCCCACAGCTCACTGGCTTTCTCCCTGTGAAATGAAGAAAAGTGAAATTGTGCAGTGGTTGTTGTAGTTTTTGTTTTTTGGGTCATTTTCATTGCCTCATGTGTATCGTAAAGAATGTGCCTTACAAAAATGTTCTTTTGTTTGTTTGTTTTGTTTTGTTTTTGTGAGGTATATTGACATGATACTTCTCCACCTACTTGAGCTTTTCCTGGCTCAAGTTCTCGATGTCCAGAGATTTCCGTCTTTCACTCAGGATCTTCTTCTTCTTCTCTCTCTCAGTCTGCCGCTTGCCACTTCGTTTCTCTGTCTGTGGGGAAAAAAAGTGAAATGATTCATGGCTCTGGTCGGCATCCCTCACATTTTACTACTATAGCTTTTTAGAAATCCCCACAGTAAACCCTCCGTATGCTTACCAGCTTCTGCATGTAACCTCCAAAGTGGAGGCTGGTCAGGGTTTTCTTCTTCTTAGCATCATCCTCCGCTCTCCTCTTGGCCTCCTCCTCTTCCTTACGAGCCCTCTCCTCCTGGAGAAACATGGATCAAAAGAGAAAAGAGACCAGGAGTGAAACGTAGGCAGTTGTATTAATTATATTACAGAGCAGCTGGAATAGGACTGTACCTCAAGTCGTTTCTGTCGCTCTTTCTCTCTCTCACTGCGGATTCTTTGCTGCTCTGCTCGCTCAGAGCGACGCTTCTCCTGCAACAAATTGCCCAATTTTAACTGATCTCAAAACAGATCTTTAACTTTATGTGTGTTTGAGAACAGGTTTACAGTAGATTTGCCATATCATAGGGTACTCACAATCCTCTCCATGAGATGAATGAGCTCATCTTCTTCCTTCTTTCTGCTCTCAAAGTGAACTTCAATCAAAGTCTGAAGCTCCATCAGGTCCTTTTCCATCCTTTTACGGTGTATATCCTACAAAAACAGAGGTCGCATCTATGTTTAATTCCATATTACAAAAAGATAGCATGCATTACATTACATTTATTTGTTTTGTTATAGGTCTCTTCTTTGGAGATTTACTGAAAAGTACATCAGAAAATGTAAACAAGGCCTTTCTATTTTAAATAGCAACTCTAGAACATGTTTAACATCAACTTATCTATCTCAGCCTGACATCTGGTGATGTTTAATATTACATAATATACCCTAAGGCAGAAAACAGGCGTTCTGAGTCACTCACATCAAAATCCACCTTCTCTCCATCTGGAATCTTAGGAGGGATGAGGTTTGGCATGATAAATGGCCTGGAGATTTTTTTTTTTCAAAAAGAAAATTTAAGAGAGAAGACAGTGAGTGAACAAAAGAGTGAGTTATAGCACAGAGGAAGAAAGAAATGGGGGTTAAAAAGAAAATCACTGTCACTGTGGATATCAAGGGAGGATACATTATATAAATGTTCCCTCGGTGTATTCATCCATGTCTTTGCCTGTACATGTTGCAAATATTAAGAAGGAGCTTCTAGATGTCTATACGTTGTTTGACACTTGGTAGAATTTATTATTAACCATGGTGGTATGTATAGACAGAGATGGGAGATTTGAAGTCTTAATTCCACAGTGTCTACCACAAAATCTCTGGTTTGACATAAGAATTTAGCACAAGGATGATATGAGGTCATGTGGGGGATTATAGGCTCACAGTTCAGGTTTGGGATAAAAGTTAAATGAGAACACTGATACCACTCTCATATTTGTATATGTCTGCATATGAATATGAAGACAGTAGGCTAATCACATTGTCAGACAAGTTCAGATTCACAGGGTGCAAAGGTTAGAGTAGTTGTGTGTCACAGCCACTGTCTCACTTGCTGACCATAAGCAGATCAAATCAGCCATAATTAACATGTTATGTCTTGTTTGTTGATACCACACTATTTCTGAGTGCATATAATGCTTAAATTTGTGAGCTTAAGGTTCCTGTGGAAGGATTTTGATGCCTTGGTACACGGCTAGGCAAGGCGTTCCCCCTATTTTCAGTTTTTGTGCAAAGCTAAGTTGTGTACAGGAAGTAGAATTATCTCCACCATATATTTTTGGTTTCCACAAAGGTACAGCAGAAGATTAAATGTGTGTGTGCATATCTGTGAGTGTTGCTCACTTGAATTTTGGTTTGGCTTCCTCCTCTGTAGAGAAAGAAAAAAAAAGAAAGAGAAGAGAGAGATTAGCTGGTCCAGACCACACACACACACACACACTTTCTCTCTCTTACCAAGACCACACCAGCACATCTCATAATAGTCCTACAGGGAATTGCCAGAAAGTTATGGCAATGGGTGCAGCGTACGTGCTTATTACAGCTGGAAAGTTTGTTTAGCCGAACGTTGATCTGCGGTCAATTCTAATCCTAATTAAATCCAAGAAAAAACAAGAAAAAGAGATTTACTACATGCCAACATTCATTCTGATGCAGTTTAAAATAACAGTGTTACCTTCTCCTTCTTCCGCTTCCCCTTCGCCATCTGAAACCAAACCAAAATTCTTGAGAGGTTTGTGTATGTTTGTGACTCTGTGTGTCGAATGGTTGTGCATTAATAGCAGTAGTAAATTAGTAAATTGTAGTGTTTTACTGCTGACAGACACAATGGTATATCATAGTACACAAAAAGAAGAGAAGGACCAAAACAGAGCACTGAGAAAATCAAGTAGTGTTTGCTTGTTTGTGTTGGGGTGTGTCAAAAGTGAAGTGTTGCAAAAGTCATGATCATAAATAGTTATCTGGAGAGGTGAAAGATGATGGTTCGAGAGACATGTGTTGATGATAAGCAGTTTCTTACCAAAGAAGGAATGGCATCTCTTAAATGCCATAAATACTTGAGCATTAGTCTTTCAATTTTACACATTTGTACAAAGTTTCACTGTAATCCATCTGGCAGATAGTTCAGTCTGAACCAAAGTGGCTGACCGATCGAGCAGAGCCATGGCTTGAGCCGCACCGCAGGGACGGCTGTAAGCACACTTACTCCTGCCTGTTGTGTGTGACACATCAGCTCACAGTTCACAGGTGCTTCATTGGGCGTTTGCTGATTCAAAGCCATAAAAAAAAGAGAATGAATCTAACTGACATCCCTGCAATTTCATGTGATTGGCAACAATAGAGAGAAACACCTTATCTTAGAGAGAAGCACCTTAACACCTTAATAGCTGATTAAGTGTGACAGCAATTACAAAATTCTGACTAATGAGCAAGAGCCTCAGGGTTGGGAGCAATAGGAGGCCTGAGGATTACTCTGACCCACTGGTTGCATCTGATGTGACTAAGACAGGGAAAGAGAGATGAACAGAACATGTACCCTTGAGTGCAGGGCTGAGATAGATCATTTCCAGTCCGCCTGACTGATGGTTACCAGACAGAAAAAACTAATCATCATCGTCACATTGTTGTCAACACATACGCAACTCTGCACTTGGATATTGTCTTGCTGAGTCACAGTATCAACACAGACTGCATGTCTGCAGTAAAAACATCCTTTTCAAAAGCCCTCACCTTTTTCTTCACTGGCATCCTCCTCTGCCGCGGGTTCTTCTTCTGGCAGAGAAAGAAGTTGTGCAGAAAAAAGGGACATTTCAGTGAGAAATCTTGGCAACCACACGGTGTGATATTGACTCATTGCCTTTCGCGAGCGATCGCTCTCCCTTGTCAGTTGCCTGCCATTTTTCATAATTTCATGGTGAAAGGAATGAGATGAGAGAACAGCAGCTATTGCTAATTAAATGTTTTTTTTCCTTCTCCTCTCTCTTCCCTCGCTCCTGCTCTTGTAGGAGCATGTCTACACTTTGTGAAGATGTATCTGCATTGTGTTAGTTTGGTCAGTGAATGGGACTCATTGTCCCAGGTCAGGATAGACAAGAGGTTGTTCAAACACCATGGAAAACCTTACAGAGAGATAACAAGTGATCAGTCCAGCATGAGGTACCTTCCTCTGGTATTTAAAGCAGATAGCACTCAAGAGCTGGTGAAGTGGTGTGTGTTCGGGCATGTGAGTGTATTTGTGACGGCACTGAATTCTCTCAGCCCTGACTTGTGGTCTTCAAACTCATGTGATGGGGCATTTAAAAGTAAAACAGAACCCACAAATTCATGAGCAGTTCGGTCAATATCCCAACAAAGTCCCAAATATATGATCTCATTAAGATCTCTGGAATATCTCCATTGCTGACAGCAAAAACAGACAGAATTTGTGGACTCAAACAATGTTTGTTTTGTTGGCGCCTCTCATATCTGTTGAGGATGAAAAAAGACTTTACTATTCATCATGAGTAAACAGAGAAATACATAATTAAATACCTAAATAAAGAAACTAATACATCTTGTAAATTAATTGGGAGTGAAATAAATATTATTAATTATTAAATGAATTTCTAAATTGCTGTATATCTATGTGTATATATTTTCTGTTTCTATATTTTTGCATTATTTAGATCTGAATTTCTGTGTTTATGTGTTACTGTGGTAGGTGATACTAACCTCGCTCTGAGTCTGGTTAATTCAGCTGTATTATTTCTGTCAGGTTTTCCCAGCTGACTTGCTTTAGAGTGTATGCATACAGAAACAAATTAGGAGATAATGAAGTCCAAAAGTATATAAAAGTAAAAATGTAAAAAAAAAAAAGGCTTAAACAAATTAAAAGTAGAATTATAGAAAAACATTTCTGTATTTGTTGTTCAAAAAAAATTTACCATATCACTTTACCAATGTACCATATTTTTATGACCATTTACTGTGCATGCACGTTCATGAGAAGAAAAAAAAATCCAGTCTAGATACTACCAAAATCAGCTGTCTCTGGAGTATCTCCAAAAAAAAAATTTCAGCCTAAAACTCAAGCAGTACCTTCCTCTGCCTCCTCCTCCTCCTCCTGCTCCTCCACCTCCTCATCCTCTAACCCCTGCTCCTCTGCTGAGCAAAGCACAGGTCTGGTTAGTGCAGCACAGCCAGCTAGCAAAGCAGCCAGCAACATTCACACATAGACAAAGAAAGAAAAGGAAAAAACAAACATGTCTTTCAAAGCTTGGTGCGATAAAGCATGACTAATTCTACTATAATCCCTCATGAACATCAGTCATGGCTATCTTAGTTTAACCACAAGCACCCTGACTGTCAGGACAAACAATGTCTACCACTCCACCTTTTTCTCTGCTAAATGGTATTCGCCATCGCTGAACCGTGAGCAGAAATCATTCATAGATGGCCCAGAGCTTCATTTATAAATGTCAGTGCTAAAGCTGTTCTGCAAAGTTCGCAAGCTCCTCACCTTCAGCAGCCTCCTCTTCTGAATCACGCAGCCAGGGGAAATACACAAAGAAGGGATATACAAATGTAATCACATACAAATAGAAATATCAGTAGAAGAAAAAAGCAGACAAAACCAGACATGGTTAATTATGTAGTGCTGTACATTGCCCATTTAAAAAAAACATTTAGAGCGTAACAGTATCAGGTTGCTATTTCAAGCTCACTGGATTAATTAAAGAAAAACACTGAGCTCCACGAGATGGCTTTAGGTTTAACAGTAGATCACATTGTTCAGTATTGTAACGACACTAAATGTTGTGAGTCATGAGTTGAGTTCTTACCTTCCACCTCCCTGTGAAATTCAAACACAAGTATCCATTACTATTCTGATCCATAATGCAAATACAAAGCAGTCTATCATCACATTTCAGCAGTCATTACAACGGGTGTAAAGAAAGTTCATGTACAGTACATGTCTGATGAAAATGAAAAATAGTTTCAACCTACTCCTCATACTCCTCCGTCACTTCCTCGTTGTCCGACATGGCAGTGAGCGTTCAGGTGCTCAGCAGTGAATCTGAACATTAAACAGACTCTTTGAATTCACAGAGAAATCACGTTCCCCTTCGCGTTCTCACCACTTCTTTATAACATTAATTCTTCCCTCTAACTTACCTCAGGATCAGATGGATTGATGGAGAAAGAGAGCTGATGGAAAGATCAGTGTGCAGCTGAGGAGAGGTCTTCACTTCCTCTAACAGGAAGGTGAGGTGAATCACAGAGGGCAAAGGGACGCACTGTGCTGTGGGGAGGAGGCTTTAGGACCCCTTGTTGTGTTATTAATAAATGTTTTAGATAGCACGTACTCTCCAGTATCACCATTCCCAAAAAAGGCCGCTGTGTGCACGACTGTGGGGGTTGCAGTGCCAAAAAGATTCAGATAAGTCCACGGTTACTCAGTCGCAGACACACACACAAGCAAAAGCTGAGGCACACACACATTCTCTCACCCATGTATGGCACCCTGCCTGACAAAATACAGGCATACAACTCTTATCTGCATTCTCTCTCCTCCGAGATAAGATGAGGCTGAAGAGTACATGCATTTAAGACCAGACACAGTTTCCGTGTCATGTAAATGAGCCCTTAAAATAAATCTATAGCAGACGTGTAGTAAAACATTTTATTCCTTAGACAGGCAGCATCTTGCCCACAAGGACACACAAAACAAACATTATATTTTGGCAGATTAGACAAAAACGTACAATTAAAACTCCAGAATGTCCCACCACTGTAATTCAATAAACATGGGTATCATTAGCTTTAAGACCTTCACCTGTTTAAAGTGCTTGAAAAATTACACATTTAAGGCAAATAGCTAAAGAGTTTTAAAATAAATGTCACTGCCCTTTCTCTTTGCTGTCACTTTTCTTATCCTCTGTATACTTTGCTTTTTACACTTTACCTCATTCAATCGAATACTTTCATACTTTCCTCTTGTATTTTAATGTTTGAAAAAAAAAAGACTAATTTAAGCTTCAAGAAGCAACATAAAAATGCGCTATAGAAACCTCCTAACCTTTCACCTCCCACCTTTTCAGTCTAAAGCTACAACTCAGCTCACTTTCTTCTGTAAAGCTCCTGTCCTAATTCTCCCATTCCTTTCCTGTGTGCTTTGATAGTCAAGAAAAAAAAAAAAAAAACAACATATAAAGCCTGAAGAAGCAGTCAGTCAGTCAGTCAGTCACGGCATTAATTAGTCTTCCAGTTGTCTTCTTCTCCTCTTGTCGTCTTCTTAATCCTACAAATCAAGATACAAAAAGAAGAAATTATTACTGAAGAAATACTTTTTGGTTTCATATTGAAATGTGACGTTAAGTCAAAGTTGTTGGCAACCTCGGATCTGGGTCATTTAAATGATGTTTCAACTGTTTTTACTGTAATGTCCAGACAAATACTGTGTGTTATTACATGCAGTGTGGGACAGCAATCGTCCTACCTGTTGGACATTATAAGTGGGCATCCTTCACTTGTAGATTTTTTCAGGGTTGGCTTTTGAGACAGTGTCCTCTGCTCTGTTCTCAAACAGGGTCCTCTTACTGTTGATGTCCACATGTCTCAAGTCCTATAAATAGGAAATTTATTATACTTTAAGTTAAGTCAACTGGATATCAACTGGATGCTCTCAAATCACCACAAGTCAAACGTCCCCCATGACAAGAAAACAGAATAAGGAGAGTGAATGCTAACCTAGAAAGGTAAGAGTGAAAACACTAACAATTCCTAAGAATTTAAATCACAAATGATCGTAGCCGCTGGAACTAGAAACCTTATTTTAAAACCAATGAGGCCCTTAAACTGAAGCAGTTTGGACAGGGTTTGCACTCTTCCACCCCTGAATACAATCAGTGAGAGCTACCTAACCACATACGGTAAAATGTAAAACTATTCAAAAATAAGAAGCAGGAACAAAATAAAAAAAATTGAAAGACTACTACTGCCCTCTTGCTGCAAGATTCTACACTTGCATAACTTTTTACATGACACAGTTTTAGTAGACATGGTTACAATGCAAATGGTCTGTATAAAAGGAGACCATACAGTAGAGTTGGGGGAAGGCCCAGTTTGGTTGGTCTTGTTGAGCCAGCGGTTGATCCGGTCCGACATTCCTGATGCGAAGCTCCTAAATTCCTGGTAACACCAGAGATGTGAAATATTTAGAACCATTCATGCTGATGATATCACTGCAGAGCTGTCATATTACATGTTACATGAGGTTAGAGCTCAGGCTGCTCAGCATTCCCCGATGGCATACGATGGCATATAACCTCTTATAAACACAAACTGTTTTCAGAGTCCATTTCATTTAATTACTGAGAATTGCCTGTTATTATTATCATTACTATTATTAGTAGTAGTCTTAGTAGTAGTAGAATTTAGTTTGTTTCATTTTTATTGTTTTATTTATTTAGGACCCCTAAATGATTAAATATTTGTATTCATTTATTAATCTTTGTTTTATTTTTGTATTTTTGAATAACGTACCTACTGTGTTTTGTTGTCACTACTAAAGCAAGCATCAAAAAGTTGTGAGCGATGAATGTACCTTTCTAGAAACCCCAGGGCTGGTGGGGGCCGCTCCCTGCGCCTCCTTCTCAAAGAGACCTCTCTTCCTTGACACTTCATCCAGCAGGAACAGGGTCCTCTGGGTCACGTCTGGAGATCGCACCGTTTCTGACTTCTACACAAGTATAGGAAGCAAAATCCAGAGAAAACACTGTCCATAATACTGACAGTTGACATAGACCAGAGTAAGAAGGTGATGGGTTATGCCGTGTTGTGGGCTGAGAGACTGACCTGTGCAGCCTGAGCCAGTCTCTCCATCTTCTCCTGGATGGACCTGGATGAAATCCTCTGCCGAGAGCTGGACAAAGCCGAATACACTTGTTCATCTGTATTAACATACTCTTACAAAAAATTAGACCAGAAACGGTGCAAAAATAAACAACTCACTTTCTCTGGAAAGATGATGGTTTGTCTTCATCTTCATTTTGGTCCTGGTCCTGGTGCAAACCCAAGGATACTTGATATTAGACACACTGTACATCAATAATATACACTTTTGTTTCAATGACATAATGTACATAATCCAAGTGAAAATGTGTCATCTTCTTACTCAACAGTTATTGAAAGAATACGTTCCTGTTCCAGGGGAAAATCTAGCTCAGTGATCATTTGATCATTCGTAACTGATATTCAGTTTTGTGGATTTTAAATGATTGAATGAATGAATTATCATCAGGTGTTAGTAAATTGTTATCTTACTGTGTTGGATTCAAACTTCTTGGTGGCCATCCTCACACTCGCACTAAAACAGAACAAAACCGTGTGCATTTAACTAAAGGTAGACAGATACAGAGCAACAAAATAAAGAAAAGGATGCTTCCTTACCTCCTCTGCAGTGGTGCACTCTCTTCTTCTTTTTTCCTCATCATCTGTGGAAGACCGAGAGTCAGACAAGTGTGTGTCAGGAGACCTTGCAGTCGTTCAAATGTCAGCAGCTCATGAGCAGCACAAACATACACTCTCCTGTGATGTGTTAGCGTGTTAACAAAGCAACCAGTCAGCAGTTATAGCTGGTAAATATTGCTCCAGCTATTAGCATAAGCCTGAAGCTTGATTGGCACAAGCAAATTACCCTGACCTGATAGCCTAACAGGTGATGCAAGATTAAAACATGTTTTAAAAGTCAAATAGGCAAAAGTTAATGTTGGCATTTCCTTGGGGCAACATGTGCATGGACGTTTGTGTGTGTAGGCTGGGTTCATGTGTTTACCCTGAAGGATATAGTCCTGGAACTCTGTCGTACGAAGGCAGGTTTGGTCGTCTGTTCAAAGTTGGAGGAAGAGCCATTCTTGCTGGTCTGAGGTAAAGTAAAATAACTTATACATTTCTGCGACATAAGATTTAACTGTTCCCAGTCAAAAGAAGGTGTGGTTCCCCTGAGCATCTCTTCTACCCTTCAAGGCTGTTTACCAGCTGCAGGTTCCAACTATCAATACTAGTTTGTTATTATTGGCACAAAGAATATGACTTTCAGTCATTTAACACTAGATGGTGCTGCTGTTTTATCAAACTAATGAGCAGTGGCGTCAGCGTTTTGCAAGCACTTTGCAGCCATTTGACAAACAAAACACAAAGCACAGATAGTTGTGTAAATTATGTCATCTGACAGGGTGTATGTGTGTGTGTTAAACCACCTCCTGTGTGTGTCCGTTCTGAACAGGGTTTTGAGCTCCCCTGGGAGAGGGGCTCTGGCAGGGTGAGGTCCAGTGTTCTCGAGGTGACATGGTTGGAGAGCAAGGGCTCAAGGGAGTTGTGCGCCCGCTGAAAGAGGGACTCTTGTCGAGTGAGATGGACACAGAACTGCAACAGCAGAAACAGTCAGCTTTCAGTCAGCTGAAAGGTCAGTTAAAGACATGTGTGAGAAATCAACCAGTGATCCAGAACAAACTCACAGTAAAGCAGTATTAAAGCCTTTACTGCACCCTATTCACCAGTCTCCTTTCTGAAATGTTGTTCTGTACCATCTGTTTCTGTCCTTCTAGGGATAATAAAGTTACTTAAATGAACACAAGTCAAAAAACACTCTTGAACAGGTGATAACACTCTGCTCGCTTAGAATAACAGGCTTCATTGTCATGTTAGACAATATTTTCACCTGCTATCTTTCCACCTGATCTTCATCAGACAGATGTCTGTGCATGTGAGATTGCATTAACCACTGTATATTCTGTATTAATATTGAGGTATATGTTAAATTTCCAAATGCTGTAATTCGGCATCTAAAGCTAACTAAAACTGGTTTGTAAGCACGTACGGTGGCCTTCACATGGCTGATTATTAAAATGGTAAACTAAGCCAAATCGTAAGTATAATCCTTTTTACTTGGTCTTTAGTTGCTGTCTCACAGCTCTAATACGCTGTTCTCTGCTGCTGCATTTTAATTTCCATGAGTGGAATCCATACCCTTTATCTTATCTTTAAAAAAATGTTTGATCTATATTCAATCATTCCCAATGAGTAACCAAGAAAAAGAATAGAAAATTCTGCTTGTTAACCTGACAAACTTGCGAGCCGGGTTGGACGGTGGCTTGGGATCAGGGTCCTTGCTCGACGACTCACCATTTTCGTGCTAACAAAGAAACAAACAATAAACATAAGCACACACTGAACAGGCTTTTGTGTAGAGCCACCCGAGAAACGCCTTGCATTGCATAACTCTGTACTGTTATGGCTTCATTTGCAGATACACTGAATTAGAGCCGCCTGCGAGTGTAATAAAAGATAAAGTCCAAATTATGACCTTAAGCACACCTTATCGAAGTTTTATAGATCATTTGCATGGTCACTTGATTCACTGGAAGGGTGCAAGTACAGTAAAATGACAGGAGATGGATATACAAAAAGTCTTTTCCTCCTTTTCTCCTAATTTATACAGTATGTTTCCATTCTCAAAATATATATACCAAAGTGTTACAGCATGCATCTGTATATGTGTGACCATCCTTTGCTTTCTCTTCATGTCTCTGTTCATCTAAATAATAATAGTCTTTCCATCTGTACAGAATACGTAATGGTAATATCTTTCCCTGAGGGGAAAGAAGTTGGTTGAGTTGTTGTTGTTGTAGAATCCAGAAAATGATTAACACGGCTCTGCGTGGGGTAACAGTTAACCACACAACAGGGTGACACTACTGGTAGCCCTTTGTTATGACTCAGTGAGGTATTAATGTGAGTGAGCCACGCTAGCCATGCAACTATTGGATGGATTGTCATGAAATTTTACACATACATCCAAGGTGCCCAGACGGTGAATCCTAATGATTTTGGTGATTTCCTGACTTTTGCTCCAGCCCCACTATCAGGAGAGGTTTTCCCTTACAGACATCCATGGTTCCCAGATAATGTATCCCAAAGACTTTGGCAAGCCTCTGACTTTTCATCTAGCGCCACCATCAGGTCAAAAGCTCAAATGGCAAAATGTTTCACTGAATATTTCTCTTCACTTTGCTGAAAGGCAGTGAGTGACTCTCTTACTTGTCTGTTTGTGCTGTTAGCGTTGATATTGCTGCTGCTGCTGCTGCTGCTGCTGCTGCTGCTGCTGCGACTGTAAGAGGCTGTTTTTTGGGGTGGTTGTGGTTTGGATGTGGTTTTCACAGAGGGTAACACACTGCCCTGCTCCTCGTCCAAGTCACCCAGTAACTCCACCCTGGCCCCTCCTTCTCCTCCTCTGCTAGCCTCTGCTTCATCCTCCCCTTCCTCCTTCTGTCGTCTCAGTGTCTCCACGTGTCTCATCCTCCGCTTTTCATCACGGACTCGCAGCATCTCCACAAAGTCCAGCTGGATTTGCTCCACACTGGAAATAAATACACACATGTGAATGACCGATATATATGATGGATAGTCTCGATAAAGAGGTGAAAGGACCTGTCAGTCCTGTGTCTTATCAGGTTTCTTTTATGAAAGGCTCCACAGTTCCTTTCTCTCTTTGAAGACTGCTTCTGCTCCAGGTACTCAGCTGGTGGTGTTTTTGACAGCTTTTCATACTTTCTATGCATCGTATCAGGTTTTTTGGGGTATTTGAAAAGTGCAGAGATGACACACTCCCACGGGGCAAAAGTGTAAGAATCCTCTCTCTCTGCTTCTGAAATCCAAACACTAAAAAGGCGTACCATCAAAGAAGATGAATTCTGACATACCAGCACCCCTATGCCCCTCTTACATACCAGAAACAAAGGGAAACAGAAAGCTGGGAAGAATGAAAGATAAAGCTGATAAACAGAAACAGAAGAGCGATGGTAGTAACAATAGAAGTAGGTAAACAAATAGACAGAGCAGAGCACACACCTGTAGCAAAAAGTCTATAAATCAAGCCCTGGCAAGTACGAATCCATAAATTCTGTTTTACTAAATCGTGAGAATAACCTGCTGAGGCCCTGGGACGTCTCTCTTGTGAAGTCTGTCCCAAAGGCGCTGTCACTGGTGGGCGTTTCTACTGGTGCATCTGGGTCAGCAGCGCTGCTCGAGCTCTTCACTCTCCTCCTCTTCTCCCTCTCCACCTCCTCCTCGTCCTCCATCGTCCATTGGCGCGCTAGGCTGAGGGCAGAGTTGTATTGCACACAGGGAACATAATAATCAGCAAACGTGGACGTAAAACAGAAAATGAAACAGTGGCGAAGGCCTGACAGGAACGAAAATACACAAACAAATGCAGAACAGTGTCCAGACAATCAGTCTGCGTTTATGAAATCTACAGGAGTGAATTCAAATCAGATGCTTGTTTTGGTTGTTGAAAGGAGAGATTACAGTTATAATAGCCGTTACAGAAAACCTGCTGTACTTGCCCAACTGTTTTATTAGTAAAGACACAGCTGGTTGCTTCTCTAAGCAACTTCAAATGAACTTTTCAGTCCAGTTCAACAACGGGCAGATGTTATCCAGTTACCTGCAGACTTTAACTGTGACTTTATAGCTTATTATTCAAACACCACAGTAAAGATAGAAGTGCCTGTAATAATAATAATAATAATGACACCAAGAGAATTAAATAAAACAGCACAATGTTTAAGCTCACTAAGCTGCTGGTTACAGATAGTATAAAGTCCCTAAATGATTATTTAAAAAAAAAAAAAAACATTTTTACTCAAGAATGGCTGCTCCGTGAATAAAGTTAAACTCCATAATATGAAGTGTCAAAAAGCAACAGCTGCAGAAGGTGCCCTCAACTACAGGTGTCATACCCTCTTTAGGAAACTCTAAGTGCGAACAGTAATCTTACCTGGACAAAGCCGACCAGTTTTTCCGACTGATGGACATATTGGGACAGAAAAGGGGGAAAAAAAGAAAAGAAAAGAAAAGAAATAAGAAAGTTTCCAGACGCACTTCGCTGACACACAGGAAAAAGTCGACGGACTGGCACTGTGAGGGCGGCAGTCAAATTACAGTCAGTGCGGCACAAAGAAGTCCACCTTTAGCCCGATGGCGTCACATGACCACAAAGGTAAGTTACCCACCTGATAGAGAGAGAGAGAGAGAGAGAGAGAGATCTTTTCCTTGTATGGTGGAAGTGTAGCGACAGTCAAAGCCATGTTATACCACCTTACATACCATGTCCATTTTTGGATACAAGCGAAATAAAATAACCGTTTTTGTTAAAGCTGTTGTAAGGACGTTAATTACATTATAATTACGATAAATCATTTAACAACAAACGAGTGGAATTGAACAGAAAATTGTGGAGATGCCGTTACTCTGCAGTTTAGTATTTACTGTGTAAAATGAAAGCAGTTAAAGAGATTTTGTTAATTATGGCACTTTTTAAGAACATTTGCAAAGCGAGTAAGCATTTAAACGGGATGAAAATGAATCAACATTAATAACACTTTGGTCTGACAATAAAGGCATACTTTATTCTTCTTCTAAGAAAAATTAAGAATCATAACAGGCACAAGAACAACATAACAGAATCAAATATTTGCAGCTTATACACAAAACAAAACAGCAAAAACATCAGTTAAAAACACATTTTTTTCAAGTAAATTTCAATTGAATTAGATTTACCAATAAAGTAAATGGAAAAATAACAATAAGTAACAATGTTTTTATGCATGTCCAGCTGGGTTTTGATGCTTTGTTGCATGGGGCAGTGTGTCTCTTTACACTGTGAGTCAGACTGTTTGCTTTACTGTGTGACGCCACACCTTTTCCCTGGAGCCCGGTGTGTAGGACTCTGACCCAGGCTTAGGCTCAGTCCGACACACACCCTTCACTTCACCTGCATTTACACCACACCTGCACCTGCTGTATTCTGTGCAGACCATGAGGCCACAATAAGCAGGGTGAGCTACTATCATGATAACTGACAAAGTTTAGCACTTGATTCTCATTCAGATTCTTCCTTCTTTTGTGCATGTGCATGCTCCTATTTGGAGAGGACTGGCTTATAGCATGTAGCATTAAGATGCTATCTGCTAGAACCACTTTGCTTGTCACTCCCTGTGCAAAGAAGCAATGCATGCATAAGTGTATTGTCATTCAGAGGACTGAAGACTTGTTTCTATCTGTGTGTGCCCTTGCAGTGTTGAAATGTGTTACTGTGCCTAAAATTAGCCTTTCATTTTGAGGGAAGACCTCCACACCCATGAGGGAAAAATGTCTCCTCAGTTTCTTTGTATCCATCTGGATAAGGTGACAATGATTAAAGTACCATGAGGGAGACACTTTGCAGAGCATGCTTCATGAGCATGCAAAACAGACTGTGGCAAAAGAGGGCTGGCTGTTTTACAGCTGGGGACAGCTGGCAGATATAGGCAAATCAGGTGAAACACGCAACTTAACATGGATGTTCTGTTGCAGAAGTGCCTCTGTGTGGAAGGTACAGTTCTTGGAGTCTGAGTTTATTTTTGTTAATGTTCTACGCTCCTCTAATATGAAACAATAATCCACAGCCATACTCTGTAGTGGAGCTTTGAACAAGAACAATGATTTTGTTAGCAGTTAGCATTTTGTTTGCAGTTGTGATGTTCACCAATATAGTTTAGCAGGTTAGCATGCTAACACGCGCCAGTTAAGAGTAAACACAAAGTAGAGCTGAGACTGATGGCAGCATCTTTAGTTTTGCAAATATTTGGTCATAAAGGAGACAAAATAAAAATCTGACCTATTGGTGGCTCCAGATGAAAAGTCAAGGTATCCCCATTGTAAAAACAATTCACCGTGAGGGAACATTATTCTGTGGAATCCGTGCAATAGTTGTTGAAACATTTCACTAAAGAGTAAGTAAGTTTTATCTTCTGGGAACCTTGAGTTTGTGTTACAGAAAAAAAATTACTACAATCAATCCAATAGTTGTTTAAATATTTTAGACTCAACTGACAGACCAACATTTCCATCCCCAGAGCCAAGCCATGGCCAAAAACACAAGAGGCTATGCATCCATGAATTCTTTAAGGTGTTTTAATAGATTTGACAGAATAAACTTTCTCTTGAACCCAGACTGTAGAGGTAAAAACAAAATCTTGTTGGTTTGGTGCGTAGTCCTCTTGTAAAAGCTATCCCAGATAGCAAGATTATTCTGGAAAACACCTGGGCCACATATTTGTGTTTCATCTGGCGCAAGAACTCTCCTGAGTCCTTGCTTCAGGTCTGGTCTATATACACCACGACTGTCAGATGCGACTTCCAAATCTGGACCAAGTGGCCCTGTGGCGGGTAACAGTCAGCAAGATCATCTGTGTGTGCCCAAGAATATATATTGGACTTAATCTATAGAGTATAATGTAGTCTAAGTGTAATATTCTGTGCTGTATCTCTAACAGAAGAAGCTTGCACTAGTACATGTAACAAGAGAAGAGACTGTTACCTTAACTGGAACCATTTCACTGAGTACACACATGCACAGAAAAAAGTACAAAGAAATTAGATTAAGTTGGTGTGTTTTATTGTTGTGTCAGTTTTCATGAAAATACAGCTGATAAAGTGTACATTATTTTGTTACAGTTCATAAAACCACAACTCATGCTTACAGTTTGTCCCCCAAGCAAGAATGTCAGCAAGAAATGCTGTTTAAGTCCCAATACCATCCACATTTGTTTATTAGGAATATGAGATGCACATTTTGAAATTTCTGTGCAAACAGAATCCTAAATAACTGGGGTTCAGGTGCAAGATAAGTAATGAGAACAATATCAATAATTGTAAACTGAACATAAGTATAGTCATTTTTAAAACCTTATCAATGAACAGCAAACAGAAGAGGAAAAAAATCTTTCGGGAATCTGGGAAATTTTCTCACCTCCATGGCAGGAGCATACCCAATAATGACAGCATGACAGAAATGCCGAAGCTGCAAAAAAACTAACAAAACCATCTCAGACACAAGAGGAGCGTTGGCGCTCACGTGACACCAACCCACCTTCTATGTTCACTGGGCAGGACCCTTAGCAGCATCGAACATCTTCTTCCTTCCCTCCATCCCTGACATGGCCTCCACATTCTTCCTCCAGTCACTGTCTTCTACTGGCCTCTTCTACAGAAAGATACAGTAGATAGATAGGTGACATATGAGGTGGTATAAAAGGAAATACAACAGTAGAGCAGGTAGAGCAGGTTCCTGATGTTCTTGTTTTGTCTAAGCCTTTGAGACCCATGTTGTCACCTGGGAATCCCCTGTGAGAATTCTGTATAACTGTACTTGTATAACTGGTTTACAGCTCCTAATACACCTTGAGACATGCATATCTATGCAAGCACACACACAGATACACACCAGCACTGGCTAATCTGTACATGTACCCACACACACACACACATGCACTAACCAGCGAGCAGAACCAGTCACAAAAGCTTCTTTTCTGTCTACAATGGGATCATTGTTTTGTGTCCTGTACCTCCTCTCACTCTCGCTCTCACTCACACACACACACACACAGACACACACACACGATCCCCGCCCTGCGTTGGCCTGCTGCTCGATATCTCAAGCACACCTTTCACACACACATACACACTTTTTCAGGTGTTCCCTGACGCTTTGAGTGTTGATGTCATGTGTATATCTGAAAAGCTCCCATGCATGTTTTCCCTAAAGAAGGTGCACTTGCTTGGGCTGGTTTGGTTGTGCTGTGTGTGTATTTGCATATGTGTGTGTGTGTGTGTTTGCTTGCTTTAATTCTGCACACACCTTTTCAGTGTCCTCTTTCTTGACAGACTTGAGGTTAGCTCGGAGGTCCATGGAGACTTTGTGCTTGGAGCCCAGCAGTGAACGGAGGATGGCATCAGCAGACACACGAACACGTCGAAGATTAGGCCTCTTGAATTTCCCCCTGAGGTCCAACACCTTGATGTTCAGATCTTTAATCTGGGCCAGGGACAAAGAACAATAAGAGCTTCTCACTGTGACAGTTCTTTTGCAACCTAAAAGTAGGACTTATATGCTGTCACATTAAAAAAGATGTTTGCATGCTTTGTTCTATCTACAGCACATGGAAATGGGCTGGGGAAATATCATATACCAACCTCACGTGTGTTGAGCATGACTTTGGCTTCAATGTCATACCGCTCCTCATCCACTACATCTATTTTGGCATGGAGCTCTCTGCAGAGATCCTATGCATATATATGCATACAACACACACACAAAAAATATACAAAAAAGAGAGACTTGAGACTTTGAGAGACTTGACTAAATTAAAAAAATTAAATAAAATTTAGAGGTTTATTGATTTTCAACAAAGTGGTCAATGATAATAATAATAATAATAATAATAATAATAAAATGGCACAGTTTCTCAGTTTTCAGCTTGGACCAGTGACAATGGCCTGCAGGTGTATGAGAGATGCAGCTTCTCTAACAGCGTTTACTGGTTTTGAATTACTGGTAAGTGAGAGAAGAATGGGAGAATTCCAGGAGTTTGAGGACAAGTTACCTGTAGCTGTGCAAGGCTCATACCGCTGGTGTTTAGAGGAGGCGCTCTCTCTGACAGATACTTCTGCTTCTCCTCATCTTTGACAACGATCTCCTGCTCCAATTCCTCCTTGGCCTTTGCCACCATCAGACTCTGCAGAAACAAGAATCAATATGTAATATGATAATGTATTAAACGCTGTCCTCCTCTGGCCAAGCCGTTTTTTAGATACAAGGTGAAACATTCAGGTTACATATTAAATACTCTGAATGATCAGGGTTTTCTCAATATTAGAGAACATCAAACAGTACAGCTACACAGAACATGACCTCTGCTGCTCTCCTGTGGTTAAACATGTGTATTGCAGACAATGTCAACTCTTGACCTCTCACCTTGAGCATCAGCTTCCTTGAAGCTGAGATCTTTGGTTTCCTCTGGATGGAGAACATAATGCAGACATTGGCATCACAATTAAGATGTTGGTACTTCAGTTGAAGTTTCAAAAATATATTATCTGAATTGCTTCAGTGGAATATTTTGGGCAATAAGATAATGTTTTGCAACAGTCAATAGTAAATTGGACTTACTTCTTGTCTGTTGAAGAAGGATGGAAAAGATTTAAGGGAGGAAAGACCAGAGTTTAGAGATAATGCCTAAACAGTCAAAATATTTGTTTTGTATGAGTGTCCGTGTGTGTGTGTGTGTGTGTGTGTGTGTGTGTGTGTGTGTGTGTGTGAATGAGTAAATGGTCTATAATAAGAACACAAAGCCTGATTACTCACACATGCTCAGGCATCCTGCAGATGAGATCTCTGTGGAGGAGAGACAGAAGAGATTAAAAACAAACACTCAAACACAAACCGAACAGTTGTCAGTGTTTGTTCATCAGTTTCAGAGGGCCAGATCAGCTTTCCGCACTTCTCTATGAATGTGGAGTCAATTTAAATATAAGTAAACTGTTCGCGGGCCAATCATTGAAAACTCTTCACACTGGCTTCTACCCTTCTGCTAGATAACACTCTCTTGAAACTTGATTGTCATATTTTATAGAAGTGTGGCCTCCGCTTTTGGTGGCTCAAAAAAGAAACATCCCTGCATCTTTTTTCTGTATAAGTCTGCAGGACTATTGAAAAACATTGGAGGTCTATTGTATTAGAGGTACAAGAGAGAAGTATTTTGAAGAAAAACCATAGTTTCACAGAGTCTTCTGGAGTTGTTTGGGAGTATGTGGAAAGATTGTGGAGTAGCTCAACTAATTTGAAAAAAAATATATATATTACAATTTATATTGAAGGAAACTTACATTTTGAGTCATCTGAACATCATGTGTTGAGAATACATGATAACAAGAGAATACATGAGTCACTGAAACGATTAGCTATATATAGTTAACTATAAATGGATCCTACTACATGGATAACCCGTTGAAACAGTTAGCTGGATAAACAGAGTTACCTAAAAGTAATGGATAAATGCCTGAAATAGATACCTGATAGTAATGGATAGATGGCTGAAATAATGAAGTAAAAGTGAGATTTTGAGATGCCTGATGCAGAATTATCCACCCCAATATCATGGAGGATTTTCAGAAGAATTCTCAGACCTGACTGACTATGGAATGAACTTTCAGTGTGACACAATAAACAGGGCAAAAGTTGAGACTCATCCCTATTGTTTTCACTTTAGTCATCGCCTTATCTTACCCCTCTTTGCCTTCAGTCTCGTGCCCTTCTGCCCTTTATCAAATCAACAAGCAATTAGCAGCACTCACCCCTTCTCTGTCTCACCTTATCTCACCCTTTCCCTATTTATGTACCCCTCACATTTAACTAGTTGGTTCGTGCTGCGAATGACGTCACCTAAGACCTCCTAGCATGATGGGGTTACAAGTTGCTCTAGCGGATTTGGAAAATTCCAGACTGATAGCCATCCCTCATCCATCTCTCCCGTCTCTCATCCCCATCTTTCTCCTCAGGATTATCTCAGGGAAAGGAATTTAGAGTGGCCTGTCTCCCCAAATAGACCAGGGGACATCTGATAGACAGCTGTGTGGGGTGATTGTGCTCTGGGGTGCCCAGCCTGGATCAGGGATTTGCCGCCAGCCACTCATGGATGCTTATGAGCCTCTGTGGTGCAGCCAACTTGGCAATGCAAATAACAGCCCAAGGTGGTTTGGAAAGTTCACATCAGCTGCGGATTTGAACAGAGCTGCCTTGGCTGCAGATTTCAAGCAACTAGTTTATAATATTTCAGTTAATCACTTTGGTGCAGTCAGCCCCAAGGGTGAAATCGTGCTACCAACAAAATGACATTGAAACACTTTAAGAAACACATCTGTACATCTCTGCTAATGCTCCTGTTTACTGGACTGAGATCAGTCAGTGTACCTGTGATTTGTACACTGATCCCCTTCAGACATGGACTCTGCACTTCTGCTAGACCTTTTTAAAGGCTACTACATAACACTGTATAAACCAATAGATCCAGAACTGTTAGAAAATGTGTTTAAAGTCTTCGAGCCAAATTTTCAACAATGAACTGATAGTACCAGACAAATGTTTATCTAATCAAACTGTCGTACCTGCTCAGAAGGAAGAACACCACACCTGGAAAGCTTTGTAGACCACACTGTGAAGGGACCTTACCAGCGTCAGAAGCAGGAGAGAGAGAGATGCAACAGCGGCAGAGGCAGGATGAACAGGTCAGAGATGAGGCCAACAATTTGGCCTCCCACTATTTAACTGCACCACCCATTGTCTCACTCTCTCTTTCTCTTTTGTTAGTGGAGGATATTATTAGTCAAGCCCATCTCTCTTACTGTCTAATACTGCTCTGCCCATTTGTCTCTCGCAGATTCATTATAAAGCAGGGGCCAGCAGTTAGAGCCTGAAGCTTTGGTCTTGCACAACATGGGAGGATGAAGGAAATACTAAATTACAGGCAGGAGTTTGCATGTTCCTACTGCTCAAAGATTGTCTTAGAAAGAAACTGAAACTAAATTAAAATATGATAAAAAAAAAACCCAAAAACTTCATAGTTGTTGAATGTTATGTGTTAATTTGCTGGCATATGTTGCAGCATTATTTTTAGCCACACTGGAGTCATGGCTCTTGGGATGGCAACTTTGGTTCGGTCCATCATTTTGGTTCAGACTGAAATATCTCAACTATGAGATGGATTGCAACAAAATCTTTATCCAGATATGAATGATGAAAATGAATCTTTGGTGATTCCTTGACATTTCTTTCAGCTCCTGCTGCAGGTTGAAGTGATTAGTTATACTGTGAAATATCTCAACATTTAATCAATGGATTGCTGCTAAATGTTGTACAAACTTTAGTGCTTCCCACATGAGTAATCCAAAGGACTTTGATGATTAACTTTCCCTCTATAACCATCTTCAGGTCAAAATTTCACTTTGTCCAGTACTTTTGTTTACTACCAAATACCTGCAAAACTAATGACATACCTGTCAGTCTCAGCTGTGCTTCGTGTTAATTGCTAATTAGTTAATGTTAACAAGCTAACACGCTAAACTAAGACAGTTAACATGGCAAACAGAACATCAGCATGTTAAAATTGTCATTCGAGCATGTTAGCATGCTGACATTAGCATTTAGTTCAAAGCATTGCTGTGCCCAAGTACAGCCTTACGGAGCTGCTGGCATGACTGTAGACTCTTTTTACCCACCCCTAAATCTCAAAGGGCATATCAAAATCCAAGACATGCTTGCAGGGAGACCCTTGGGAAGATTTTGTCCCACAAAGATTTTGTATTAACCCTCCCAGACAAACCTTCTGTAAATGAAGAAAACTTCACCACCGAAGTTCAAAACACAGGATTGGCACATTCTATTAAAAATGACTGACGAATACGCAATATTAAATTAAAGTTGTTAATCTTTTCTGGCAATGTGTTTTCTGTCGAGGCGTGTTTCGACCTGTGATTGGTAAGCAGATTTGTAAAAAGACCTACATATTCAATTGTAATGAGTTGAGAAACATACAAAATGTCACATTTCCACCGTCACTGTTTAAATTTAGCTGCAAATATGTATATGGTCAAAAAGAGCAATTAGTGATTGTGATGCTGTGATATGGTAGTTTGGCAACAAGTACTGGTGAAATTTACCATGATGTTGTACTGTTGAGGTACTGACCAAATTATGATATTGTCATAATAACTTTCATTAACAGAACTTTAATTTTCATCTGTCAAGATTTTTTGGCATTACCCTCTTTAGATTGTAGATAAATGACATTGCTCATAATTATAAAGAGAATGTTGTGAGAAAGTTGCACATACAAAGTTAATAAATCATGGTCCAACAAATTCCAACAACTTTTCAGAAGAAAAACTATGAAATATTTCAAAGTGATATGGTATTTCAAGTTTATATGTAGTTGGAAAGTGATAAAGTATATGATTATAAAAATACACACACATACTCATGAAAAAAATTACATACACAAGACAACTGAGATATTTATTCAGTTAGTTTTAATCCTAAAGCAAACTGAAGCTCCATGAAGACTTGCCAAAAACTTTAATGCTCAAACCACAGAGAAATCTCTCACAGAAGTACAGCCAAGCAAGAACTTCTCTCCACTTAACAGGAGAGAGACAGACCTCTAGTGGCTCAACACTCACACAGCAGCTCAACTTGCTGAAGCCTAATAGGAAGAATGTCACTTCTAAAACAATTTGAAGAGTAAACTTGAGTCCTGCTCAAAGAAGTATGCAAACACATTTTCTTCTCGTACAAGCACTGATAAACTGGACTGTCCTCTTTGTGATAACATCGGTGTCAAAGAAAGGAAAACATTGTTGGTCCTGTTCTGACAAACATCCATTCAAATCTAGACTGGCCCCTGTTCTAAGATTTGGTTTATGAAATTGCAGGTCAGTGTGTGTGTTTATCTGCTGAGAAAACCAGATGCCCTGGACAGAGGTTATGATGTTTAAACAGGGCATTCCACTGAGTAGTGTGAGCACACAAACTCTGGAGGACAGGATTTTTAAGACGTACTGCACGTAACCGCAACGTACACACACAGATCTCCTTCACAAACAGTGTTCTGTGTATTTACACCTGCCTACACACACACACACACACACACACACACACACACACACTATTTAGTACAATGATCCATCACTGGGTATCTTTACTCCCTGCAGAACTCCTGGTCCATTGCTGACTCATGCGGTGTGGCTAGCTTTGGGGTTTTCCACAGCAACGGGAGAAGTAGCTACACAATCAGCCCTTTATCCCTGACCTGCACTGAGCTCCACAACCACACACAGCTCATACACAGACTGCTATATTCTCCATGCACACACAACACAAGCTTGAATGAACAATATATGCTAGTCCTCACTAATGAGTATCTGCTGATGCACAGATCTTGCTGAATTTCATGCTGGGTGTGCACATAAGCTCTTGTAGGTGAATATGCGTGGGCGCATGTTGACGTGCACATGCCTCAGGCTCACTAAGCTTCTCATTAGTCCTCCACACTGCTCAGAACAAAAGGTGTCCTGGCCACAGTGTGCGTGTCTGTGAGTCTGGGGTGTGTGTGTATTTTCCAGAGGCTGTAACAGCAATGTTACACCACAACTGGAAACAGATGAGCTGAGCAATTAATGGTCTGAACCTAAAATAAATTGCAGCTGACTGTTTTGCTCTATGAGACATGATAAGAAGTGAAGCACTGTACAAAAATAGGAACTCAAATGAAATATGTCATTGCTTAGGCTACTGAAATTTTTTTTTATTATATTTTATCTTATTCAGTATATAATACTGTACATGGTTTCAGCAAATTTGTAGAATACGATGTGCAATGAATATGAGGAAAATACTTATTCTTCATGGTCAGCTTTTGAAAAACATGCAGATCTGTTCAGTCTATAATAGTTGTCAAAGCCAGTCAAGCGATGTATTTCCATGAAAAGTAAGACTGAAGAAACAAACTGCCTCCTGTTTCAGCAACGTTACTAATTGCTGGAAATATATGCTCAAAACAGAAGACATTTTTTTAAACATCAAGGCACAGGTGTAAACAGTGTCCCGGCTCCACAGTTTCTCCAAATAGCGGCATCTTTTCCTTATGCAACGATCTCCATATTGACCTCAAGCAGCGGGGTCATGACTGAGAAAAACACATCCATGCTTACAGCATTTAAGATTCCTATTCTTTGACCGTGTGAATAAGCTCATAGGAATACAAGAACATGTGCAACACTTGTTCTCAGTCCATTAATCCATATTGACTGATGGCCATTCTGTACATCCCGTCATGCTTGTGCACCAGTGGAATCAAACCAATGGATCTGGTGTCTTCTTCACTTCTCCACTCTGATTGCTCACTCCCATGACAATAGAAAGGCTGGAGAAAGAAAAGCAGATTTTGAATATTTGCTACTTTATATATTGGACACTGATGCAGCTGATGGCATTCAACAAAGTGCATTTGTAGTGAGTTATATCACACTGTTACCACAGCTACTAAGTTAATTTGGGCACTTGACTACTGCAGCTCTCTTAAGGAAGCATCGCTGTGGATTCCTGGACTCTGAGCTCATAGTTCAGACTTACACACTCGGTTCATGAACATTTCAGATTTCAGTAACCACTTTCAGCAAATAACACTGTCCTCATATGATGCCATTGACTTTGTTCAAAATATTGTAAAGAAGAAAAGACATATGGAACAGTGTGCGCTGTTCACACCACATGTTCAATTGTCTTCGCGTCAGCTAAATACATAAGAGTGTATGTGTGTGTGTGTGTCTGTGTATGTGTATGTATGTGTGTTTGTGTTTAAAAATACTTGGCTGCCTAGTGAGGGAGAGGCAGGCAGATGTTATTTTGGAGGCTCACATTGCATCGTAATTATGTCCTCAAGTGAGAGTGGGTTTGTGTCCTAAGAAGACTGTGGTGCAGTAAAGGCCAATGACCATAAGGAAACACTGACACGGCTTTGACTCGACTGTGGTACATCTAAACACTGACGTGCTGCTTGTAAATAACCTTTACCATGATTGTAACTTGAGGCTTGGCTGCTCCTCAGCCATGTGCCACCTCATCCCCAAGAGTCCGAATGTTTTCATTCCATCCAATCACTGCACCGCTTGTTTTAACTATTAGCACCCCTTCAACCACAGAGGGGGAGATTACCACCGCTGCACTATTTGGAGTCTACTGAGACTCTGACTCAAATGATTAAGAAGCTCTGCTTAGAGGGGGGAAATGTACCTTTGCACTTTAGTCTATGCTTTGACATGTGTTTCACTGTCAGTCTAGGGACACAAAGTTGGTACTGAAAATGAACCTCGGATATTACAGCTATGGGAGTGAGTGGTGTTCTCTGGCCCCCAAACCCTAAAATTAAAAAAAGAAATAAGCCTAAATAAATGGAAGAGAAATCTATAGGCTACGTTTTAATGACAAACCCATTTTATTTCACCTTTCACCTTCCTCCAGAGGAAGACTTACCTCAGAGCTCCTCATCCTCCCCAGTGCTACCCAGGTGTGCCGTAGACAGGTGTCGGTTCCTCCCGGTCTTGACGGCCTGCAGGTTCTTAAAGCGCACCAGTGCCAAAGCAATCTCCGCGTTCCACGCCGTGCCGTCCTGCGGACACCGAAAGTCAATTTCCTTACCCGTAGCCATGACCACGGTGAAGTACACCAGCCCCCGCTTGTACTCCACACAGTCCACCGTGACCATGCGCTCAAAGGGGAGCTCCTTGGCTTTGGAGCTCCACACCGAACCCGGAGCATCACCGTTGCCGCCTTTGCAGTTGTGCAGTCGCAGCCCTTCCTCGGTGAGCACGCAGCGCTTCTTCTTCCACAGCTGGAGGAGCCCGCTGCTGCGCTTCTCCAGCAGCCCGTCTCTCATCACTTTGGCCGGGAGAGACATGGCCACGCTCAGTCACAGTCTTCAGACAGAGCCAAACCTTGGAAAGTCCTCAGCAGTGTAGTGTCTTAAGATGAATCAATTAAACACACATCTCAGTTGTTATCAATATTGTGTGTCCCTCTAGGAAGAAAAACATAAGGGTTTTAGCTATGGCATTGGTAATGTCAGCCTACACACAAACTCTCACACAGACTGTGTGAATATATCCAATCTGAGAGCCTGGTAGGCTGGTCTGCCTGGATATGTTTCAACATGCCCGGCTCCTCTGTGGACCTTCTCCCCCTTCAGCTATAGCACACCGCCTCCTCCCGGTGACGGCATGAGGAGATCCGGGTTGTTTATGAAATTCCCTGTGTGTGTGTGTGTGTGTGTGTGTGTGTGTGTGTGTGTGTGTGTGTGTGTGTGTGTGTGTGTGTGTGT
>JBBMJY010000012.1:13954487-13972842 GCA_037833715.1 Toxotes lorentzi | reverse complement strand
TTCCTTTTTAATCTAGTGTATAGCATTGTGGCCCTATATGAGCAACCCTCTGGTCATTTTCCCTGTGTGTGTGTGTGTGTGTGTGTGTGTGTGTGTGTGTGTGTGTGTGTGTGTGTGTGTGTGTGTGTGTGTTAGTGTTTGGTGTGAGTCAGTCAGTGAATGCATGTAGACAGTTGAATTTCACAGCACTCTGTGTGGCGTTTACGTGTAAACAGAAATACAGGTAGGTGGGTTTCGCCATCTCCCACTTAGGTCACGGTGCACCTGCTCAGAATTAGCTGCCACGCACAACTGTCTATATAAATAAACCAAAGGAAATACGTTAGTCAAATGGCCTTTAGCGTCAAAGAGTGTTTACGACGCGCTGCTTTCTCCTGTGTCTCTTAGAGCTGGAATGTGAGTGGGAGGCTGAGGGTGGATAAAGAAGTCAAATGTTGTAATGTTCGAGTGTGTGGGAGAAACAAAGCGCGAGGAATAAATGTTTGTGTTGAGCAGACAGAAGGATGACTTATTAGTCAATTACTAATGCTTTTTTTTTTTTTTTTTTTAACAAACCATAAACACACCCTGAAATAATAGTGGGCATGCCTGAAACTGGACTGGACAGGAGAAACTGGTCAGATTTCCGTAACGCACTTCCAAACCTTGCTGATTCCCCTGAGGCTTCACCTCCCTGTACTGTATGAGAGAAAGCTTAGCTTAAATTACTTTTTGTCATTCTTCACATCCTTGATGGTGAAATGGCTCTAATGTGACAGATGAGCTCCATGGGTGGAGTGAGGCTGTAGACCTACCTTATGTAGTACCAACAGCATGAGGTGTCACTGCAGTGTTATGTGAGGAATGGATACTATGATCATGTGTCATTTCTTGAAACTTCCCTATTCCTTTCATACATACAGATGCACTCACAGTTTCACTCACAATCTTGGCACTAAAATCATTATATTTCCATTTTGTTTATTATAATGCTGTTTGGAAGCCATAACATGTAAAGAAGCAGCATTTACTGTGTTACACAGACTGTTGTGAATCTTGCAGAGAAAAACAGCCTCGCAATAAGAGGATGATCAAATTCAGTTAGAGCAGAATGTGCAAATCACCAATGCAGCTTTAAATGCATAGATACTTCAATACTGAGTGTGGTATATGGGTCACGATTTACTGTAAACAGCTCAAGTAAGATGGTGTAATCTTTTCTGCTGCACAGTTCATGATGCAGCTTTTGAATCAAGCATGTGTTTGTCAGGTGCATGTTTGCTGTCAGCAGTCTGCCCTCTGCAGGAAGAAGACAGTAGTGCAGGACTCTGGAAAGCAGTCAGCGGCGACCGTAGCGGTCTCTACTGAGTGTGCGCCAGCGCCCCGGCGCCCAGCCCGTATCCGAATCCCTTGGGACCAAAGTTTTTGGCGTAACATCCTGGAAGAAGCAAAGGTAATGTCAATTAAAAAAAAAAAAAAAAAAAACGCAACAAAAGGCGATTTCATAGCTTTTGCTCCATCAAGACTAGGTCTATATTAAAACCTGATATACTTCTCAGGGTTAGTCTAGTCCAGATTTGGCAAGTCTAGGTTTAGTGTTTTTGAAGTAGTCCTGCTCTGGATTGAGATAAAACAATAAAAACAACAACAACAACAATAATAATAGATAAATAATAATAACAAATATGAAGACTAACCCTAACCCTAACAGCGATAGGGCTTTAACTAATAAAACGGAGAATCTGTCGCTCAGTATTGTCAGTTAAGTTTCCCTGGATTTTCCCCTGAAGTGTTGAACCGGATGCTACGCGAATCTTCAGTAAACTTCCTTTTTACCCAGGCTTGGCCTCTTAATGATACAATGAGAGGCAGCGGTGTGGCCCACTGCTACATTGTGTTTCTGTGACTAAAGATAACAACACAAAACAAAAACTATTCTAATCATAAATGGAAGTCTTTGAGGATAATGAAAGTTGCTTCAGAACAGTTGTAAGTGTTTTTAAACGAATAAACTTCTGGGTTTATCACTGGTAAATTATTTGTTAGAGAAACTGATGGGTTCCTCTGTAACTGTATGGTTATGCTAATACATGAAAGGCACAGGGATTTAAATGGGGGGCTAATGTTATATGTTATCCCTGACAATTTAGTTAGTTATTTTTTTGGTTGTGTATTTGTGGATATTTTGTCTGTGTTAGTTAAATAACTCCACTCAGAACTCCATGAACCTGAATATTTTTCAATTTGAGTCAAACTGAATATTTTTTTAACAGTATTAGTTTGTGGTGATTTGAGCATATTCTTCTGTTAGTGGGCCCTCTGCTGTATTGTTGTGTTTATTACAACTCAGTCACCCACTAACAAAACACAGCAGGTCATGTTCCTGTGAAAGTCTCTGTTTAGACTGGACATTTTAGCATTGCATCATATCACTCCCTTCCTCCAGTTTAAGTTGTGCAATCTTGCTCTTTTAGTAGTCACACTACTTAATTCTGTTAGTAGTTTATGAAGCTTCACCTACATCATATATCTTTTATCTTTCAGACGAATGCGGCCTGAATGGATCAGCATGGCTCATCCTTCCACTCTGGACCAGCATTGCAAAAAGTCAGTATATGCACAAGGTTACTATAGTGTATATATACAGTAAAGCTACACATGGCTGTAAAGTACCTCACAATAGATAAACTTGAATATGGTTGTTTGTGTATGTCATTATGTTGCTATTAAGAGACCAACGAAAGAAAACAAACCCTATAAATTTCAAAAACCTTTCCATCTGCAGTGTTAAACTTGCACTTGAACAACACTGCAAGTCAACAACTTGCTTTAGAAAACATCTCTATATTAGGTCTGGTGTATTTGTATCGTTTAGCACTTTAGAGGATATTTATGGAACCGTAGTTTCAGACCGCGGCCCTGTGTTAATTCTGATTAACCGATGACATCAGTCGATATGAAAAGGTCAGATGTGTGATGAAGAATGCAGATTCATCATCATAAATGTGTAGCAGTATCAAGATTTCGTTTGAAGTCATCCTTGTGTGAGAAGTGAAGACAGGGAAGTATTTACCTTTGCAGTAAATTTCGCCGTCCTTGTCAGCTAGTGTGGTTGACTCAAGGCTCTTCCCGCATGTGGCACAGGTGAAACATCCAACCTTATGCCACGACTGTAAATAAAAAAAAAAGATCCATTTTAAAAGGGGTGTGTTTTTGCTTGCTTGCGTGTGCATGTGTGTGTTTTTCTCTTACACTCCCAGCTCCAATGACTTTCTCTGCAGCGTAGACAGCCTTGCCACAGCGAGGGCATTTGTCTGACCCTCCAAACTTCTGAGCCAGCTTGGATGGGTTTGGGTTTGTGGTAGGGCGATGAGAGGCAGGTCTGACAGTAAGATAGAGCATAAATGTGGATAAAAGACTTAAAAAGACATCAGGAAGTGTATGCGTGTGTCTTGTGCTGGTATGTTACTCACTCTTCAGGTGTTATACCCAGAGACTCGCCCTTGTCCATGCTGAGGGTTCCGGCTCCCTGGCCATAACCGTAGCCTTTTGGCCCGTACTTCTTGCCATAGCATGCCTTGCAGTAGATTTCATCCATATGAACAGCAACAGTTGTGCTGTCCAAGTTCTTCCCACACACCACTACACAAACGGACACATGCACACACACAGCCATGTATTATTGTTTTGCATATTTGTTATATTTGTTTTCGAGCACAATCATGTTTTTAAGTGAGCTCCTAACTTTTTCCTTTTATGGAACAGTTCTGTTAAAAAGGATGTTCTCATCTAAATTCCAGCACAGGAATGTTTGATTACAACTCAAGATAACAAATAACTCCACTAAGAACTCCTCAAACCTCAAGCTTTTTATTTATTTATTTTATTTCAATATATTTCTTTCTTTCTCTTCTTCTTGTATTAATTTTTTATATTAGCTGTAGATTATTTTTTTAATTCACAGGGGATGTATGTCTATGTTTTTAAGATGTAAGGAAAAAAATACACTTAACTGTAAGTGTAGGTAAATTCTCACTTTTTGCTGCTGTGCTTTTGTTATTCCCATCCATAATTGTCCGAACATAGAGAGTACATATAAGAATAGCAGCTTTTTAAATTTCAGCCTCAGAGAATCAAAGACTGTCTCTTACAAGACTCATTAATATTCACCAATATTCAAACTCAATACAGAAAAATGTACTGGGAGTAGTCGACTAGGATGCAAAGCAAGCACACTTCCACCATACCTACAAGTATTGAAGCATGTGAAATTCAAAAATACTATCTTGGATTTTTTTTTTCCATTAAGCAACCATGCATGGTACCATATAACCAGATTGTCTTTTTAGTATGCTATTGCTTTCTCCACCTATGTATACATTTTACTTTAAGAATATATGAGCAACAGTCCATATTAGGTTATTATGACTTGTGATTCTAATGACAAGTGGCATGAGTTCAGTGGTTTACACATTGACAATCACAGGAAGCAGCAAAGGGTTTACTTACTGCACAGGAAGCAGGATCTGTGGAAGCTCCGCCCATCGCAGAGTACCTCCTCTGCAAAGTAAACTGTCTTCTGACAGCGGCCGCACTTGTTACCTCCTCCTAGTGGCATCCTTTACTAATGTGTGCAGCATGAACCCAAAAATACACACACAAACACACACATACACACTTTGTTTGGACTGATGTGCATAAGACTTTTAAACTCTTCACTTTGTCTAGAGGCTGTTTATAAAGATAAGCACAAATGTTCAACCCAGAGTTGTTTATCTGTGTTTCATTGAGAAACTGCTCACACTGATTTAGATGGTGACAAAATGAAAAACTGGAAAGAGACTTCGGCTAAAAGTAAACTGAGTTCTGCCAGAACGTAAAATTCAAATGTTATTTTATTGATGTGATTTAAAGGCCCTGGAACTAGGCCTTCCATAGAAAAACAAATGGATCACTGAACTAATAAATTCCTTTACAAGAACATCAGGCAAGCACATTTAGAGTTTTTCTTGTAAGAAATCCATTTAAACATCCATATTTGGTCGCCTGTAATTTTGGCTTTGTCAAGCCAGGCCCAGAGACTGTAATTTAACTCCTGCCAGTTCTCTGGGCTTCTGTAAAGGACAAGTCAACCAGCGGCGGGGAAAAAAACAGATGAATTCATTTTTTTCATTCTCTCTTGAAAACTTGAGGTAGTGTGGAAATAATGTGAAAATGCGACTTTCTGATGAGCCTTAAAGTAGTCGTGATGTGAAAGACCCTGGAGTTCTGCCTGTTTCTACCCAGTGTGTTTCCCAGCATGACCCTCCCAGTCCATTCTCGTGTATCCACATTCCTGACCGTGTAAACCCTCCCACCTCCCTGCCCCAGACTCACACCATCTACTCCCTGCCTGTCCGTCTGTGTCATTCCACTTCACTGCAGCAGACTGGACCTCTTAATCTGGATTGTGCGTTTTTTTATTAGGCAGGAAATACATTGAGGAAGAAGTTGCAGGTCTACCTGGGCCAGCTTCTTTTTTTGGTGGTCAGAGGGTGGAGCTGAACTCTCAGTGCAGAGTATGAATAAGTTAGGCCATTTCCTATCAGCCTTGGACACGCTTCCTGTTTTTAATGTTTTAGTTTTAGCAAGTCAGAATGTACAGTGCAGTATCTGATCCTGTGACCCAGAGCCTGGCTGTACCACGTTTTCTGTCGCTCTTTGTTAGAAAGTAAATACAACGCCCCAAAATTAAACATAACCTCTGTGCCGCTAACAACAGAATGGTACTTAATGTGATTATGAGCTCATGGTATGATAGTTCAGAGTGAAGTAATGGGTGGACTGTTTTGTGTTTGGCTGCTGCTGCACTGTGTCTTTCCGCCAGTGTGAGCACTGACTGGTTCAGTCTGTTTCTGGGGGTTATTCAAAGGCCAGACAGTGAAATCTTAAAAGAGGTTTGGGAATAATTAACTGCAAAGAAAAGTTTGATGCAGTTTTCTCAGAATGTTTTCTGGGATTTTAGGTGAATATCCTACCAGGCGATTCATTTAGTATAAATATATTAGTTACATATAAAGGATTTATACCATACATTACAGTACAGTACACTTCGTCAATTTGTCATGTGATTAAGTATTTTGGACATTGTGTATCACAACCATATGAAAGTTCTGCTGTCAAAGCAAATCCAAAAAAGTGCAATTACTTTGTTGTTTTTGCTTGACCATTGAGTCTTTGGCTTTGTTCTTTTTGCTGCCTCATAGCTCTGGGTTCAGGGTCAGGTAAAGTGACAAAAACTGAAAACAGCGGAGACAACTCAACTAGCAACTAGCGCAGCCACAGTGGTCTGAACAGAGTAAGGTTTAGAGCAAACAGAATAAGTATAGGATGTGAATGAAAGGCATTGGATTATTAATGTTCTTCTATAGAGAATTCATACTACCAGCCACCCAGACACCAATGGGCATTTTCAGGAGTATTGTATGAAAAGGCTCGCAGTTTGTGTATTCTACAGTCCTGGAAACAAGAGTGAGTGCCAATAAAAACCGAAATGTCAGGAATGATTTTGTACCGGATAGAAAAATGTCATTTTAGAGCTTTCCAGTGGCCCAACTAGGAAAACATGAGTTGAAGTGGTGAGTCAGAAGTCCCAAATAACAGCCTAACTCTTTTGTGCCATTTTACAGCAATTTTGGTTACAGGGCCATCAATGAGGAGCAGAAGAAGAAGAAGAAGAAGGTGGGAGCTTGGACAGGAGCTGAGTGTCATAAAATGAAAATGAGTCCAACCAGAAGGTGAGAAAAAATGATGAAGAATATGACAAAGCATTTTATCACAGAAAAAAAATAAAAAGGGGAGGGGGGGTGTTATGTATGTATTTAGATTTGTACAGATAAGGGCTGCTTTGAATTGTCATGAAAATTGATGGAAATGTCTCACCGATAGCTGTCAGTCTCAACACCTAGGCAGATGCATAGAGAGGGGAGAGAGGATGTTAAAGAGTACTCCTGACAGACTGAAAGGGTAGTAGAACCAAAACAGTGACATTTGGGCACTTTTTGTTTGGGAAAGATGAGTTTTATGATTTCTGGTCTAACCCATGAATTTGCCCAGTTATTTGCTAAGTATTTTGAATTCTGGTACAAGTTAATGCAGTGCAAGTTTAGACATGTGGGGATTCAGAGAGTTGTACAGGAATGTTCAGATAAAACAGAGGGAAGGACACGTAAACTTTGCACAAATCAGGAAGTCCTTTCTTGAAGTAGATGTGACTGCATGTGACATTTGTGTGATTTAGCCTTAGATTAATATCACTGAGATTTACCCAGTATTCTCCTTTACTTTATACGCTTTGTTTCCTCAACCAGAGAGCATAAAGATCTATTGGGTTTTTATTGTGAAATGTGACACACTGTGTGTGACACTACTGTTTAGCAGCATACCTTCCAAGTCAGCTAGCTAGCACGTAATAGCTCTTTAAACTATATTACATCATAGCTCTTCAAACAGAAGTCTCCTCTTGCCTGACTTGCACCAGAGCTTAATGGAAAATAAATTTACTTTGTGGCAGAGTGTTTTTTCCCAGCATGCATTGGCAGAAAGATTAGGAAATTAGATACGGCAAGAAGCAAACAGAAAGCAGGAAGCTTAAGCAGTCTGTAATATATGAACATTACTAACCTGCAGTTAGTAGGTGCTGCCCGTCAGTGGTGGACAGGCTGAAGTTTGACTCTTTGATCTGAGTAGCGTTAATACAGCACCGGAGTGTGTTCAGGAAAGCAGCTGGCCGAAGTCAGGTGGAGGACTTGCTCTTTGTCTGCAAGAAAACGGTATCCAATTGTATGACTTTGTCCTGGTCAGTTTAGAGAGACAGATATACTCAGATGGACTGCTGCTATGTGCCTCTCCACTGCTCCAGATGTGCTGAAAGGGAGGAGCTTCTGTTGTTGCTGCTCCAGTCTGCAAACTTATTGTGGGTTGAGGAACATGGGAGTTTCTGACTGACTGGCCAAGTGAGAGGGAGGTGGGTGGGGTGGGGTTAGGGGGTAAATGGGGAGGAAACTTGGATGGAAAAGCTGTGCTATTGTCTTGCACAGTAGAAATATTTTATGCCTACAAAGAATTAGAGCTAGAAAGACAGTGAAAAGGGAAAAAAAAACATGCAAAAAAATAAAAAGTGGCACAAAGATATGGTAGAGTTTTGCATTGTAACTTTTTCTCCTTGGTTGCAGACTGTACTTTACATGAAATCATGCATAAGGCCTGACCTTAGAGCTGTAAGAGAGATTTGCAGGGCAATCAACAAGCAGTCAGCCCTGCTTAAGTGGGCGTGCTCCACTTTGCTGAAGCAGTTTTATGGCAATTAAGTTGTCGGACTTTGTCTTAAAGCATCCTGTCAATCCCTATAAAGGTTAACAGACCTATATTGTGTCATATCCAAACTGAGAGGAGGACTGTTGACAAAAATATAGGGCCAACGTTTTTTTCTAGGAATACAAAGACATAACTTTTAGTCTCCTCCTCCTCAGCAATACATAGATTAATATCTTCAGCATTATCTTGAATGACCCTCTTTTTATTCTTGATGTTTTCAGATTTTGTTCAACTGTGGGTATACTTTCTTTCCTCTGTTCCATGTTTAATCTAATGAGCCAGTAAATTCTTTGCTCTGCCTCTGTCTAGAGGTTAACCTTTAGCAGGTAATCAGTTTGAAGAGTCAAATGGTAAATCAACTGTTCCCTGTTACGCAGTAAAAAGGATGCAATGTCAAAGTAATTCCAGCCTATGTGCTTTATCACCACAACCTTAAGTGACCTTTAGAAATTAACTGGTAAAGGTCACTCAAATATGCTTAATGGATGAGAAGGCATTAATAGAAATGGACGGTGGGGCTGCTTTCTAATGCAGACAGATCAGAGCTGGGTGGATGATGAACATTCAGCTCTACAATAATTGATATCTGCCACCATCTTGTGGTCACTGTGGGTATTGAACACCAGTACAAAGCTAGAAGGGCTACATACAGAAACAAACAAAGACTCTTTACATTTATTTATATGTGCATTAACAGTGCCAACACATTTACCATTTTTCTTTGTTGGTTTGAATGCAGGGCTGCAACTAATAATAATTTTCATTATTCTTTAATCTTCAGACTATTTTAACAAATAATTGTACAGTGGGAGTAGATGACACAGATTTATTGTTTTGAAACACTCAGCCACACAGCACTCTACTGACCAGTGGTAGACCACCGTAGATTTATTTCACCGTGAAACATTGAACAGCTGACAACAAGTGTCCCATTGTGAAGTGGACATGCCCTGGGGGACATCAAAAGATTAGCTATGACATTAGCCCCCTCCTCTCAACACACACACACACACACACACACACACTCATTGCAGACGCTTGCACAGTCCTACCCATAATCCTTCATTTACAAGTCACTTCCTGTTCCATGAGCCACAGAGTCAAAGCAACAGATCATTTGAGTGTGTTCTGTGCTTGTGGCTAACTTTGTTTTCACAAATTTAAATCCAAAACCATTGAGAGCTGGAAAAAAACAGAAGAGGGGCCATGGCGTTACTGTGAGTAATTGGAGGTGATCCTTTTAGTGATTGTGGTCTTCAGTGTGAAGGGCAGACTCTACTGTATGTGGGGGAAAGGGCTGGGGTGGATGCGAATAGGATGCATATGTGTCCTGTATGTGTGGAGGAGGTGCCGTTCCTTCTGGGCAATGTGCTGCGTTCTAATAATAAAATTTACCAATTTTTAATGGTTGGTTGATCACTTGATGTATTTATTTGCATACTGCAGTTTGAGACTGGGAGACAAAATCAAGTATTAGCACAGCCTGTCAACGCCTGATCAATATTTGATCAGCCAGAGAGCTCTGAGGTAGTGCTTTACTGCAAGATCAAGACTGTAAAGACCCTTACAGACTGTTCAGTCTAATGGTTGATTAAATAATGTACACTGTAAGAGAAAACCTTGTTGTGATTCTCCATAGTAACCTTTTTAAAATAACTGAAGCTAATGAATATATGCTGTGGAAATCTGGCACCTTCAACACATTAGTAGGGTTTGATCCTTTTGTGTATCACAATGTCCATTAAATATTCAGCACTGTCCCTTATGTCAGTGTGTCAAACTGTAAGCCAGCACAGCAGAATTACGAGAAAAGACAGAGAAATGGAGAAAGAATAGACAGAGATAGAGAAAAACACAAAAGTAGCTGCAGAGCGGGACATTGAAAAGCAAAAGACAAAAGAAAAAACACAAAATGACCAGATTTCTTACTGTTCAACTCATAAAACAAACAACCTGTGAATAAATACAGGGAAATAATGTCTGGTAGTCAAAATAGCTAAAAACAAAAAAAAAAACATCTTTGGAGCTTGTTAAAGGTTTACCATGAATGATCAAAGCGCAGTTTCACACCTCCATTTCAGAGACACTCTGGAGTCACACACAATAACACTGACAGTCCTGGCAGTGTGTCTCACTGCTGTTGCACTCAAACATTTTCCTCTTTTTGAAAACTGGATATTTCAAGTGGACAGGATACATGTGATGAGACTTTCAACATCTGTGGTTTATGAAGACACATGTCAATTTGGAGAAGCTGACTTCAAGGTCAGATCTGGGGAGCACGTTGTTACTCTCTGTTTGTCAGCTGGATGTCAAACTGTTCCTAGCCTCTCTCCTCTTTTGTATCTCCTTTATTTCTCTTTCTGGCTGCGTCTCTTCCCTTTTCATTAGAGGAGTGATGGATGGGCTGCTCCTCCTTCAGGGTGCCCATGCAGGCATGAACACTGAGCACAGACACAGATATAGACATAAAATGTATGTGTGTGATTGTGTGTGTTTATGGACGTTTTCATTTGTCGTCAGCGGATCTATTATTACCACACACTGTTTTTTTTTCTGTGTGTGTGTGTCTTTTTTCATCCTGCTTTCTCTGACCACCAATTAGACCTTGAAAGCCGGATGATGGGTTTGGGCTTTTCACATTTGTGGCTACATCTGCTTAATTACCATGTATTACTCACACTATACAGGCAGCCATGTGCAAGTACGCACAAACCACACTCATCCAGCTAATGGACCAGCCTGTTTCTGCCTTACCTGGGCTTATATTTCACCTCAGAGAGGGAGGGAGCACAGCCAACAGGTCCATTACTGAGAGAGAGAGAGAGAGAGAGAGAGAGATTGTGATGAGGGGTGGAAAAAGAAAAGAGAGGGGCGGGAATACAGCTGCAGGCGTACTGCGGCAGCAGCAGAGCGGCATGACGTGATAGAGGAGGGGAATGACAGACAGAAAGACACACACAAATACACATGCTCGCAGCTCAGGGGTCTGCCAGGCAAAAGTAGACAGAAGCAAAGGCAGGGACTCAGCTGGATGCACTCAGCAGCATACAGATTGGAGACCAACTCAGCTGATGCTCTGTATCCTGATGCTTGCAGAGGGTGAGTGTAGCCTTGTGTTTCTTTTACTTCTGTTTGTATTTAATGTTTCTAGTTAATTTAGCTGTTGCCCTGTATCTTCCCCTGTTTGTGTTTGAGTCTGTATTCTTTCATTTGTGCAAATCCAACTATGATTCTATGATTCTGTGAACAGATGAATAAAAATGTAATATTTTAAGCATGTGAGCATGTGAGCAGTGGCATCGCAGTCAGACCTGTGACGGAGAGATGGCGGTAGAGTGAAACAGAGGAGAGGCAAACCAAAAGAAAGGCAGAGCTTAAGTGGGATGAAAAGAGATGGAGAGGGGATGAGAGAGGTGGGGGTATCCCATAACCGGGGGTGACATGATGTGATTCGCCTGAGTCAGCATTGTAGGGGCTGTATGACTCAGTGCAGCATGCCTAGCATACATACTATAGTGGACATCCGAGGACGATATGTCGAGAGGGTCTGAAGCAGTGAATCAGAATGGAGGGTGACTGTTTGTGCACACATGTTTATATTGTTGGTAGTCTGGTTATGCTCTGTCCTGTTTGGTTTGTGGGTGCTTGTGTTTGTACCACTATACTCGCTTCTATAATGAGTGCATCTGGAGTGGTGTGTGTGTGTCTTTTTCCTAGTTTGCGAATGATTCACACTCCCTCTGAAGAAATCTTGAGACTTCTCAACTGTTGACTGTGCTGCACTGAAAACCTTGTGACACCAGTTTTGTTTAGTTTTATGCTTTGAATTCAGGAATTCAGTTAAGTCTTTATCCTCGGTGAATGAAAGGGTCATGAAACCCATTGTCTGACATGAAATAAATATATATACAATACTTTGTGATGAAATTAACCGAAAAATTATTTTAAAAGCGTGTTCTGTGCAGTGGACAGTTGTGAGATAAAAGGTTTTTTAGAGGACTTAAATGTTATGTCGTGTCATTTTTGAGGACAGAATATGTGTCATGGAGGCTCGCGGTATGCCAAATAAATTTCCACTGACTCACAATAACATAAACAGTCTTCAATGACGTTCCCAAAGATGAGAACACTGATTTCATCAAAGAAAGTGACTTTGAAAATGAGTCACCTCAGTACGGGGATCCCTGATTGGATGAAAATGTCATTCCTGTTTGTTACAGCTTCCTGTCATGGTGAATGGTGAGGCAGTCTGGACCAATGGGAGGGAAGCGATGAGGATGCAACAGTGATCCAGGAAAAAACAGCCCATTGTTCCTAGGACGTCGGAGAAGTGTGACCACCCTCCTACCGGCTCTGCCTGCTCGGCCTGACGGCACACTGAAGGACTCAGTAACCCAGTGAGAGGTAAGATCCTAATGTGGTGCAGCAGATCTGGCACATGACTTCGCTTCATTGTGAGCAGTTTATGAGCTTTAGTTGTTGTTATTTTTATGCTGTTGTGACTTCTAAGAAAACTGTTGTTTTCCAGGAATTCTGACAGCTCAGTTTAATGTTTTTGCACCACTGTGTAACTCTAGCACACTGTCAGATTATTTATGACCCACACATTATTGCTGTTGTGTTTGTTGTTGTCATTATAAAAGTAATTGCATTCATTTATTGTTGACTTTCCAGACTGGGTGACACACACAAATACTGGCACTGCTAATGTCCTTCAGATCACAGACAGAGGTCTGTGTTACCACCTATTGATTTTGTAATGAGTCAGAGGGTGTTCATCACAAAGGAGAGTGTGTGTGTGTGAGAGAGAGAGAGAGAGAGAGAGAGAGAGAGAGAGAGAGAGAAGGTATGGATGTTTCTTTGATCAGACCAAACTCAGTTCAGGCTGTGTGTGTCATGGGACAGAGAAGCTAAAATGGTGTAATATGATTATGAAGTTAGAAGCTGACATCTAATGCCAGCTGCCACGCTATCCCTCTTTTTTCTGCGTTGTCTTTCACGGCTGAGGTTAAAGGTGTTTTTGATCACCTCATGTAGTGCAACTCCTGGCCGTTTAGAGATAGGTATAAAATTAAACAGAACAGAAGAGCAGTAAAGGAATCAGTGTCCCTACTGATGCAGTCACCTGCAATATCCAGCAGATGTCAGTATCAACCTTGCAGAATGTAAGGGGATTAGGCATGATTTTATTTAATCTTACTGTGCATAATTGTTTTATTTTCACTTTTTTTATCTTAATATAAAGCACTTTGAAACACTGTCATCAGCTTTTAACAGTGCTGCTTTTCTCTGCTATATATCACTATGAATTGAATACATCAGGGATTTGTGCTGTTGTAGTAATAGTAAAAATAATTGTTAGTTACAGGTTTAACTACTAACCTATTTTCCCACATCTGTGTGCCTCAGGACAAAGCTCTTTCCCTGACAAACCAATTGGATTTTGTACACATTTGTTCATCCTGTATATGTTTAGACAACTCCACAATTTAATACACTTGCTTAACGGATTTCTGCAGCCAGACAAGCTGTTAGACCTGCAGTGAAAGCATCAGCAAACCAACAATCTAACCACTGTAAAAGCAGTTATTCAACTATATGGAGTCTGAACACATGACGCAGAGAACATACTCTACACAGCACAAATGTCTTATTGTGTCTTTTTTTTTCTTCTCTGATTTCTTTCTCTTTCTGCGTATATATACACTCAGACATCCCTACCATCAGCTGAGCCTTCTGTGTGTCCTTACGTGGGCTGCAGTAGTACTGGCATGACCCCTGTATGTCTCCAGGGAATAGGCCAATTTCCATACAGATAGACGCGTAGCCACACCACACCTGTGCTCCTGGAAACCCTAGCAGGAATTATATCAGACAGACAGAAATTCTGATGCTTATTAGTGACTCGAACCTCCCAAGAGAAAGACAGTGAGGAAAAAGAGACAGAGAGAAACAGAGATGGGGGGTTATGGGAACGAGGAGGAGGAGGAGGAATTTAGAGAGAGAAATGAGATGAAAGGGGAATGGATGACCACATCTGTCTCTGTTTATCTTCTGCTGCATCACCGCTCCTGTGTGCTGCTGCACATTAGCACTGAGTCAACTATGATAGAGCACCAGTCCTTGGCAAAACACCAGATTTCCATTTTCTGTGTCAGTGTGTCTGATATCATAAGTAGGTGAGAGGAAGGTCTCTCGACACTGTCCTTACCTAAATAAGAAACTGAAAGGTTTTTTTGGGAATGTTTTCTAGTTTTTGAGCTGCAGCAGTCAACCTCTTCCCACAGCAGGGATTCTGAATAAGAGAGACCATTTGCTGAGCTTCTGTGATTAGATGCACTGTCAAATAATCCAACATGTTATCCTCGTGACTTTGACGGCTTAATTTGATATATCTCTGCTTTACTAAAGACAGCTTCCTGAGAAGTCTTCTGGCAGCAACATTTCTGCTATTTAGGAAAGGACAAGTAGGGCTAAGCTTTAAATCTGAGTATTTTTGAGTATGTGTATAATTGTAACATCTTTTTGCAGTGCACTGTTCCAAAACAAATGTTCTACACAGTGAGTAGAACATAAAAAAATACGTTCATGTGTATGTAAATATGTATATTTTTATTACTTTTATCAGTGTTGAAAGTGGGAGTGGAGCAGCTGCTGACCTGCTCTACATTTGGACAGAACAACTTTTGTTGACCACGTTAAGAGAGACGGTCATAAAAGTCTAACTAAAGTCTTTTTCAAAGTAAAACTCTCAGCTTGTAGCTCTAAAGCTTGTGTGGATGTATGGTGTGCATGTTCAAATCAATCTAGATTTTATTTTAAAAAAAAAAACACTTCCACTTTAGATTTTGATATTTTATGAGGGATAACAAATGAATTAGTTATCTGTTCCTCTCCAAGATGCTGTAATCCGTCTTGTTCAACATTTGCTGTTCCCTCCTTTTTCCCCCTCCCCTCCCTGATTTTTTCCCAACGTCCCACCCTCTCTCCCTCCAGCAGAGGAGCACGAGGTACTTAAATTATATAATAATACATGAAATGTTTCATTTGACCAACAGTCACTGTAGTTTGTGTAGAAAAGAAGGGCACAAAGAATATCAAGGAGACTCTTGTAGCATTTGGGAAGTCCGTGTCCTCTTAAGTGGGACAGCGAAGAAGGTAACAAACTGTGAAAATCTGGAGTCAAAGCAAATCAGGTGAGGACGATCCTATTCCTCCACTGAAGCTGTGATAGGTACAAGAGCAGATGAGAGCAGTGTAAGTGTGTGTATACATGTCTTTCTATGTTTGTGTGGACAAATTTTTTTGTGAGGACATTTTGGCCAGTCCTCACAACTTCAAAGGTCCATTTGAGGGTTAAGACTTGGTTTTAAGGTTGAGGTAAGGGATGGGGTTAGGTGTTTATTTTTAATGGGTAAGCTTAGGGTAAGAGGCTAATAAATGCATCATGGCAACGAGTGTCCTCACAACTAATGTAAGACAAGTGTGTGTGTGTCTGTGTGTGCAGGGAGTCTGTGTGATAGTGTGTTTCAATTCATTATGTGGAGAAAATCAGTTGTGAGAACATAATGCTCTAAAAGCAGCTGGTAGACGTTGCTGTGAGCATGTGTCTGTGTGAAAGTGTTTTTGAACTCCTAGCAGGCAAATTTGATTGCACAGAGGGTCCATGCCTCGCTGAAAATAAGCTCAACTCGTGGTTTACCATGACTCAGTTTGTCATATGGGCTCGATTCACATGTTCACATGCCACAGATGTTTACTTATCTCTGAGTTAAGAACAGCAAGTACTAGTTTACCTGATTAGATTACTCTCTGGTGGAGCTTTAATTAAGTTTAATTCATTTCTAAATGCATTACCAAACTTTTTTTGGGAGCTCTTTTGTGACTGATTGTTTCATATTGTTGCTATAATTTTTCCTTGGAAGTGGAGCACCCACCTCACCGTCCAGGTTGTTGACTCATTATAGGTGTCTCTCTCCTCTCTCCTTTCTCTGTTTAGGTTAGATATGAGTGGGGGTGTCAATGTGAAGTCGGGCACCCATGGGTCTCCCTCATCAGGAATCCCCCTCCCACGTAGCCTGTTGCCCTCCTCCCCCAAAGCAGACCCTCGCCGGCGGGTTTGTGATCTGCCCAAGCCCTCGACTCAGACTCCTAAACACACGCACACTCCCACACACACACCCACACACTCTCCTTTACTTTGCCCACGGAGGTCCAGCATCCCCGGGCCTTCCTCCAGGGACCTGCTGAGAGATGCTAGCATGAAAAGTCAACTCTTCCAGCGGACGGGAGCTCTACCCGCTCCCCAGATGTCTCGTTCTGCCTACAGCAGCCCGCTGACCCAACGCAGAATACCACCGCCACACTCCAAAGACACACTGGATCTGGGAAAACCTTCCCTGGCTCACGCTCCACCACAGTTAACACATGACGGCAATTGCAACAAAAACACCTTCACAAATAAGAACCAAACATGGGGAGCCAGCAGCCTGCGTCCACCACACCAGTTCAGAAGAGGAGACAACTCCAACTCTGTAACAACAAGTGAGGTCATGCCAGGAAGAGCCAAGGAGCCTCCAGGAAACCAGACAGCCCAGTCCACAATGTTGAACAACAGTAACCTCCGCCCCTCTCTCCCTCAAATAAGCTACGAACACGCCATCAGAGGTCGCAGCAACTCCATGAGCCAGTCAGATGAGGAGATGGAGACTCCTGAGGACAGTAGTGCAGCCTCCTCTCCTGGTCCTCTGCCGCTGCCACCCCTCACATTCACGCTGCCAGTAATGTCAAAGATGGCTGTCGATACACAGGATCAAAGCCTAGACAAGGAGGCTGCGTCCATGGAGATACACACACCTAGAGTTAACATGGCTACTGTGGCTCCCTTCAGCTACAGGTGAGTGGCCTGCACACACACATACCTGAGTTTATTTTCACGACCCCCCTCTCTACTGACATACACGTACACACACACACACACGAACATCTATTGACTCCCACTCTGAATACTAAAGACCAGCCCCAGAGGTCTGTTTGGGCCATTTCAGTCTGATTCCCTTATATCTCTTCCAGTCATACATTTGTGTGTGTTCATACATATACTTGGTGTTTTCTGGAGCAGAGCTGATTGTTAAAGTGTCCTCTTGACAGCCTCTGGGCTCACTCAGTGTACCATTGTCCTCTCTCACACTCATAGTCTCTTATGATGTGTTTTAAAAACAAGAAAAGAGTGAATTTAAATTTGTAAGTAAAAAATAAAATAGTGTCACTGTGTTTTAGTTGAGTGAATCAACACAAAGTATGAATCAGTTAAAGCACAAAATTAGTGCATCACCGGTTGTTTCGCATTTATGGAAATTAATGTGACATCTGGGAAAGTCCATTTTCATCTACTGTCATACACAGTAGTGTGTGTGTTTGATTGTAATCAGTGATATTGAAGTGATTTACATGTACAGCAACTGATGTGTGATGGCTTTGTTCCTGATGTGTTGACAGGCTGCAGGTGCAGGAGCGTGATTTTTCAGTGGATGAAGTGAGTGACTGCTCATCTGGATCCATAGAAGTCTGCTGCGATGACCTAACACCAGGTCTGGTGCACTGACACACATTTTGCAGTCATCAGTTTTCCCCTCTCTCTCTCTCTCTCTCTCTCTCTCTCTGTCTCCTTCACTGAGTAACTTTTGTAGCTTTGTCTGCCCAGTTAGCATCAGGGCACTGAGAGGCCAAGAGCTCTTTTGGCAGGTATGGATGCCTACTTCATGGCAGCCAGACGCATTTACTGCAACAGTCTCATAAATGGCGTCACGCAGGACATGCGAGCAGCCAACATTTGGGTCTCATTGTGGACCCTGAATAGATTCGGTGAAGGCTAAGGGACAACCATTCTCTGTCCAAATGTATGTCTGTCATGCTGCTGCCCATCATTCCTCAGGAGCCACGTCTGGTGTGTGTGTGTGTGTGTGTGTGTGTGTGTGTGTGTGTGTGTGTGTGTGTGTGTGTGTGTGTGTGTGTGTGT
>JBBMJY010000012.1:13934210-13949004 GCA_037833715.1 Toxotes lorentzi | reverse complement strand
AAGTACCCAAATGCCTAAGCCCGTGACTCATGCTGTGCATCATCAGCACTGAGTGAGACCACCAGAGAGGTGTCACTCTGGAAAAACTTCCTCTCTCATTCACACATACATTCTTGACTCATAGTAGGAAGCCAGATACTGTATGTATCCGATTGCCATCTCAGTATTTTGTGTGTAAACAGGACATTAAAAGCCGTGTCATTGTGCTGGTGCACCACCAGCATGTTTGTGACTGTGAGCCTTCCCCTGTGTATGTGTGTGTGTCACGGTCTGGAATTCTTCCCTGTGTCCTGTGGACCCCATGCATTAGTGTGTTAGCGGACATAAGCAAACGTAGCGGGAGTGGCGAGGCGGTGAGGCAGGATATCCCCTCTCTGTCTTACAGTCTTCCTTTGCTCCTCTGGCACACATACAGAGATCCTTCCTCGCCCCATCCTCTTCCTCCTCCTCCTCCTCCTCCTCCTCCTCTCACTTTCCTCATTGCCTTGTTTTCTGTGTTATAATTTCAAGTTCTTACATTATTTTCTTTTTCCTCACCAGTAGCATCCAGAAGGCTTCTTTCATGGTATCTTCTATCCTGTTCTGACTCGCTCCTTCCTCCTGCGTCTCAGTCACACTCTCTCTCGCCATTTTCTTCTCACCTCTCTGCCCTGTTCACGCTTGTCTCATCTTTAGAGGGACTTTTTTTCCCTTGTACTTACGCACAAAAAGCCAAAACAAGAGGAACCGAGAGGCAGCGAGCAACAACAGGGAGTGGGTGAAAGTGAGAATGCATGCCATCTGCTTAGTCGAATGGGAACCGTTCCTCTAAAAGTTTAAGGTGTTCTGGTACAATTAGTTACATCCAGAGCAGTACTGTTTTCCTCCTCTCTCACAGTACTTTTCCTTTCAAAGCTGGAGACCTTGTATAACCTTGTAAACATGCATATAATGCACCACAAAATGCCTGTGTGTCCTACTGGTACATGACTGGTCTGTAGAAATATAGTGGCAAATTTGTTCCAAACTATTTAGAAATGCTAGGGCAAATTTACTCATGCAAAGCACTGAGACACTCATTCCGCCTGTCTGTCTGTCTGTCTGCCTGCCCGCCCGCCTACCTGTCTATCTTTCTGTCCCTCTCTTTCTATTTCACTCTCTGTTATCAATCTATCCATTCATTTTTGTGTCTCTGCCTACCTGTCTCACTTATCTTTACTTACCTTTGCTTAAAAGTGTCTTTATGTGTGTCTGGAACAGTTTGCCCATCATCGTAGCAAATTTCCCAAGGCTCCAGCCACTGTGGTTAGACCACAGACCTGTTCACACACACACACGCACACACACACACACACACACACACACACACACACACACACACACACACACCTCTACAACAGACTGAATGTGAGAGTCTGCTATGTGCTGAATGTGTATGTTAATACTAAGCAGTGGCACTCATCACACTCTGAAACTGCCAGCCTCTCTGATGTCAGGCCAGATTGCTCAGGTCAGTCAGACGCCCCACACAGACAGCATGCTGTGAGCGTGTGTGTGTGTGTGTAGAGTTAGAGCGATATCGGCTAAGCAGAGAGAGAGGGAGAGAATAAATGTTTACATCAGCCATATATTAAAGTGATTAGGCTGTGGAGCCAGAAAGACGAGTACTGGAATAAACAAGAAGCTGTGTGCTGCCAACACACTTCACCTGTGTGTCTATGTGCTTTCAAGAGCACTGACGCATGTCTTTGCCCCTCGTGCATCTGTGCGCCACACAGACCTGCCTTGTACGTGGTCATTCTCGTTTGACTAACCTTAATCCCTCATCAGGGAGGTATAAGAGCTGACGTACAGCACCTATTAGCCTTAAATTACATCCCTTACCCCCTTCCTGGCCTGCTACCTGCCCCCAGAGCCCCCATAACTGTCACCACCCGGCTCTGGCCTCAGCGTGGCATAACCACCTTAACATTGGCCCTTTATTAAAGTTAGCTGCTTCTCATTAATGGCTTTAGACTTTACACAATAAAACAGCTAGAGTACGTCTGCTTTTGTCTGCTACTCAGCTTCTGTATTACACGCACTCATTCAAGGGCAGATGGATGGTAGCTAGTTGGCAAGCGTGCTGTGCGTGAACCTTAATGCATATCGTTGTCATTTTTAGGTTCAACTGGCGCCTGTTTGGTTACTGTTGAAAAATGAACCGTTTTTAAAGTGCCTCTCTAATATTGAGAGTGGAATGTGAGCAAACAGGACACTGCTTGTTTTCTCTCTGGTTTAGAGTCAGCCGATTTATGCAAATGGAACAGAAAACGGGCATTAGCCCAACAGCCTGCTTGTCCGAATACTGCTCCCAACGGTTTAAGGCCTGATAACATCATAGCTGCCGGCATTGCTGTTTGCATACAAGAGAAAGTGAGGTGCACTAATGGTGCATAAACACTACTCACAGTTAAATGACAAGACCTGTTTGTAGACAGGATGCATTAATATACTGAAGCAAATTGTACTGCAAACAGTTGTATTGACTGTTAATGAGTTAGGATGGACTTAGAGTTCGTTTTATGCCCTGTCATCATGATCACCTCTAATGGAAATAGAAATAGAAAGGCAGATGAGAAATGAGAAGAGTCTGCATCACGCGATTTCTCGGACTCTGTTTATATTTCCTTTTTTTTTTTTTTTTATCAGATTTCCATCCAGCCCTGTGTGTTTGCTGGAATTACAGGAATAGATTCTCTAGGTATTTGAAGCGAAAGATCCAGGTCGGACATGGGCGATGACAGTGAAACAAAGGAATAATAAAGGGGATGACGGGGAGGAGAAGAGTCTGAGTTACTCCTGTGTCCTGTGTTGACTGGGATGGGATGTCCAGAGCGATGAGGTGACGTAGTGGAACGTGCCAGAGCTAACCGTGGTCCCTGGATGAGAGCTGTGGCATCTCTGGGCCTGTCTCATCAATGTGACACACTCGTCGAGACAGACCCACACACACACACACACACACACACACACACACACACACACACACACACTCATCCACATGCAGAGGAGGATAGACAAAAATATAGACATCAACACTCATCCACACACCCACACGTACACGTGCGCTTGTTTTAAACCATTGAAGTATTATAATGGTTGTGCTGATGGATGAATTGAGATTGTGATGAATCTATACCCTGCAAACTTAATGGCCTGTGCCTCTATATTAACTGGAGGGGGGGATGGGAGCCACACTGCAGGTCAGGAGGAAGGAGGGAAGGAAGGAAAGGAAGGAGAGGAAGGAAATGAGAATAGGAAATGAGTGGAGAGGTAATGTGAGGCAGATGGTAGGTTGTGGGATGATCATTTGAGGACTGTTGACTACTTATTGATGCATAATTAGTGACTGACTTATGGCATTGTGGATTAGGGACTGGTAAATGTTTGTCTGTTCTCCTCTCCAAGGCTGATCCTGCAGTCACGGCTGGTTTACAGATAATATGGATCAGCTTAATCATGGGTGGGCCTCCTGTGATTAGGACTACTAAGAAATTCTGAATTTGAATGGATGAATAGAGCAGCTAATGTGATTATGAAAGATTGGATGTGTGTGTGCGAGTGTGTGTGTGTGTGCAGGGGGTCTTTACTCTGGCTGCAATATCTGGCATCCAGGATAATTTAAGTCAGACACAGCTGAGCTCAATATAAATATATTTTATAAGCTTAAACAAGGAGAGTAAAGTGGAAGAGTGATTTTAGTGTGATAACTCTTAAAAAAGGATGTGAGAAAAAAAGAGGGATGTTATTGCTGTACAGGAACAGGGAAGAGCTGAGTTTATACAAGATGCTGGTAATTTATCGCCAAGCCCTTATGTTCGCACTTGCTGGTGTGCAGCATAACACAGCATCTGCGGTGTGTGTTTGAGAGAGAGAGAGAGGATCGGCGGGTGACTCAGCCAGTGGGAGGAGAGAGAGAGAGAGACAACAAGAAAGAAGGAGGGAAGGAAAGAGGAGGAAGAAAGAGAGGGAGGGTGAATGAGCCAGCGGGGTTAGAGTGAGCAACCCAGCGAGTGAGCGAGAGGTAGTGGGAGGAGAGAGAGAGAGAAAGGAGGGGGGATGTTGCTGCTGCTGCTGCTGCTGCTGCTGCGACTGTTTCCCCTGTCAGTCGGCTGCTGCTTGCCTGGCAAGCAGGAGGGAATACAGAGCAAGAGAGAAGCAGAGGGGGAGACTGAGAAGGAGGCTGGTCAGTGCTGTGTTTTCTTCTAGCAGCTCTATTGTCATCTGTGTGGCACCGGGAGCCGCAGACACACTGCGAGGGAGTGGATTTAGATGCTAGCACAGATCTTCATATCCATGGATTACCAGCAGTGAGTAAGGGTGACTGCTACTGCCACTCTACTAACACACTCGTCATTTTCAACAGAGGGGTGAACCCACAGTCTCACACAGCGGGGAGTCTGGCTCAGTCTGGACCCAGTGGAGACAGAGAGGCAAAGAGGGAGAACAAACGAGACAGTCTTGGGGTTTCTACACATTTCTTTCTTCCCTTTTTCCCTCCATTTCTTTCAGTCTGCTGGTCTGTGTTTCAGAGTGTGTCACTGATGCTGTTGCTTGGCTCTCTGCAGGGGGGATGCTGGAGGCTAATGTGGCTAACATTAGCATGACGGCTAAGCCCAGAGAGCTGGACCTCAGGTCTGCTGCTGTCTCCTGCCAGGATACTACAGCCCAGGCCATGGCCTCTAGGAAGGCCCCGCCCAAGCCCTGCGCTCTGCCCCAGGGACCTTCACGTTCCTCCGGGTCAGAGCTCAAGGTCTACCGGCCCTCTTCTGGATCTATCCCAATCCCAATCCCCAATCCGTCCGGTCTCCGCAAGCAGCGATCACTTAGCAACTTGTCTGTGCTCACTGATGCTGAGAAGAAGCTACACCTGTACCAGTCTCCGCGGTGGAATGATGATACTAGCCGGCCTGGCACTGGCACCAACAAAGCAGGCCAGATTAAAACAGGTCAGGCTGGGGGTGGGAGACCACCACTCTCCCGGACCCTTTCAAAGTCAGAACAGTCTCTTTTCCAGGGAAAGCCCAAACCTCTCTGCTCCCCAGCTGTTACCTCTAACATAGGCAAGCCAAGTCGAATTCCTGCCCCTGGGAGACCACGGGGACCTTATGCTGAGGTCAAGCCCATCAGCAAGGCCTCTGAAGCGGGCCAGAGTGCAGACACAGACTCCACTGACCACCCAACTAAAGCTAACTCCAATGGAGCTGTGAGTACTGGAACTAATGGCAAGAAGCCAGGGGAGAAGGGGAGATCTGCATCTCTGTCAACAGAGGAAAAGAAAGAGAAGAAAGGGATAGAGGGAGAAGATGATAAGAGCTTTCTGAAGGTGGACCCAGAGTTAGTGGTGACGGTTCTGGGAGACCTGGAGCAGTTGCTCTTCAGCCAAATGCTCGGTGAGTCTGTTATTTCTACCTCCTATTTTGCATGATAACGTACAGGTTCAGGCATGTGACCTACTGTACCTCACTTAGGACAGGATACAAAAACAAGTTCACTTAGTTATCGGTTCAGTGGAAATTGAACAACATAAACATCCTCTCCTCCGTTCTTCTCTCTTCTCCACACCCAAACTGTTCCCTCCGGCTCTGGCTCTAGCTCCAGCATCAACAGTGAATTTTAAATGAGTTCACTCTCTGTTGCAGCAGAGCATAATGCCAGTGTATTTTTCTAAGTGCTTTTCACCACACGATGGTGAGAGTCGTCGCTCTGTAGGTGGCAAATATCTCCTTTTACATCTCTGTAGCAGCCAAATGTGCTTTGTTCATTTCAAACTGATTTATGTTGTATGTATTTTGATCAGATGTGTTTGTGTGTGTGTGTGTGTGTGTGTGTGTGTGTGTATGTATGCATACTAGCATTGTGTGCTCCCATGAAGCAGCTGAAGTAAGCATTTTCACAGGGCTGACATTGTTTTGTTGTTGATTCATTAGCTAGCGCTGGAGTGTTTTGTCCTCGTCTCATCTGACCCACTGCCACAGTGAGCTAGATATAGATCAACCTATCAAATGCCTCCCTCGTATTTTCTCATTACAACTCTACCTCTTTTCTCTCTCGCACACTTCTACATCCACAACTCTGCGCATGTATAGAGTAGTTGAGAGTCTGAACTGGGTGTTTTATGTCAGTACTGCGGTCTTATCATCTCCTGGCTCACACCAGAATCAGCCATTCGTTAATAAGGGCCGTGTGAGAGGGACTAGTGGGGCATGTGTGTTTTCAGTCGGTAAATAAAACGGCAGCATATTGAGCCAGGCTCTGGGTCACAGTGGGCCACATATTTAGCCCCCCCACCCCACCCCCCACCTCACCCCTTCCCTTCCCTCCCTCCTCCCCTCTAGTTCCATTGATCTCCAGGCCACTGACAGATGGTCACTGTCCACCCCCCACCTCCTACCCCTGTTACCGGGGGCAACGTATGGGAGGAGAAAGGGGAATCTGGGGGGGTGGTGGCATGGGCAGGTAGTTAGCAAACGAGCGACCATGCACACACGTGTCTCTGTAAACATACAGTGTCACACACATGGGGTTGAGGGGGGGGTGCTGAATCGGGTAGGACCCCCTGTATATCCGAAGTTTTAGTTATTGGGGGTGTATTGTGAGAATACTGACTGAGATTGTGACTAATAGGTCAAACCAGGGTCTGAATCTGTACCTATCATCCATTATTCATTTATACACACACACACGCAGACACACACACAGTGAGTCTGTTTTTCGCTCTCTATCTATTGCTCATTCTCTTTCTGTTCCTGCATCTCAGCAGGAGCAGATAGCATCAGAGAGCGAGGGTGATGGCGAGAGAATAGTGTAGCAGGTCGTTATATTTGGCTTGATGTGCGGAAATCATTTTCTGTCTATCGCCATCCCTCTCTCTGTGTTCCTCCTCTCAACTCATTTCCTCTTTCTCTCTTCACCAGCTTGCCTCCTACAACTCAGCCCCAGATCACAGTTGTGTGACCTTGCCCATGCAGCTTTTGAGTTTGTGTGTGTAATGTACATGATGTGTGAGTGTGTGTGTGCACATGCGGTGTGTATCTGTGTGTGACCTTGTTCCAGTCCAGTGTTGTTGACCACGCCTACGTCAGGCAGCCAGGTAGAGAGGAGGGAGAATTAGACAGAAAGGAAGTGGTTGGTGAAACAGAGTAAGAATGGAGATGAATGGAAGAAAAGTGAAAGGACAGGACTTCATTCACTGAGGGAGATAAATGAGAGAGAGGAAAGACAGACTACTAGAAAGGAAAACACTGAAGTAAAATAAAGGTAATAGCTGGTGACCTAAATTTCTATCTGGCATCCCTGGTGACCAAATGTAGCTTTGGGTCATTACAGTCTACCAGAAACTTCCAGAGGTTTATCATAGGAACCACAGCAGGTGTGTGGGTTACTTGTGTTCATACACTCGAGTGTGTGTTTGTGTGTGTGTGTTAGGGAGAGGTTAATTGTAACTTGCCCTGTAGCTCGCGGCTGTGGGCTCATCCCTTATCGTATCTGCTTCTCCATTTCCGATGGGACGCGCAGCTAATTGGTTTCTGCTCCGTGTGCTCTGTCATAGGAAGATAGATTATGGATGTTCAAATGATCATTCTCAGTGATCCACTCCTCCCTTTCCCATACACGGTCCCACCTTCTCCTCATTTGCTTCCTACATACGTGAAAGCAACGTGTCACCATACTGTATGGTATTACAGTGTCGCGGTGAATCGGCCTTAACTCGGTCAAACTACATGTTAGCTGTAAGCTACAGGGAGTAAAATACTGTATGTGCCTGTGTCTTTTACATGTCATGTTGCATGACAGCTAGCAGCATACTCTGTGACGCTGTCCTGTTGAAATTAGACTACAGTAGTGGGCAAAGATAATGGAGAATGCCGAGGAGGTCTAATCGAGATGTATAAAAGGGATAACCACCCTTACACACACACACACAGAAGAAAAGAAAAAGAAAAAAATCTAGGCTATTTCAAGGTTTAGCCTATATGTTTATCTGGTGAGGTGATTTAGGATTAGTGTCAGTGTTATCTGTTTTTCTTTAATCGGACATACATGTTTAACCACTAAGTGAGGAAGAACCTTTTGCTAATTGTATTGAGAGAATTACTTGACTTCTGTGTTCACAGGCAGCTGCTCAGGACATTCGGCAGTAATTCTCCCCAAGTGTAGCATGTATTATAATATATATATCTTGTTAACAGTATTAGCATCCTAGAAGAAGAGAATGATGAACTCTGAAAGGCACCTTTTAAAGCATATACTGCATTGGCTGCCAGGGTAATCTAAAGCACTGAACCTCAGATGTCCGCCACTAATGACACCTCAAGGTCCCATCCAGCACCCATAATGAGGTGTGTGGGAGAGGGTAAGCTCCCTAAAGCAGTGGCCTTTCCCAGCATGGGGCAGGCATGGTTTAGAGAGGATCCAGTCTAAAGACACCAGCAAGCAACCAGATTAGGTCTTGCATAAAGATAATGAGAAGATTCAGCCTCCATTCCACTAATCACAGATCTTTCACCCTGGAAAAGGCCAGCCATTGAGGCTAAAATGAATTACAGATTAAAACCAAAAGGACATCTGTTTGGATGGAGATTTGGGTATTTAAGGGAATTTCACTTTATGAAGGATCAGATAGAGAATATGGATTTAACTTAGAAGACTGGAGATGTGTGGGTTGGTGTTGAGCTGAACTGAATGTAGAAACTGAGGGACTGTGTCGCACGTGATTAAGAAGGTTCAGCCGAAGAGACCCTAAATGCAACTCAGTGACACATGAATTCTCGTAAAGGCAACCTTGACTACCGGCATGCTTGTTATTTCAGTGTGACATTGTATTGTGTGCATGGGCCTGTTTGTGTGGCTGATGGTTACTCTTGCGTCTGCGTCAGCTGTCTGTGGAACAATAAACCCTACAGAGGAATCGACAAAGCCTAAAAAAGAAGACAGGCACACACACACACACACACACACACACACACACAAGCCTGTTCAAGAGAACTTAACAGCACTGCAGGAAATAACAACAAAGAGCTGTAGATTTAAAGCTCACACATGCTCACACATGCTCACACACACACATTCAATGTGTGCCACATTCAGCCACTGATATCGTCTGCTGCCTGTGTGCCTCCCATGTGTTCATCCTCTTGGCCATGGCAGGGTGTTTTTCATACTCCGTCCCTGCATTGTGATCACAGTGCTGAGTCTCTAATGTGATGCGCGTGCGGACAGAGCGCCTGGTTCTACCCCCAGCTTCGCTGACTGAAGGATTCAGGGCAGTCGTCCTCCCATCACGGAGGTGGTGACAAGCCGAATAAACACAAACGCCCAAGGAAAGTGAGGAATAAAAGCACCCTTCCAATTCTCTCTCCCTCTCTCTCTCTGTTTCTCTCCTCATCTTCCTCTCTTTCAACTCTGATGTGAGTTGACGGGTAGCAGTGTTCTGTCACCAGTCAGACAGCAGAGAGGATATTTCTGGTAAGAGTGTTTCAGGAGGAGGACAGAGGACATCTTTTTATTGTGACAGGGATTTTGTCACCAGGAATATTCATAGATGCCTGGATGATTATGCATTTTTCTCTATGGTTGTATGTGTGTGTGTGTGTATGTTTACAGTGCTTTGTGGTCAGTCGCTAAGGACTTAATGCAGGAGCCATTGCATTAGTGCTGTCTGCTTCCTGCCATCCTCCCCCTAAATCATATTAGTACTTTCTGTGTTTTTATCTCATCAGCTCTTACACAACGCATACACACACACACCACTTATCACTAAAAAACAAGCACGATATTATTCTGTTCATTTCCCATTGACAGTGGCAGGGCTCTATTTTTTATATTTCTTTGATGTTTATTTTGTTTTCCGAAAGATTTAAGAGTTCGTTGATGTCTTTGGAGCACTCACAACAAACCTACAATGAGTGTCACAGGGAAATTACCATTAAATTGCTAAAGGATGAAACAGCAGAGCAAGCATTCAGCTTAGATATCAGGATGAAGTAGAGAAGACAGTAAAAGAAATGATATGATAGCTGTAGCTAACAGCTAAATACTATAAAAGCCTTTATCATGTATATAACATTATATTGAAGGGACTGTAAGTCTTTCAATCCCACCTATGTTCAGTTTTTATCTTTGGTTCATATATTTTCTTACTAATCTCACAAAGTGACAACAGAAACTGTGTGCGCGCAGTTAACTAATAAAACAAAATGTAGAATGTGACATATATATGTATAATATGATGATACTCCATACTTTCAAGTCTGTGAGAAAGACAGAGGGAGAGTTACGTAAGCCGCCTTGTGATGAGGAATACTTGGTATTCATCTATTTCTGTTCTCTTTGTGTTTTCCTCTTATGAAAGGTCTCAGATAAAAGTGCCCATTGTTTCTAATGCAGATGTCTGCATGTTCTAGTTGCTGTAAGGAAACATTTTCAGTCGCTCATACACACTCATCCATCTGACTGAGTCTTATGACAGTATTGTGGTTAGCTTCCACCAGTGATAATGCTAATGCAGTCTCAGTGGTGTAAGCTGAAGTTAAAGCAGCAACAAGGAGCAAACAGAGACGATACCTGGGAGCAGCTTTTCATAACACCTCTTTTGATCCTATTTGTTGAACTATAAATATACAGTACTGTAGGTTTGGTCACAAGTTGGTGACAAAGGCCACCAACTATTCAGTGATAACATTTCATGTTATTCGGTTATGCTAGGTTGAAAAAAATCACATAAGTGGATGCCTAAAAATTTGATTCATGTTCGGATCGCCAAAGCCAGATACGAAAGTTGTCAGTCTTGCATTGGAATCACAATTTTACACAGTCTGGGTACAACCCAGTTGCAGTGCTGTGGCTTCAAAGCTAAATTGAGTAGGGATGTTGGGTTGTTCTGTAAACAAACATGGTAACGTAGACACATAACAGACATTATAAATTACAAAATACGCATACCACGCAGTTAGAGGTAGCAACTCTCTCAATATTTCTGCATTTATTAGTCTCCCTGTGTTTTATGACAACACTGAATTTATAGGAATGAAGTACCTTGATATGTCAGGTGTTTGGTTATCAGGTTGTTTCATCTATAAATACCTTAATAGATTTTATAATACATTGATATATATCTGTGGATATCACATTAAAAAATGAGATAAACAGACTTTGACAGACTTTAACAGTCCTCTCGTCTCTCCCTCTCGTGGGCAGACTGTCTGACATGTGAGAGCAGAGCTGCAGCTGGGTTTAAGCACATCATAAAATACAGTTCCATAGGAAACAACTCTCTTGAGCAAAAATACACCCAAACATTGCCACACATTGTGGTCTGCCGTGGCTCATTGCTGGGTTTATTTGCTATGCGTGTAAGTGTGTGGCTGCATGCTTGCAAGAATGTGTGTGAGACACATTCTGTGTTTAGATTTTTTTAGATTCAAGCTGAAAGTTTTAAAGTGTACACAGGAAGCACAAGAGAAACAGCTGAAATATTTGACATTTCAGGATGCTACACACACACACATATACATCCGTCAAACTGGGTGATTGTGCTTTTCCCTCCAGGTGGTACTTTTTTGACAGCCTCATCTGCATACCATGTGTGTGTTTATGTGCGGTGTGTGTGTGTGTTTTAGATTGTGCCTCCCTTCATCTCTTTACTCTCAAAGCCCCTCAAAACCATTTAATCTCATCCAGTTCAGCGTGGCACAGAGGAAGACACACATGCACGCTCCTCTTTGTGGTTTGAAGTCTAATCAGGAGGGCAAGAGGTGAGATGTTCTTCTGAGAAAGTAAACTTCTCTCAAGTCACTTAAAGCTTCCTCATCTTTCCGTCTAAGCAGATAGCGCTGTGACCTCTAAGCAGACAGGCCTGTGGTTAAGGAGATATGGCAGATGTGTTTATGTGTGTATGTTGTGTTTGAGTCCACTTTCAGAGAGCCAGGTTTTGCGGGGGAAGGAGATCTGAGCTGAGAGAATAAAAGAGCGAAGATGGAAGATTTTTAACTCTGTCCCAAAATACTGCACAGAGTATCTTGGATATAGTTGTAATATTTCACGTCTGCAACTATGTTTCTAAGGAAGTCAGTGTGTTGGTCATCCTCTTTGTCTCTGCTATGGAATCTACTCTTGCATAAGGGTTTTCCAGTTTAAAATGGATTTCAACACAGTCAGCTGCCCCCAAACTGCCACTGACTATCTCTCAGTTTCTTCTCTTTCTCACACATGGACATTGACACACTAATCTGTCAGGACTAGCTCAGGACGCAGATGCAAAATTCTGCACTGATATGCTCATTAACCATTCATGTCACATATCTGATATAATCTTTGAGGGCTCTAATATCCTGTTGCAACATCCCGGTGAAGCAGATGAACTGTGTTGTGTGTGTGATTGCTTGTGCGCGTGTGTGCGCAAGTGCATGAACACACATTTGGGTGCATTAGCGTGTGTTTGTCCACGTTGTCCAGATGTGCAGGAATGGCTGTATGTTGTAATGCTTCCTGTTTTGCAAACTGTCTGAGGTCAGCAGAGGGCTGTGATGCTGGGCAGAGTGGAGACAGTGGACAGCAAAAAGAGAAAGAGAGAAGACAAGGAATGAAAGTACTAGACTAGATGGTCATGACAAACAAAATAGGAAATAAGAAACCAGGTTCATATACACATTATGACTGGTTATCACATTCCTTACCTTTGTCTCACCTCTCCATTTTGTGCCTGAAGAAATATTCTCAAAATGAGCATGATGTAAAAGCTGAAACAATAACAGAAAACACAAAGGTTTTACTAGCATCCTGTTTGTGTGATTGTTTTACATCACTTGTCAGGAATGCTGTAATGATTGCTTTTGCCGCAGACAAACAGCCACTTTGGAAGTGTATGACTATTTTAAAGACTTAACACACATCGCTTGAGGTACAGACATTTTACAGTGTAATACCAGTGATGCTCAACCACTCCCATCTATCATGTGATAAGGGCACTGTAGCCCGAGGAGGGTTACAGTGACACTAACGTATGTGCACGCACATGGACAGGACAGGGACAAATGAACTCCGGAGGGAAGGAAAGAAAGAATAGAAACAGGGACCATTACTCAAACCTTCATTCATATTCCACAAAACTCTGAATCTCTTTACCAGTGAAGACGCACACACTCATGTGCGGGAAGACGCATGAATACACATTACCACACAGTCACCACACAGAACCACAATGTTGAAGAAGGATGAGATATTACCACGCAAACCTATCCACACATGCACATACACACACACACACACTGGCAGACTACTCCTGCAAGGACGGAGCCATTAGTGCATCTTTGGGGAGTTTGTTTCTTTCTAATGGAGAGGAGAGTCAAGTGAACCAAGGGAGGAAGCCAAGTGGACAGCAGTCTCTCGCTGTTATCCATCAGACGTCCACATCATGCAGCGGCCTTATCACTTCCTCTTCTTTTAAAGGATAACGCTGGCAATAATTTGTGTTTTTCTTATATTATTGTCAAAAATCCCATTAAAAGACCAAAACCAGAAATGCATTTATCTGACAAGCATTTCCAAGTATTTCCTTTGTATCCAGAGCCCGATATAGCCTCACCGATTGTTGTCCTAAGACTATGAAAATCACATAAATGAGTCACACTGTTGCACTGGGCTGCATGCTGTCCTGTAGAAGGTGACAAAACTAACTTGTGCGTACATGAGACAATTCTGAGTAATATTAAAAATTTCTAGATTTAGAACTTCTGCCTAAACTTTTGCTGTCCTGAGGATTTAAACACAAGCTCCTTAACATTGCTGTTAAGTCGAAGGCCAGCAATTCTGTTTAACAGGCTTGTGACCAGACCAAACACACATTCAGAGAATAAAGGCAGTGCCTCTCTTTGTAGCCATTGTAGCCGTACATTTATGCAGTGTTGCCATCTGTAATCCTGTTGTGGTGTAGTAGGCAGAATATACCAAAATAAAATCCCCTAAAATTTCCTCCTTAACACCCATGACTTTCCATTGCTTTGGTGTCTTTGAAGTCTGTCTTTCTGTCACTTTGTTTTGTCTGTTTTGACTGAGAGCAGACTTGCATTAGGAGGCGGCGGTTGTCCTGCACATGCAGTGCATGCATGCACTTACGATAACACTCTGTCTCTAACTTGCTGACTCTCATTTTAAAAGTCTGAGTGGGCCATTATGAAAGGCTCCTCAGCTGGTTTCACAGCCTCTTCAGAGCTGGAGTGTGTGTTCGCGAGTGTACCGAGAAGAGGCAGGTGGAGCTTCCGACCCAACACGTACACGTACATGCACGTCTGCACACACATACAGTTTAAATCAGATGAGTGTAATTCATCTGTACCCCTGGGGAGCTGGCAGGGCTGACAGGGATATTTGCATCCCTAATTCCCCCACCACCGCCACTACACCCCCTCCCCATGCCAGCTGGGACCACCAGGGCCAGGGCAGAGGCGGGACAGGAAGTCTTTTACAGACACACACACACAGACAGGCACATGCACAACCATGCAGACCGTATCTAATCAATTTGACGCCGATGTTAAACAAAGCTCCCCGTTTAGGGTAATTAAAATCGTCCAATTAAAGTCTGCATGTGTGCATGTGCCTTAGTGTGTCTGAGTGTGTGTTTGCATGTTGCACAGTTCTTTGTTCCCGCTAAACCTTTGCACAGTAAGATTCCCCAAACTTAACATTTAAAAAGCTGAAACATGTCTCTTAACTTGAGCTTGAATCTCCACACAGTACATCGGTACTTTGCAGAACAAAGAAGTTCTATATT
>JBBMJY010000012.1:13883200-13934094 GCA_037833715.1 Toxotes lorentzi | reverse complement strand
TTTTTTTTTTTTTTTTTTTTTTTTTTTTTAATATATATATGGGGGTTTTTTTTGTTATGAAACATTTGCAGCACCTGAGTGTGTGTGTGTCTGTTTATGTATGTCAGTGTGTGTGGCAGAAGGTTGGTTCACAATGACTTCATCATCTGTCCACTGAGCCCCAGGGCTGCCTAATCAATTGTCTGTGTGGCCTTTCTCTTTTGGAGAAATCAATCAATCTTTATAACTCTGGTCTGGTGTAAGCATTTTTTTTCTGTGTGTAAGAGGAGAGCCACTGTGCATTTACATATAGTGGGGTCCTAAAGTCTGAGACTACTTTCTCATTCTTGGGAAAGTGCTCTCACTGTTTTCACATACACTGTGTGTGTATGTGAAAACAGTGTTTAGTCTGCAGCTGTTGTCGAGATTGACACCTCTGGCAGCTCGTGATTTGCCGCCCTCGCTCATTAGAATGGTTTCTCCCCCTTCACCTCCTCACTAGCCAGCTGGACTGATTCATAGGAGGGGTGGATGTGAATGCGGTTGTGTGTGAGTCTGTGTGTGTTTGTTGTCAGGGTCATATGTGTGGGATACAGAATATATTGTCTTCAATAATGCCAGCAACTCGGTGAGGCTGTATTTAGGCACAGCTAAATGCTGATGCCAACATGCTAACATACTCACAATAACAATGTTAACATGCTGGTGCAAAGCAGGATTAATGTTCACCATGTTTACGATCTCCAAATTCAACAGGATTTATCCTCTGGGGACCATGAACCAACAGAGCCATCCTGCTAGCATAGAAAGAAAAACTAAAAAGGGTGAACCTGGGTAACAATCAGACAAATAATACCAGTGTCATCACAAACATTCTTTAATTTCTGCTAGCTGTCACCATAAAAGCTAGACACTGTAAGTATTTTCAAAAATACAGTATAGCAGGTTAACAGAAAATATCTTAAAGTACACTTACTTTATTTCTATTTTTGTCTTACGCTGTCCTTAATTTATAGTAAATCTTTTGCGGTGGCTGTTTTGGAGACAGCTGGCATAGTTCTAATGGTCTATTGAACTGAACCACAAGGGTGAATGGACTGTCCTATATCTTACCACCATAACTCTTTTAGCACCGTCCCCCCATTGCACATAAGTACACACCAGAGAGTTGGAGAGAGAGCAGGGGTCAAGGTCATGTGGTACAGTTTAGGTGTCCTGATTAGCTTACGGTCTAAATGTGGTAGATTATTTGTGTGTGTAGATTTTCCTCTGACTCTCAGTGTGTGATCAGAGTCACAACTCTAAACCCTGGCTTGAAACCCAATTTAATTTTAGGACATTCCTGAGCATACTGGGTGTGTATGGGATATCACTAAGTGGTTAAAAGGTTCTGGTGTTGTAGTAGCTCAAATGTTTCAATGCGATTTAGAAAATCTTATTGTCTTTGATTGCATTCAGTCATCCAGCCCCCTGAGGGAGCAATCTGAAGACACACACACATACAAACACACGCAGCAGTGTGGCTGGATGGCCCAGCATGAGTCTACATGGCCCAATCTGTGCAGATTATAGCATATTAGAAAGGGGTGAGACAAATGCCAGTGTGTCCTCTGGTGGGTTTAAGTGACAAAGGCTTTAGGTTTACTCTGCCATGGATCAGTCTAGGGGCAAAGGGACAGAGTGCAATGAGCGGGCACCAGGTCATTGTGACTCAGGGTGGTTAGAAAGAGGGATCCAGACAGACAGAAAAGAGAGAAATGATGTGACTTGTATGGTCTTAAGGGCCTCCACTGCGGTTTTGCCAATCTGACTGCCATCAAATTTAATTAATTTTGCTCCACTGCCATTTGGAAAAAAAACAACTGTGCTCACATTGCTACTGTTACCCCTGTCATGTCTTTTCTTTGTGAGCTTCTCAAGTTTGATCATTTTATTCCCTTGTTCCAGGTTGGTGTTTCTCATGTTTCTGGCTTTGTTTTGGTGATTAGATGTAATCCCAGATTTTGGCCACTGGGTGCAGGGGCTGAACATTATATGATTACCATAAAATTATATGATAATCGGCCTACATGGTGAGTTTGGAGTATATAGCAAACACCCATGATAATCATTTATTAATTCTTAATTCATACTTGGCCATATTATGTGTATTTCTTATAATATTTTTAAGGATGCATAGTATAAATAGATATGTAAAGGCTGGAACAGGCGGGCACTGTTTTTTTTTTTGTTGCTGTCCTCTAATTATGTAACGTGGATCTTCATCTCTAAAAATATTCCCTTTTTTTGTGTGTTTGTGTGTGTGTGTGTGCACCCCCGCAGACCCGGAGTCCCAGAGGAAGAGAACCGTACAAAATGTTCTGGACCTTCGACAGAACCTGGAGGAAACCATGACCAGCCTGAGAGGGGTGCAGCTTAGCCACAGGTCAGCGGCACAGACATGCACACACACACACACACAAACAAACAAGACAGCATCAGTAGAAACAAAAAGAAAATGAAAGGCAAACAAAACAAATGAGCCAGGTATAAGTAGTAAAAAAAAAAAGAGAGAGATGGGCAGATTCTTATTGACACTGCTAACAGTGTGTTGGGGTGTGGTGGTTAACTGCCTGTTTGTCTGTCTCAGATCAATATCAGTATTCCTGATGGACCAGTAGCCGTTAGTCTGTCATTTTTTTCCTGCTCTGCTCTCCCTCTGCATTAGTTAATACGGAACTGAGGCAGGATTAGCTCATGCTGACTTCAAAGCCGACCCTGCCAATGCGTACTCACGACTCGCATTCATACCCACAACAAGACATGCAATAACGCTCTGATTAATTGCATGTGAGCATGTGTCCGTCCTCTCCCTTCCTCTGCATCCTGTCTGTCATTGACTGATTTTGGTTGTGTCCAGAGCTCCAGAGAGTCTTCAGGTTTTGTCCTTGAGAGCTTGCCCTCCGTCTGCCTGTCTGTGTGTCTCCTGCTATGTATCCTCTCTCTGTCCCTCAGTGGGAGCTCTCAACATGAAGAGCAAATCAGCAGATGGTTCCCTGCTGAAATATATTTCCTTTGCCATTCATACTTTTATCAGACTGTAATAACCTTGAATCACTCCCCACTGTCCCAGAGGACATATTGTGCTTTGAGGCCTACAGCCTGTCTGTGGAAGTTTCCTTTGCAAACAAGATGTCATATTTCCTTTGAAAAACAAGTGTTTAGAGTGGGAAAATTGGCATGAATTAAATAAATCGACTGGTGAGCAAGCAAATTGTTTTGTTTACACATGTTTTCCCTAATATATACTGTGCATACGTAACAAGCAGAACGTTTGAGAAAATCCATTCTAACAGGATGAGTAGCATCCTCTCTCTCATCCTCACCCCACTTCCCTCCTGCCAGTTTTATGTCAGCGGTTAAGCATTTCACTTAAAAATGTCTCTATTGACAGTTTTTGTGAACATGTTTCTATATCCTGCGGACAAGATTAATGTTAATGTGGCAGGCAAATGCACGTACTGTCACTCAGTTTGAGAGCCAGCAACTTTTAAAATATGCAAATTCTCGTCATTCTGAGCCCAGGCACTAAGCGGTGATGTGCTGTGCCGCTTTAGCACAGGGAATGCATATGTTTGTGTCGTTAGTGGTGATGATACTTTTTGACTCACACAGAAGTGACAGAGCACAGAACATAGAGACATGCTTGGTGACAGGAAAAGAGCAGCACCTGGATACTAACTAATCCCATATCCCTTTTAAAACCAGTTTAAGGCTTTTTCAGTGGGGTCACTCTTGAGAGAAGAGGATGCAGGGTGGGGAGAGGAGGATAAATTATTTGATTGGGGAAGTAGATCCTAAGCTTTTCGGAAAAAAAAGAGGAACTTAAAGGCAGATATTCGCTTCCCGTCAGTTGAAATTGTGGGCGACCCTTTTCAGCTCTTTAGGGAAGCTCATTGCTGTGAAAATGTTTTCTCTTCACCACCTCATAATCCTAAAACGTCCTCTTTTTCATTCTGTAGCTGTGTGGAGGGGACCATGTGCTACGACAGCGATGAAGCTGCCGCCTTCTCCATTTCCAGTCTTTCAAATCGCTCCTCTCCGCTGTCATGGCGACAGGGTCAAGCCAGCCCCCGCCTGCAGGCTGGTGACGCTCCGTCCACAGGTAACACCCAATCAGACATTCCACTCCGGATCAGCCACACACCCCGTATACACCTCATCGAAGCCCTGGACGATTCAGATCCGTCCTTGCTGAAGGGAGATTACCTCAGCGACAGCGACCTCGGTGGGAAGAGCCCAAACGAGGATGACGAAGACGATGATGATATTGATGATCTGGGGAATGGGTAAGTTGTGTTCTTTTTTTATTTGAAAATGGTGTGTTTTAAGCAGCAATAATAACATTTCATGACCACATCATGCATCACTCTCACACTTGTGTCTCATTAGTGATCTTAGCATTGCTTGTGAGGTGAATCCTGCCACCTGCCAACTGTTACAACCCCACAGCTCCAGTCAGGCATGCAGTTAGTGATTTATCAGCCCCTATGTAATGCATCTCAAGCCACCACCACCCCCATAGTGCCTGCCTTGACACTGGCAGCTGTAGCCCCCCTGATGGTGCTGGGTTTGCCATACTAGAAAACAGCCCTCTGGCAGAGTCCGGGAATGATGTCACCATCATCAAGCCCCCTCGCAGAGATCATCCTATCATATTCAGCTGCAACCCCGCTGGCTTTGCCAGCAGGCTTCCATGTGGAGGACCCCTCGCAGCGTTGGCTCGCCAGAGCCCTCTGGCAGAGCTAGAATGCAGATGTCTTTGGAAAACTGGTAACTCATTCTGTCTCGCCAGTGTGGGATCAGTCAGAGCTGTCAAGGTCAGAATAAGTTTTGTTGTAAAGTAGCCATGGATTCCTTAGACCAAAAGATTTCCTGTTGGGATCACATCAGAAAACAAAGCAAGAGCTGTTTGAGCTTCGGGAAATGCTCATTAGCATGTTTGCTGTGTTGTGGTTGTTACCTGGGTGTTGTATGTCTTTGAAACTTTTCTCATTTGTATAATTGGTACATCTGCTAAAATATCTCTTCTCACATTACACGTACGCACCTTTTTGTTAATTTCACACTTCACAGCCGACTGTCTCCAGCTGTCTGTGCTGAGCAGTTTACAAGAAGCGTGTCGTTGTGTATAACCTCCATTTGTTATCTGCTGTATAATGGGCCACAGTGGATGAACTTGAGTCATGTTAATGGAAATGTGTTTTTGTGTCTGCCTGGGTGTTATTGTAAACAATAACATGATGTCTCAAAAATATTGGGTAGTGTGCCTTTGTGAACATAAGTTGTTTTTCTTGAATGAGAGGGACGGGTCATGAGAGAGATCATGCTGGTAGCTGTTGTTATTGTTCAAATTGTTATTTATCTCACTTTGTCTCAGGAAGACAACACATTACATTCTGACTACCTTCAGGCTGCTACTACTAGTTTCTCATCTATACATAAATAGACGAAATTAAGTTTTTCTATTGAAGAATGGTCTGAGTTGTGTTCCCTGGACTTTGTTCATTAGTTTTGGAAAACGTGCAACTCTTGTTCCAATATGAGAAGGTGTGACACAATAGTTTAGTTGCACACACAGCATCATGTTTCACTGACCAACTCTAAGCACAGCGAAGAAAAACACATTATCTCATCGTAAACTATGATTCTAGAATGTGTGTGTGTGTGTAAGCTGCAGAGCTTGTCCAACCAAACTAAAAAAAAAAAAAGTCCCTCTGTTGGCCACAGCTTGACATCTCCATGGTAACCACAAAAATGCACCCCTAGTCACCAAGAAATCAATTGTAACACAGTTTGCGTCCCTGCAGCTTTATTGTATGTTTAGTCATGGCCTTCAATTAGTGGTTATACAGGTTTACAGGCAAAGCAGAAGCCAACATTAGTAGGTGGGCTTAAGAAAAAAGTCTGAGAAAGAGAGATGATAGACATTTGAATCATTTATATGGACATTTTGAGTCTGTAGGATGTAGTGCGCTTTCTGCTGCAGCTTCAGACAAATATGCCTTTACCACTAGAGGGCAGGCTGGTGCTGCTGTCTCCCCTTTTCTTGCTACTCTCCCCTTTTTCTTGCTGCTCTCCCCACCCTGTCAACTTGAAGTAACCCCATGCTGGATTACTCTCCCTTATCTCATAATTTATTACACATCCTCATCCATTATGCATAGAGGCGCTGCTCCTGTCATACAGAGGTCACACTACTGTACCATATCTCATCCCAGCATATATAATACATAGGATTTCCCCGCAATACATTATGCATCACAAATGCACACATGGCCTTTGTTTGGGTTATGTAGCCCTCACATCTCTTTGTTCTGTTACACAGAATGTGTGTATGATGAGTATGGATGAGCAGGATCTGACTCACCATGTGTCTCACTGTGACTCACTTGAGGTATATTGTATAGACACAAACCACATTCACGCAACGGTAAGTTTACAGTGACTGTACCGCGACCTGCCTGAAACACAGCCCCTTTACATTCACACACTCTTTGAGTCAGGACCCCCTATGTCAGTTATCTGTTTCCTGTGCTTCTCTTTCATGGGCCTGTGCTTGTCTGAAGATTTCCTCTTATACCACCACCCCCCCTTACTCTCACTCTCACACACACGCTTCACTCACACATGCTTCTCTCTCACCGTAAAGCAGCAGGAAGGGGGTCCATGAGGCGATCATTACACTGAGTGAGTGTGTGTGAAGAGGTTTAGTCCAGTCTAGGTTGTGGATTTACAAATCTGCGGCTCTACAGACATTTAAAATCTCTTTTAATTCATTATTTTTATTTTCTGACCCATTTATTGTACAATTCAGTCTCTCCACTTTCATCAACCTGTTTCCAGCAGCAAGCAACTAGACAGTGTACTAGGCCAGACACAGAGGACTCCCATGGGATACAAACATGCGAATGTGGCAGCTCAAAAAAAAGTAAGCCCAAAAAAAGATGACTGAATAATGGTTAACAGTGCAGTAAATACTCTTTATTCCTTAACAAACTCTGTTTGTAACCAGTACAAATTGCAACCTCATCACCTCATCTGTATTACAGCTGCTTTGTCATTAGTGTTTTTCTCTTGAGATCAACACTTATTAGTCTTTGTAGCACTGTTGAGTGTGTGAAAACACATTGTACTCCGAAAGGGAGTGTAATAGCTGTGTGTCCGTGTGTGTGTGTGTCTAATTATATGACAAACCTGAATAAACCATAAAATCTGAGCCTCATCTGGGCTTGATAGATTATTGATTGCCATTGTTGTCGTTCGAGTAGTGATAATGGGCTCAACATGCATATACACACGTGTCGACGATTGGTCGAGCATGCGGCTTGTTTTGTGCCCTGCTGGGCGCAGACGCTTTTGTTTCTGGATGGAAGAGCGACCTCCAATTAGTAAACGCACAGTCTCCATGGTTACGCTGCGAGACAAGCTGCTTCACTGCACTAAACGCCTGAATTATGAAAACATTTTTTTGGAGCAGGGCACGTACACACACACACATATACGCACACTAAGCTCCCTGAAGCTTTTCAGAGTCTGGTGGTTTGAGTGCTTTCTAGAAAAGCAGAAGTGTCTGTCTAGTAGAATGCAGGGAACTGAAAGAGGAATTTCTTTAATAGAGAAGTCATATGTTTTGCACAGAAATGTTGCCTGGAATAAGCTTTGATGTCAACAGAAATCACTTTTGCCGCATGCCTACCACTAAATATTTGGCCTTATTGTAACGGAGGCCATTATCTGATGGCTATCTGACTACATCGTTGATGAAGCACTTCTAATGAGGTGTAACTCAGTGCACCTTGTCATTGCCCCTAAACCTTATCTCCCGTGTGACAGGGCTTTAAAGGGTTTTCACTGAAGGCCATATCTGTGTACGTCTGTGTATGTGTGTGTGTATGTACGGTTTGGGTGTAGACAGCAGAGTTTTTTTTTTTTCTCTAGGTCGAGTTCAATCCTGCTGTACTCTGGCCCCATCTACTGGCCAAAAACTAGAACCTCACACATACAACCACACACACACAGACGCACACATGCAAAGAACCTAATGCAGCCTGGCACATCTGATTAATGAATTCCTCCTCCCACATCTGGATCTGATTTACATTACAGGTGATGGATCCGCTCACTCACTTACTCACTAACTCTCTCTCTCTGTGTATCTCTCTATCTCTCTCTCTCTCTCACACACACACATACACACACACACCTCCTCCTGATGTGATCCTCAGTGGACACACCCAGGGCTTTCCTCTTGCTTTCCAGAGCCAGATCTTTACCACTGTGACTCATACTGCAGTCCAGTTACAGACCCCCTCCCAAAAAATCAGCATAGCCCTTTTTTTCCTTTCTAGATGCAGTCACAACATGGGCTGTGACCAAAATGTGCCCTTTATGAAATATGGTGGGTGAAAAGTTGAGAAAATTGCGCAAGTTATTCCATTTTTAATGAGATCCAGGTGACAAAGACGAACATACATTTCATATAATCTGTGACACATAGCTGATTAAATGCCTTTATCTGCTTTTACATTTGTTGTGTGCTATTAAAACCACATCTCGAATGAGTTGAACAGGTGAAACTTGTATCCAGTGGCTTACAGAATATTACTCTGATTTCCCAATTGGGCAAAAACATATGAGACAGCATGATCTAAATATCTGATCACAGCTATTTTGATTTCTTACATTTTCTCATCCTATTAATTCAGTAATATTATGGGTTGTAGATCAAGCCATCTAAAGACCACAGATTTTTTTCACATTTACTAGGTATTTTGCAAACAGTTCTTGTTAAAGTTATGTAATTGTGAACTGTAATTGTGTGTAAGATAACACATTTTTCTAATTAATCTGGACTTAAATAATAATATGTAAAATAATGGAAGTTTGAAAACATTAATACAGACTTGGTGTTTACTGTGCTGGGTTAGTCAGCTCAGGCAGGTTTCAAGGGTCTGCCTGGTGGTTTTTGGTGAAATGTAGGAAAGCACATATTCAAAGTGGTCAGCTATACTGAAAAGTACAATATGATTTGAAGTTAAGGAGCTGAGCCTTTAACGCTTTCGGTCACAGACAAAAGTAAGCACATCCCTGGTCAGTATCACTAAAATGTCAAATCACGACAAATCCTGTCCATTTAATACAATTTTACTTGTTTTCCAAACCAAACATGCTGGACAATGTCGGATCCAATCAAATTTATTTTAATTCCATCTGACCAAAGAGTGTACTGCCAACATCCATCAGGCTTCTCTTCATGTTCTTTGGCGAGGTTAAATCAAGTTGTATAGGAAGCAGTGGTTTTGTTCTTGGACACCGTCTGTAGGGCTTGACTTCATGCAATGTCCTTTGCAATGTCTGGTCAGTCAGTGACACACCAGTTTCAACAGATAATCATTGTTCTAAGTCAGAAGCGCTGACCTGCCTGTTTTTTTTTTCAATGCAAGGTTGTGTAAATAGCGAATTGTGTGTGTGGTGTCATTTTTCAAGGACAGTCGCTGCATCTTCTGCTATTGTTAGCATGGCTCCTCCTTTGCCTCCTAACCACTGCTGCAACTGTGCTTTGCTTTATGTTCAATATCCTGCTGATGCTCTTGTATCCTCTCCAGTCGTCGTGAATCCGGTTCAATCCGGTTTCTTACTTGCTCCCTCAGTTCCTTACCTTGAGGAGTCATGTCGGATTAGACATACCCCGGGCCAAAACTGAGGAAACAGAAATAAGCGTTACAGAATACGTTTTCATCCAACTGATGAGTGACGTCTGTGATATGAAGCTTTAGGCTCATATCTAACAAAGATTTACACAAATTAAACTTTCAGTCAGGATTTACTCAAATCAAGCCATGTCACTGACCTTTCTAACTTTATGGGGCCAAAGGTCAACTTCTAGCATGTAAATTATTTACAGAAGCATCATAACCAATAAATAAAAGAAGCATCTACTCCTTGAACTCTTCACAGCCTCTAATTAGAAAGGGACACAATCAAACGACGCTGGATTGCTGGAGCAACATACAGGGATGGGTTACAAACAGTCATGACAGCTCATTTTGTTAACAAAGATCAGGGCTATTAATATTTTGATTGACAGTGGGATAGACCATTCGGCTCATGGGCTAGCCTCGCTTAAACAGACATGTGACGCCTTCCACTGGGACTGATAGTGGAGAATGTGTTAATCTGTTACTGAACAGAAAGCTGTGCTTTTTAAATTTCTGGTTTAAGATTCACCATGCCTTTCTCTTTGTCTGAATGACATTGTGTGTTAAAACGGTGCGATTCACATGAAAAGTTGATGAGAGGCAGATTGAGGTGGAGTTCACGGGCGCGGTGGGGTGTGTGTTGTTCTTGTCATCCACTACCTGCTCTTCTCTTGGCCTCTCTGGTTCTGCGCAGTGCTCCTTTGGCTCTGTCTGCTCAGTGCGGCGTGTAATCAATTACTTTTCCTGTCATTATGGGGAGAACTTGACTGAGGGGAGGAGTGCGCTCTTTCTTTGTTCCAGCACGTGTGGCCAAAACACTAGAGAGAACACCCATGGAGAAGACACACACACACTCAGCATTTCTTAACTAATCAGAGCCATTCACCATGAACACATGAGGATATATGAATACGAGTCATATGAATGTTAAAGTGTCATTCTGTATTGTACTCTGCCTGCAGTTTGAGAAGCTTTTCAGTTTTATTTTCAGTTAACAAAGCATGCAAGCCACACTTACATTATAATATAATTACATTTAATTCATATTTGGTCGCAGAATTTGTATTTAAATATATTGTTAATCAGCCTGGCTATTTTCTCAAGGATGATGTAATGGGCTCCAGCTGTAACAGCAGGACGCCGCTGACAAACAATAATGACATTAATCTGTTTGTCTGCTAAAGTAGCACACATGCACTCATACACACATATACAAGCATACACGCACACAAATGCACAAACACATTAAAAGATTTAACAGAGAGTAACATATGGGGCTACAGAGGGATTTGCAGTCCAAGAAACCCCCTGACACCTCCTCTTTCAGTGAGAACAATGTCCTTATGTACCCTTTTTGTACTCGTGTGTTTGCTGAGGCTGTTTGAACGACATTGGTTTCATTATTAACCTTCTTAATGCACTACATTACGCCACATAGTTTACTGTAAGACCAAACAAACAAGGGACAAACTCCTCACTGTTCATCTGCTGTGACTTTCACTGTTTAACTTTCACTGCTTAAGAAAATATTTGCTTTCCTTCTTTTCGCCACTCTCTCTTTTTGTCCACGTCTCCATCTGTCTGTCCTCTCACACATGTGCACACATTCATGCAGACTTACACACGTGATGGTGTTAATGTCCAAGTTGTTGTAAGAATGCCTGACTTCTACTCCTGTCGGTCTCCACTGATTTGTTTAGTTTGACTACGAGCCATTTCATTATTGTGAAACATAGTGGTGTTGAGCAACAAGCACATGTTCTGGATGGAAGCTTGGGAAATACACTTAAATCCCACGGACAGATTTTCCCACATTCTGATTTGGAAGGAAAGTTTGGAAAAGTCAAGAAATGTAATCTCTGCCTCCTTGCTGTCTTTTCTTTCAACTTTTACAGGATCTTTCTCCTATTCCCAATTTAACCCATACTCTTTCTCTCATGAAGGCCATGTCATTCAGCTTCCTCTCTCCCACCCATCACCAGACCAAACGCTAAAACCACTGTCACGGCTACTGTTGCCTAGACGCCCCCCATGCTGTGGCCTGGTAAATCCCTATGGAGACGCTACGGCATAATCCTCGCTAATCCCTGGCTTCCTCTTATGGCAGGTTTGGAAAAGAATAAGAGAACTCGGGGACTTGGTCAGCAGTCTGCAAGGACAAGCGGGTGTGGGTAGGGGGTTTATGATGACCGTGATGTGTGTGTGTGTGTGTGTGTGTGTGTGTGTGTGTGTGTGTGTGTGCAGGACCCCCACATAGTTCAGAGGGATGTGTTACCATGTCAGTAATACGAGCGTGCAAGGGAAATAAACGGGGTGAGCGAGTGAGTGTGTATGTGTGAGCAAAAGAGGTCACAATGTCACGACTTTTGCCCGGTGACCAATTTCACCCCATTTCCTTTAAGGAAAGAGATGGATGCTGCTCTTCCTGAAGATGTTTTTAAGTTGCTTTATTTTCTTTTCTTATGACATAATCGCAGTCAACCTACAGAAGAGATGAAAGGGGGGAAATGACCTGAAAACAACAACTGCTGGTTAACATGATACTAAACCAACAAGCATAGATAGAAACCATATACACTGACATCATTCAGTCAACAAACCGTTGCTTTTGAGACCTAAGAGGAAGTCTTTAGATTACATTTGTGAATTCTGCAGTGAGGACTTCAACAAAGTAATGTGGACTTACAATTAATTAAAATGAACAGTTCATGAAAATATCAGGAAATATGTTAAGGCTCACCAAAGTAAAATTAAAAAATCTCACTTACTTTGAGTGGTATCCAGCCGGACAAATAATTTTGGTTTTATTTGTTCAGATTTTGAGGTATCTGCTGGACCTCTGACATTTTTTCCTCAACCCCAGTTCAGTGGAGGTAAAAGGAATTTGGTTTGTGGTGCTCACAGCACTGAAAAGTTACTAATTAAATAATTCAGCAGCAACATGTCTTTCCAGAATCAGTGTCCCCGTTACTCTCCGCTATCCACAGACTTCACTGTGAAGAATGACAGAGGTACACAAGAACAAAGAATGAAGTCCAATGATTAACTCAGCTGCTGGGAGCATATTTGGTGAATTATCATGAGTAATGTTTCTGGAAAGAGAAATTTGTTCTCTTTTATCACTTTTGTGCAAAACATTGTTTTCAGTGTTAAATGAGGACTTTCTCTGTTATTAAGAGAGGAGTTTGAGGAAATTATCAGGTTCATTCCACAGAAGATTGGTTCCCACAGTCAAAACAGCCCCCCACCCCCCCCACACTCAACCACACACACACACACACACACTAACCTTGCTCTCACTCATTCATACCCTCCCTCTACATCTATACAGCCTTTAAAGTACATTCCGAGTTCCTCTACAGGGGGTAAATGAAACTGCATGGTTAAGGACAAGCTTTTTAGGAGCTTTGGACAGAAGCCGTCGCAAATCTATGCCGCGCAAACGCTCACAAACCCACACACATAAATACAATATGCACACTAGGGTTGAGCCTTGCAAGTTTAACAGTGGGGTGTGACGGGGGTTTGTAATGCGCATAAGACTTAACCTCGCTTCCCTCCCATTGACTCCCACCGTGTTATTCTCTGGAGCTGTTTCGACATTAGTCACACACTTTTCTTTTTGCCCTCCTGCCATCAGTCTCCCTTCCTGTTCTCCTCATTACACCATCTCTTAATCTCATCCTTTCCTGTGTGCACCAGTGCTCCCAACAGTGAACATATCCTCATTATTTTCCCAGGAGACACAGGCTGAACTGGCTGCAGCAACCTGTTGAGCCATATTTGAACTTTTGAGTATGCTTGCTGTTTTTTATTGTTCTTTCTCCTGTGTCTCGTGAAAGAGGAAGCATCTTTGAAGTCAAGTTTTTCAGCAGTCCCACTTCATATTGTCCTCAGCGGACTAGACCTCAAGAATAACGTCCTCTCCAAGCAAGAGCCTAATTAGATGCTTTTGGTGGTCCAGGCGTGGAGGGTCCCTCAATTAACTATGAGAGCAACTTCTCAGACTGGGACGTAGAGGCTTTGATGTTCAACCTTGAGTGTGTCACTGTGAGGTCATGTTTTCAGCATTTGTGTTTTTAAAACCTTAGTCTGTTGTTAGTGAGCTAATAGACTGGGCATGCAGGCTGGAGTACAAACTATAGTTTAACTCTTCCTCTGCGGGACGACACTATTTGCTGGGAATTCATACACAAGAGTGAGTGTGAGTGTGTGAGTGTGTGTGCGTGTGTGCGTGTGTGTGTGTGTGTGTGTGCAGACAGATTCTTTCTACGTACATATATGAGTACACATTTCGAGATCCAGATACAGGTTCCTAACTCATCACACTCAATCAACTTTTCTTTGCAACAGTCCTGGCAACTGTTGTCAGACTCAGGATATTAATAATGATAAAATCGCGTTTACCTTTGTGGTGTGAGCAGAATAACTAAACATCTAGCTTCTATTGTGCATATAAAAAATTCCCTTTTTGTGTATAAAATGTTCATAAAGATCCTGGTTCTTGAAAACCCTTTGAATCAGTATCCAAAGCATTTCTCTGCAACATTAAATATTCATTACTAAATGCACAACAATCAGTGTTAGAGTTACCAAAAAAAAGAAGTATTTATTAAGAGTTTAACAGATAAAAACTTCTAAACTGCGTCTGCTGTTTTATTGTCAGCACATGCAGTGCCGACAATGAGTGTGGACTGGAAGAGAGCGAGATAACCAGGTGCTGTAGTGTGAAGGTTTCTCAGTGAAAAGGCAGAAAGAAGACAGAGACATTCCAGGCTGTTAAATAGAGGGAAGTGAAAAGTTAATAAAGTGACCGAGAAATGTCTCTGTGGGATAATGAAGAGGATTATTTCAGTCTAATAAATGTGTGTGAGGGGGTTATTTATGTTTGTTTATAAAGAGTGTGTGTGGCTTTGCAAGTGTTGCACATGCATCTGTGTGTGTGTGTCTGATAAGGGGGATGAGCTTTCCCAGGTCTGTTGTCTCTTTCATCAGCAGAGGAGCGACAGGTTCCCAGGGTCATTTGGGCGACCTGCCTGTATACTGTCATTACACAGTTACATCACCGCCTAATTATACTGGCCTACTGCACCAACACACACACATGGATATTGAATACAAGCACTGTGGTCTTAGATACTGAGTGAAAAGGAGGGTAGCAGTCTCAAAAGAGTCACTCTTTGATGAGGAGAAGCAAATAAACAGAGAGGGAGGCATGTCTGGACATGAGTCAGTGGTCAAAGTAAAAGCTGGCCCGACTGACGCAGAGCGCTGTCCAGCTACCCTGTCCAGAAACTCGGATGAGAGTTGACATAAATGAAAGAAAAAGCTCACACTGGCTTGAGGAGGATTGCAAGTGTGTGTGTGTGTGTGTGTGTGTGTGTGTGTGTGTGTGTGTGTGTGTGTGTGTGTGTGTGTGTGTGAGCCTGTGAGCCTGTGAGTGTTTGTGTGCACACAGAAACTGTTTTCCTTTCTCTTTATTAGTAACACTAGGCAACAACGATGGCAGCGGCTCCACACACCTGCAGTTCAGCATGCCAATGTGCCAGTCAGACCCCCCCACCACACACACACACACGCACACACACACACACACACACACACACAAACTGTGTGCCCACCTGGCCCTGCATGGTACGGGTGAGCAGTAGCCTGAAGAATCCTGCCTTTGTTCCCTCCACACTTAAAAAAGAGTGTGTTAATGATCTCTTTTTCTCCCCTCTCTCTCTCTCTGTGGGTGTGTTTTCTCCAATCTCTTTATTTCTATCTCTTGTCTTTCTTTCTCCTGTGTTCACTGAAAAGACAGTGTTAATTATCTCCACCCCCCCTCCTCCTCTGACTGTCTGTTTCTCTCTCTCACCCTTCATTCATTTATTGAACAGACCCAGCAGACAGGCAGATCTATTCACTTGGGTCCACTCAGTACTTAAAGTGTTTAAACACCACTGGATGTTGTGTGGGGGGAAGAGCTCGGGAGGAGTGGATACATGATACCCTCTCTACTCCTCTGCTAGTCTCCAATAGCCAATATACACTCTGTTACAATAGAAACACTAGAGTCATTTACCCTCCCTGCTTCATTACATCCTGATTGAGGCTTATTTATGCCACCGACAGTTTTGCTGTTAGCCAGCATTTCTTCTGGACATTGGGCAGCTTGTTGAACGAATTTGTAATACATCAAAGTGTTAGAACTGTACATTTACTGTACTTAATTTTTAAGGTACTTTACCTGAGTATATAAATTAAACTGCGCTTTATTCTTATTCCCGTCCACATTTCACTGGGATTGTACTTTTTATCCACTACCTTTATCAGACAGCTGACATCTGTGGTTACATTGCAGATTAAGATTTTATATATATAACACAGGACCAGACTGTAAAATATGATGTATTGTTACAGATTAAATAGAATAAAGAATTTAAAAGTAGCTGCATTTCCACTGGCTACAGCATTTAAAATGAAAATCCAAGACCCAATTTAAATGATTTAGGTGTTTTACAATAAGCCACCAAGTCTGCAGCTATAATTTAATAATAAATGGATTTTGGTCTAGATACTCTGCAGCTCTTTTCCAGAAGTTATGGACCTGGAAACGTCCATTTGAGTGTCATTGGAATTAATTGAAGAGCTAAAAATGCTGAAAAAGGAAATATCCCAGCCAAAATTTTTTATTCAAAACCTGACAGCCCAAACTTTGTTCTTACAAATAGTTTATTGATCTATAAGGCATTGATTCATTATCCATTAGTAAAGCCATTGTTATAAACCCCTTACAAAGTGACACTAATAAGAAAGTGGTTCCAAGAATTTGTAAGCAGGGCTCATTTGTGGAAGGCATGACATTTATTTAAAAAAAAAAAACATTTATAATACTTTTATTTGAAAGAAAAGGTGCGATAATATATATCAAATATACAATGTATCACATGCCAGTATTTAATGTACCATTAACTCGGTATCAGGGGGCTGAGTTAGTGGTGTCAGCGGGGTGTGTCTTGTGGGTCGATTAGAGATTTAAGAGTGTGAAAATGTCTTTGACATGTCGCTTTAGAGAATGTGATGACTGCGTGGTTATCCTGCGGCTCAGTGCGCGTTAAAGCCTCTATGCGCTTTTTGGAAAAGGCACAGCTGGTCGCGATCAGTGAAACGGGGGCCGGAGGAGGAGGAATTTGGGGTGTAGCCTTTCTATCCATGCCTCCCTCCCTCCGTAAGCCGTGTGTGTGTGTACGTGTGTGTGTGAGAGAGAGAGAGAGAGAGAGAGAGAGAGTTTGTGTGTGTGTGTCAGAGTGGAGGCACTGCGGGAGTGGGTCAGCCAGTTAACGCTACTGACTCGTACAGGCGGTTCTCTGGTTATCAGCGGCGGAAAGCACCGGGTGGACTCTCTCTTTCTCTCTCTTGCTTCAGAGCCGTATCAGCGGGATATGCCAAGCGGGAACAAAGCGGCGTGTTGAAAGCTGGACGGTTGTAGAATGAGCGGGCGCGTGCTAAACGGGAAAATGCTGCAGCTCCCGGGTCCGCAGCGCGCGGGGAGGACAATGCACTTTTTGTCAAGGTAACGGATGAGACCAGAGCCCGCATGTGACCGAGAAATGCGCCAATTGACGCACTGGTGACATTGTAAACGTGAAACAGTGACGAGGTATCTGATGGTGGTGAATGGGTTAGAAAAGCTCCGGCTGAGCCAGTGCGTAAAAAGCAGCAGTATGTCTCATTGATAAAAGTCCAACAGCTGCATGGTGGCACGTTTTATTATTGTGACTGGCATGCGCTCAGATTAGTCTGTTACAGGATATAGTGCCTCTGTCTAGACGCCAACTGAAGAATGGTCTTTTGGTGAGCATATAGATGCAGCTGTAGTCCACAGCATATAGGCACAGACCTTAATGCGCAAAGCCATATGTTGAATCAGCACTGTGTTTTATCATCGGTTTCTCTATAGAGTATTAGAAGCAGCAACTAAAAGCCAGGTTGACTTAATAGTGGCATAATAGGAACCTCTGTCAGAGGAATCGCATTACTGAAAACCGGCTAATGAGAATATAGTGTCAGCTGATGTGAATGCAGCATGTGGGCGTGTACGCGCATGAAGCGCACGCGCGCCTTAAGTGTTTCAGTTCTGCTGGCATGTCCATTGTTTTAAGCTGAATGCGATGACAATTGTTTGTTGGTGTTTGGTGGCTCGGTCGGCAGAGGCAGGTTTGTCATATATGTATGTCTGTGAGTGGGTGGGTGTGTTCGCATTGATTGATCCGCTGCGGGGACTGGGCCGCATTGTACTGAACGGCTGACCTACATTCTGAACGACGCCTTCTCCCGGTATAACTGTTGTGATTGGGTGAAAAGCAGCAAGCCTCTTCCAAATCATCTTCATGCCCACGCCATGTGAGAATTATCTAATTGCATGTTTTAATGTGTGGGGTAATGTAGGTCAGTTGATATGAGTGGGCTGTATCAACTGAGGAAATGTAGCAGGTATGTCTTGAACAGACAGACAACATGGACAGACAGAGATGCTCTTAGGGTATTGATTCATTGTGTGTGTGTGTGTGTGTGTGTGTGTGTGTGTGTGTGTGTGTGTGTGTGTGTGTGTTTTTTTGCAAAGGGGTTTGGGGGTGTGGTGGGGGTCAGCTTTGCTCTTTTTGGTCGACTGACCTCTATAGTATCCATCGACCCTCTACGTAAACCCATTAGAGCAGAGTGGCCTTATATCAGGGCATTAGATGCACACACATGCACACACCCAACACAGACAGAAACATTTTCACCATCTGACCCACTAACAGACACTTTTGAGTCCCACGGGACCAGCTAGGGTGTTTTTATCTGTGTGTTTGAGTTGGACACGTGTAGTTAAACAGACTGGCTGTCAGAAGAAAAAGATAAATGGTCACATACATAGAATCTGACAAGCACACACACACACACACACACACACACACACATACACACTTAAACTGTTCAGGCAGTCACAATAGTGTATGACTGAATCCAGAGGTGAGTCTTTGCACATGTAAGGCAGTGTGTGGGTGTCAGCATGTGTGTGTGTTTAATCAAACATAAAGCATGCATCATTAGCTAAACAGTTCCAGCCAACACAACTTTATTAGTCATATTGAAAGCAATCCAGCATCAATAATCTCTTTTCCTGTGTGTGTGTGTGTGTGTGTGTGTGTGTGTGTGTGTGTGTGTGTGTGTGTGTGTGTGTGTGTGTGTGTGTGTTTTGTCATCTGAACACTATACAAATAGCCCTGTCAGCATGACCTACCCCTATCTAGATCCACCTCTGGTTCAAACAACACAACCTCATCCAAACAGCAGATCTGCAAACCGGTGACATCACTCATTAACGTGTGTGTCACACCCAAATCCCTTCAGTTTCTTTTAATTAAATAAAAATGGTGGGTCAGTCACTGTGATGCAGACCAGACTCATGTCATGGCTGATGTCATTTAGCTGTGCCTGGGAAGTGTTGGTCACTAGTATAACAGCAGCTCAAATCGGTCAAAGGCTTTAACAGTTTCTGGCCATCAGTGGCTTCATTAGAGACGTCGCTGTACAGTAGTAATTAATGCTGAAATCCGTAATGTTTTTTAATTAGTATATGATGACTATACCCATATGCTTGTGAAACAGAACGTTCACCGTGGTGTTGAGAAATGCTGGTCAGGTTTGACAGGTGGCACCTGAGAGCTGACGGTTCCAGTTTCTTCCAGCTTTGACATTGTAGTACACGAAGTTTTTGTCATTCATGTTACCTGGTCACTAACATCTTTTCTGCATATGAGCAACGATTGAGTGAAACACATTCACAAATGCAACACTGTTTTGATCAAGCACATAAAGACATTTTGACAGTTGCACAGGGCTCAGAGTCAAAGACAGATTAAGTTGTTTTAGAAACACACTTTGCTGAGTCAGACTCTAGATGAGCTAAAAGGGTCAACGGCCCGTTGATGATGTTATCACACCCACATGAATCATGATGCATGAACAGGAATTATTTTTCTTGAGCACACAAACTTGTCCACACAAGTGCAGGTAAATCTGAAAACACAAATTAGACATTGGAAATTTTCCATTTGCTATGGCGTTTAGTTTAGTTTTTTTTTTCTTTTTCTTTCAGGGTGTGACATGGTTCCTGTTCTCACAGAAACAGCAGAGCAATCAAAAACATTTAAATCTCCTCCAGTGGGTATGTCCAGGCCACTTGATCCAGCAGCTGATCAGCCACACCTCATGACTATATATACATGTGAAATTTTCACCATCCACACACCCTACACTTTTAGATTTATTGACAAATGGCTTAATTTTCTTTGACCAAAAACCCAGAGTTTTTGGTCTCTCTTGATGCTTTGTAATTACGTGAACAAGTTTTCTTGTCCTGCCTGCAAGGTTATTGTGGAGACCTGAGACCAGAACAACACATGCTTGTAACCTGTGCTTGTAAGACACATGTACATACGCCGCTTTATTGTACACACAGGAGCCTGTGTTCACAAACAGAGCTCATATTTTCACGAGGTGGTGCCTCCCGTGGTTTAGTGAGTTTGTCTGTTACATCAAAGCCAGACAAGGACCTACAGCCAGACAACATTGCACCTTAACAGGCTCGTTGGGGACGAGAGAGAAAGCTATAAGCCTAACCTGAATGACCATGGAGAATAATAACCTCAGGATGTCATTTTCACCTGGTAGTGAAGTGGTTTCCTTGGTAATGTAGAAATACTGAAAAGCTCAGTATCTTGCACTGAAACTTTCAGGGTTTTCTTTGAGTTGAATGGAAATTGAGACGATTCCTCCAGTTTGTGTTGGAGCAGTGAACTTGAGGCTGCGGATTCCGGTTTTAATGGAACCTCTGGATCTGTCGTTTTATTTCTGTGTGTGTCTGTGCACTCGTGCGTTGGTATGCATATGTGCGTCTGCATATGTCGGAGGATTAGGGAGTGGGACCCCCAGAATACACTCGCTGGAATGTGAAGTGTGTGTTTTGGAATGTCTCCCAAACACACTGTAACAACGGCATGACCGCAGTGTGCAGTGTGCCTGTGTTATGAGTGACAGCAGGTGATGGGTGTGAGCTCCTGTAGGGTGCGCCTCAAGGCCTGTCTGTCCCCACACCACATATGTTCACGTATGGATCTACACAAAAACACGCAAAGCTCCCTCTCTCCCTCTCATGTCCCACAGCATTGGAGTAATGTGTGTGTGTTTTAATAGGTGTCTGCTTTATCTCAGCCAGGAGATGTGAAATGACCCTTTCATTCTGGTCTGTTCTGGTGGTGTTTGGACAACGTTTGGCAGGTGCTTAGTGGTGTTCTGCTAGGATGTGTGGCCTCTTTGTGTAGCTTTATTTGATTTAAACAAAAGCTATGCAATTCTCACTGTCTTTTTTTTGTCTCTACATATCTACTCTTTCCTTATCCCCAAAATTGATTGAAGAGATAGTGCTTAAGTACCATCAGCTCACAGACCACTAATCCAGTGCAGTGCGCACTTGTAACATGTCATTGCAATGTAGAAACCAACTCCTGCCTTCTGTTCTAATCTGGGAGATTAACTCATCATCAAGTGGGCTGGAATTAGTTGATTAGCTGTTGTCATCAGAAGAGGACCACAGAACTGAATGCATATCAGGGAAAAATAATCTGGCCTTTCTACATTACAGTGTCATTACAGTGCCTTTAATTTAATTTATGGGCCTGTGCCATTTGTCCTGATTGAGGCATTTGGTAGCCATGTTGAAGCACTGCCCTTTTTTGTTCATTTCATGCTGACATCATGGTTCCTCCATCTGCTATATGTGCATGACTGTGTGTGTGACAGTGTTTGTTGTAGTGGGATTGTTCCCCTTTTGGTACATTCGATAGTGCTTTAAACATCAACAACATCCTCATTGCTGCAAATTGATACCAAACGGTCACTGTTAGATTTTTCTGTTAATATTAGTGGTTCAACTTGAGTCAATGCAAGATTTTGTCTTCCCCAGGACCTAACAGGACAGCTGTGTCGTATTTCACTCAATTTGCTGTCCGTGTTTTCTTGTGTTTGTTTTGATGTGTTTCAGTGAATGTGCGTTCTAGCAGGATATGACTGCTCTCATCTCTGCTCCCCAGACAGCTGTCTGTTACTTGGTTTATGTTGCTCCAGGCTTTGTTACTTTACTATATTCTGTTGATCAAGAGACAGCTGTCAAAGGAACTGTTTGTGCATGTGTTTGCTCTTTTGCACATGTTTTTCGGCACCGTCTTTCACACAGCTGCTTCAGCTTAACAGCAACCTGGAAGAAGCGTGCTTCATTCAAAAGTGGTACCTCCCTCTCTTTCTCGTCCTCTCGCTGGTCCCCCTCTTTTCAAACCAAAACATCCCTCGTGCGCCATGAATTCACACAGCCGTTAAGTCAGCTGACATGTCTGGAGGGAGGCCAGAGGTAATTCTACCCCAGGATCCAACCCCTGTCCTGGGCCTCTGCGTGGTGGGGTTCCCCTTGCAAGTTCTTCCCCGGTTCTTAGCCCTTGTGTTATGGCTGGGGAGCGCTCCACACTGCAACCCAGACTGAACTACTTATGAAGGTGATTTAAAAAAGCCATTCCACCTTGTCCCAGGAGTGCTGTCCCTCTTCTCCTTCCTGCTCTCTTGGAGTTAAGAAAAGGACTTTGGAGGTCAAGAGTTATTGGGTCATACTAGAGTTCTGCTGGTCAGAACTTAACACGCCCAGACGCTTTAATGTTCTTTTGTGAAATCTAACACTCTCTAACCCAGTTTGTCATTCTGTCCACAATAAGAACGTAAGTACACTTTGTGGAGAAATTGTTAAGCAATTTTCTCCCATTCTTATTCAGCTTTATTTTATGTATAGATTCAAAAGGCATTGTTTGTATTGTGACTGCAGTCAAAGCCCTGGAGCAGCCTTCATGGCCAATAACCTTTCAACTTTAACCCTGTTTGAGCCGAGTAAGAAGAAGACAAATTCAAAGAAAATGGTGAAGACAAAGAAGAATATGCTTATGGTTCCTCTCTAGGAATCCTCTGTGCACCTCTCTCTGCTGTTTGCCTTTTTGGGGCTTACAGTATGAGAAGATCAAGATGACCCAGTGGGCGTCAGCATGATCAACAGTCATACAATTTTTGGTTCCAAGAGTATTTCACCCCTCTAAGTTCCTTATATGCAGGTTGGAGCCTTTCACTGTTTTGACTGTCCTGTTTCATTTCACGGGGATGAAATAGTTCAGAGCCAAGTCGAATCTGGGCTGCGGTGTGCTGAACTTTGAACAAACTTCATCCATCCACCCTGGGGAGGTCAGGAGGAGAGAGGAGATTCAGAGACAAATTTGCTGTCTGAGGAGAATTTTGCCAAATCTCCTTCAGCTGTGCAGTTTTCCTCGTCCACCTATCTCCACCTCCCCCACATACAGATAAAAGAAAAAGAAAAAAAAAAAAGAATTTCACTGACCAGGATTCCTTATGCGTTTGAGTGCCTTTTCAGTGCTTTAACTTTCCATCCAGAAAGCCCCAAGCATTTGTAGAATATGTCCCCGTCCTTGTGAGGAGAACTTGGAAGAATGATGTACCTCAGTATTCTTCCACACACCTTGGAGCCAGTAATAAGCAGCCTGGCAGGCTTTGTGTAACCCTCAGAGGAGCAATGACATGAGCAAAGCCGCCGTTCCCAGCAGCTACTAACATCACACAGCTAATTCAAGTTTCACTCTAGAGGACGATGGCAATTCAGTGCATTTGATGTGTATGTGCTTATGTGGATATGTGTGTGTGTTTGTGTTCTAAACCCCCAAGCCATTGCTGTCAGGGTTATGCCTATCAAAGGCACAACAGGGTTTCCCCTCTGTGATGGCCATTTAGGGATGTGACTCCCGATTTCCCTCCACGGACTCACGTTCACACACGTGTACACACGCATACACACACAAACAGCACCTCTAGCTGAGGCCCCTGGCCTGCTCTGATCCTGGTGGCAGATGGAATTAGTAGTAATTATGAGCTCATTAACTCAAGCCTGTTCTGTAATCCCCTGTAATGCCCAAATACTGCTGTGTTGTGTGGTGTGTGTGTGTATATACGTGCATGTGTGTGTGCACAAAAGACTGTCCAAGCAGCTATCACACATTGTTCCATTTCACATCATGGAAACAGGACAGAGAGGAAATAATAAATAACATGGAAGAGGAAATTAATTTCTCTGTTGAGTGTGTACCCAAAGGCAGGCTGCCTGCACAATCGAGTTTTTAATTGGTTCTTGTCAATGATTTACTACAAGTGTTTAACATTACAACTCAGCAGAGAACCTGTATTGGGTAGCTAATTAAAAGCTATTTTTAATGACAGATTTGTTGCTAATTACTCTACAAGTGCCCCAAGACAACAACATGCTGAATCAGTAATTTATCAGTGAGACTAAATGTCAACACAACATGTATATCAGTGTTTCTTTGATAAGAACAAACCATGACTCCAGAGAGCAGCAGATGGCTGGGCTGGTACTTTATGGGAATAAGCAACTACAAACTACATTTGTAATCAATCTGGCAGCATGTTAAGTATAATAACAGATTGGTAATATATACCATGATCACCACAGCTACAGTATGTCTGCAGTGGTTGGATATTCTGGCCATGTTATGTCTGTACTGGCCTTATGTGTCAGAGTTTGAGGCTTTCAAGATATAATACGGACTGGGCCTCCTGAGGGAATTCTTACATAGCCCTATATGGTGTTGCAGTGATGGATAATCCTATGCAGAAGAAAACAGCACCTCCACCACAAAAAAAACAGTGACCTACAGACGGTTTTAAATGCTCATCCCACTGTTTTAATAATATTTAAATCTCTTCAATTTCTACTCCCCATTTGACTGGAAAGTAATGATTTTACTGGGACGATCTGCTCACGAAGGTGATTCACAGATCTGTGTGTAGGAGTCATTGTGAGTGTGTGTTTGTTTCCTGGTGATAAGCTGTTGAAGTGGTCCAGGAACCCATAGTGTTAGCCATCTGTGCTCACCAACCACACTCGCGCTCCCTTTCGATTTTATCAAGTAAACGACCAACGGCATGTATTTGATTGGAGCTTATGCTCATAGATGTCATGATGTTTATTACAAGATTTCTTACTCTTGAAACTACTACACTATGTACTATAGGCAACTATGTTGGAGAAAAAGAAACACTGGTGAAGGGTGTGGCCGGTCATGCTGCTCTCCTCTGCAAATGAGTCATTTTGTTTAGTGAGAGTGTTTGTGGACGTGTGTTTACACCGGTGTCACTATGAGAAAACAGTCATCCCTGATGGGTTTACATCCTGGTTTATGTGTCTGGATTGCAACTTGTAGAAGATGTTAAAGCAGTCAGCTGTAATGTTCTTGAGATTTTGTCTGTCAAACTTTCTGAGCATAATAACTAACACTATTTATGCTTCCATACACCTGCTGTAACATGGAATATAGCAGTTTGGTGGCAGGATTGTATAGGAGTCTATCTTAGCTGCATTGTTTTTGTGTATAGGTGGATGTGTTTTTGAGCTGATCTGAGATTTCTCTGCAAATACTCAAGTGTACAGAAATATCCACAAGCACAGACAATGCATCTCACCCAATTGTCATCTCTTGCACCACTTATAGTCTCACTTATTTAGTATTAAGAGAATCTAATGACTTCAGCAGCCCTTTCATATGTGCCCCCTCCGGTTTCTGAGCCGGCTGCCCGGTGCCAGTCTGGCAGCGTCGTGCTTTCCATTTGCCTGAAAAGGCATCATGACAACCAGGAACCCGTCTGATTTAGCCATTTTGGGTTCTGCCCTGTGACACTGTGGATTTTAATAGGAATGGAAAGTTCCTGTCCACTGTGAGACTGCAGAAACACTTTCCATGCATTTAAACAAGTGAGAGAGACAGTGTCCAAATATCAGCCTGGATAAGACATGTTTAAGTCCATGAAGTAACAAAAGTTCAGTTCCTCTATTTGTATCACATTACATTTGTACTATATTACTCACGAGACCTAGGACCAATTTTTGCAAAAAAAACCAAAAAAAAAAAACCTGACTGAAAACAGTGGAAATTTGAATAAAAGTTGAAATATTGCAAAAAAAAAAAGTTTTTGTACTTGCTAACTTGTGTAAAAGTTGTCATACTGATAAAAGCAAAGTGCAGCAAAGCATGATGAAAACAAGCTTATGAAATTCATCATGCTGTAGCTGCTGACTGGCCAGATAATGTAAGGTGACATAACTACACATTCATAATCATTTCACCTTGCTGGCCCAGAGGAATATTATGCATTTGTGGCAAAGTGACACATCATTAGATAACAAGTTTGATATGCTCCTTCTTGCTATTGATCTGTTGTTTTGTGGCAGGCTTTGCATAAGTGCACTAACCTTCTCCATAATGCACGTTAACTACTGATCAGGTAATTACTTAATTGGTTTTTATCCTCTGAGTGTAGGACAGTAACCACCATCACTGCCATCTTCTGACAGCGCAGCAAAGTCAAAAATCATTTGGTTGGAATTCATCCTCCAATAGGCCTTCATGCGGTTTTAACAAATGTTTGTTTAGATGGAACAGCTTATCAACCGATGCTGTTATGTCTGCTCCCCTTGGCTGGCAGGACTCCAACTCCCATCAAGCACTGCTGTAAAATACCACAGGCAAAGCTGCTTTGTCTCTGTAGTGGCTTTTTCGTCCTTCTGGATCTACTGTATTTCTCTCACTTTCTTTTTCCCATCCCTCAACCTCAGAGAGGTCACGAAGAGGAGAGAAGAAGAGAGTGCAGAGCTCTCATAATGAGCAAAAAAAAGACCATTCACGTCGAGATCAAAGCAATTGGCTCCATTGTCTCACTAGTGGAGGAACACAGAAGCTTGTTAATAAAAGCCGACTATTTAGCTCAGCAGCAAATATTCAACTATTCTCCTGATAGCACATGAGGCTCAGTGTTGGTGTGTTGGTTTGCCGGTCCTCTCGGCAGACTATGAGGAACAAAGAAATCGTGTCTCTGTGAAAGGAGGATGTGGTGTACATTGACCACCGTGACCTTTATTAATCCAGCATATGAAAGAGAACTATTTAAACCATTTCAAATATTCTCTAGCTTGCTTGAAACATTCTTGTTTTCTGAGAGATGACGAAATCTAAGTTTACTCTGGACAGACGGCAGAATGTCTCACTGTGTTTTCTTTTCGAGGTGCAATTATGACGCCACGAGTGAGGACAGAGTAGGAAACCACTTGTGTGCAGCTGGCTCGGGGTGACAGAAAGCACAGTGTGTCCATGTGGCATACTGTCTGTCTGGCTGGATGCTGCATTTTGCACATGGTGCACTGGGGAAAAAAAATCATTGGCCCGGTTGAGGTGAAGGATGAGTTTAATCAAGTGCATCTCAGCTTAACTGACATTTATTGCCGCCTAAATCAAATCACCATTGATATTCATTTTGCTCATAAAATTACAGTCATCGGGTGCCATTTTTCAGTGTCTTGATCCTTTCCCTCCACCTGTGTTAACTTGAGATCAGGTCTGAAGTCACAAAAAGAGAATGAAATTTAACATCCTTAAGCGCCCTATATTTTAATGGCATCGTACATTTGTGTCATTTCATAAAAACATAATTTCATCCATTACATCTTGACTGTTGCCGGCGTGAGATGCAGCTCAGCTCTAGCTCACTGGTGCTAGCTTGCTTTTTAGAGGAAGCTGTACGGCTGTAGGTCGGGCTAATTTAAATGAATATAAATGTGACAGGGAAGTGTCTTGACTAAAATGGTGCATGCTGTGAGATAGTAGCTAATCTGCAAAAGGGGTGATGTAGATAAATTAGGTTCTAATATTATCCCTCAGTCTCTGCAGCTGCTGCTAAAGAATGAAAAAGATGAGGCGGAGCGAGCGGGAGATTTCAGCAGCTGCTGTTAAAGGAAGGAAGTAAAGATTTAGAGGATTGAGGGAAAGAAGAATGAGAGACATTGGTGGAAGTATAGAAGAAGAGATGAGAGACAATCCTCTTGAGAGAGTGCATCATGTCCTGAGAAGTTGAGGGGGTTCTCTATGTGTCATCAACAGCACTTTAGCTCTCTCTTTTCCATGCTTGTCATTTCAGTTCTTTCTTTTCTCCCCACATGCCACTTCACCCTCTTCTCTTGAGTATCCTCGTGTTTCATCGCCCTCTTTTCAAGCTCAGTCTTCCTTTTATCTCACCCAGTAGAGTTGATGGTGAGGAGAGCTGGGTCGCTGTGGATCTGGTGTAGCTGCATTTTGGTCAGCACCAACTGAGGATATCAGGTTTTGGCAGGGAAATCAGAAAATTCTTTTGTCAAGCAAAGACCTTTGGAGTGACCCAGACAGACAGTGTTTCAAGACCTTCAACAGATATTGTCTAGAATCTTTTGGGACTTGAGAAAAGATTTCCTACTCACAGAATTGAGTAGTGTGGGTCGTTGAAGTCTGACTGAACATAATTTTGGCCGATCAATGCGGAAGGCTGTCTAACTTACTGCCAAGACAGTTGTACTGAAACTCACACACACACATACACACAGATAAACTGGAGTACTGACTTATGATGCCTTATGTTCCTCTTGGCACCCACATTGTCTCAACTCTCATTTACTTGTTGAGTCTCTGGGGCGTCTTTTGGTCTCATCTAAGCAGCTTGAAATGGAACATCTCTCCTTGGCCTGAGGGATTTGGCATTTTTATTATAAGAAGCTAATTTCATTTTTCAGAAGAATCAAAAAAACAAAATACAGAATTTCTTCTTAGTGATCCAAATACTTGATTTTCTTTATTTTTACATCCCCTACAAGTCGATGTCAGCGATAAATTTTAGAGTCCTGATGTGTGATCCCTGAACTCGTCTCCTTTTTTTTTTTATGGATTCTTGTTTTCACATCTGTTTGCTGAGTGACAACCAAACCCTGCAGAGACAGTGTTTGTACTGTTTCTTATCAGGCCTTAATTATTCATCAGAGAGGGCATTATCCTTCACAAAAGCACCGGTGGACACACGGGTAGCTCTGAATAACAGAATACAACGACAGGTATTGCTCCAGAGAGGTGCTGATGGTAAACCACAGCTGTTTCCCAAAAGGAGGTTCATCTCCCAGCAATGAGTTTGTTCAGTGGAAAATGAATGGCACATGCACACAAATTTGGTACAAATAAATCGCCTCTGTATTAGTTTAAAGTTTATTAGTTCCTTTGTGCATTTTTGTCCAAGGAGGTAAATAGAAATCTGGTATAAAACAGGAATCCAAGAACAGATTTTATGGAAAATCTACATCCTTCTTAGAAAGTTGTTAAATCTATAATTGTGTCTTAAAATGGCAGTGAAATCATCTGCCAGTTCATAATTTAATCACATTTTCAGTGCAAAGATTGAGTTTGTTTGTCCATTGAGGTTTTAAACAATTTTACGAGCCTACGGTGTCAGATGTATTTTTTCATCTTATAAAAATCTTGTAAACACACATTTGAAAAAAAAAAAAAATCAATCCAATCACCAAAACCTTTTTTTGCAATGTTTATTGTTCTGCCTTGTTTCAAGAATAAAAAACACTACTGTTGAAAGTGAAAATGCACAAGTGTAGCATCCCACTACAAGATTTTTTGTACTTGTTTTGAAGAGGTTTAAACGTTTTAACATTTCACATTGAGCCTGAAAGTGTAGCTTGGCTCACTGGATGTGTCTGGCCCAATCTTAAATTTGCCCTTAATCTTAGTCTGGCATATAGACAAGGGACACGCCATGACAGCCACTTCAGACGTAAAATCTCGTCTGCTCTTTTTTGTGTCTAAGATATCCACAGGCGAGACAGGGAAGGCTCTCCCTTTCGCCCCTCTCCCCCGATCCCTACCGTCAAGTGCCCCAGGGTACAGTGTGACCCATACAGGCACCCAACCGGAAGGCCCACACCGCTTTCTCCCCTCTCCATCCTCCATTGTGCCACAGTATATATGACCTCATTAGGCAAACCCCGCCCTCTTAACTTACTTTACAGTATAATATGATATCAGTCTAACCTATTGACCCTAATGAGAGAAAAACCCACCCAACCCCCTAACTTCCTGAACATGACCTATTTAATGTGTACAGACAAATGTGCACCCACATACCCAAATACCTCACACATGTTCTCTTCTTCTCTACCACTTCCTCATTGCGTTTAGCTACGTGACAGATTTGTACCAGGTGTATATGACTTGATCTTTCACATTACTCTAGATACAGTATTAGTTATTGTTGAGCCTTAGAGTGGAAATGAGCACAACCAAGTTGTTAAAGGATAAATCCTAACTGAATTTTCACTTGAAATCACGCAGGCCACACAGAGAACTCTAAAAGCAGATAATGAAAATAGGCACTTTATGACCATTATGTCTTGCAGCCACATGACACACCTTTTCTAAGCTGAAAGAACTCACACGCAGCTGAATTGTACAATGGTCTAATTGCTGAGACATTTTAAGATTAAAAAGAAGATGTCTGAGATAAAAATAGGTATAAAAACAATCAAGTACAACACTGTTTCATAACATGTTTCCAGGAAGGCACTGAACATCGTGGATTGCTAATATTCAACATTATCCAAGAGTGTAATGTTGATTTAAGAACGATGTCTATTAATGTACCTGCTTTAGATATACAGAATTAACCAGTACAGAAGCACCCCAACCTGTTAATGTCAAGATTTTCAGAACTAATGCTCTCAGAGAAAAGACAGACAACTGAGCAGATGTGCGTCAAGCGGACAGACTTCAGAGTCCTGGCACAGACTCCCCTCCTCCAATCACTCGTGGGCGCATGCATCAGTGTATATGTTCTTTAGTGCTATTTCTGTGTGTGTGTGGGTTGAGATGATGTCGAGAGTGCTCCAAATTTCAGCAAGTTCCTGCAGTGTGAAAGATAAGTAGTTAGCAGGCAGCTTTCTAAATGAGGTCTCTGTCTATGAATATTTAATCAAAAGACAAACTGGAAGACATGGAGCCAAGTGAGGCAATCACTAATGTAACCTAAGCAGGTGGAACTTTGGTATATCGTGTACTGAACAAGCTTGAGGACATATCTGACGCGGATTGCTTAGATATTCTTGGGTGGCATGTGATACTTGATCGATCCCTGTAGAAATGAATTAGCCTCCATGCGCCCTTGGAGTTAGGGGTTCGGTATCTTGATCAAGGGCACTTTCATAGAGGTGGATGCTTGATTGCATTGGGACTTAAACTCAGATTGACCAGTTGAAGGAGACTCCCAACCACTGGCCACATTTGTGCACCAGAAATAGGAGCATACCTCTACCGTCCATCTGGGTTTATACTAACATCTCTATTGCAATAACAGTCTTGCGTTCAACAGTGAGAAGTTGTTTTAAGGCTGATGAAATTATATTTTTGATCACTAATGACAGTGTATTACTTTTACTTAACCATCTGTCCTTTACTTTTAACAATTTTAACTGTTCATCCATTACTTAATAGCTGTTTGAACTGAATTATCAGTTACTTTTAGCTATTTTAACCACTATCTATTACTTTCAGAAACATATTTTAACCATTTATCCATTATTTTGAGCTCTGTCTGTTTAGCTAACTATTTTAACTTTGTATTTAGCAGTGACCAAACTCGGTAACCAAATACCCTCAGTTGGAAACCATTGCTTTAATATGTGAATATTATCTTACACATCTTCTTTGTCGTCGTTTCTTTTAGTTGGGATGAGAGCAGCTCTATCAGCAGTGGTCTAAGCGACGGCTCAGACAACCTGAGCTCTGAAGAGTTCAACGCAAGTCCCACTCTCAACTCCCTCCCCACCACTCCCATCAGCTCCCGCAGGAACTCAGGCATAGTGGTAAGTAAGACACACAACATACACACACACAGCTGACACGGATGGATCAGCAGTGTGTGTGATGGATACAGTAGCATTGATTAAGCTTTTAAAGCAGTGAGGTATTGATTAGGTCCTGAATGTGCCATACACTCTGGCAGTGCACAGAGGACACATGGACACACATAAATACACACAACAGGTAGCAGGACATTGGCATCAGAGACAATGCCTAATTAAGTATTCTATGCACAACCATAGCATTTATCACATCTGCAGCGATCAGTGTTTGCTGCAACACACACACGCGCGCGCGCGCACACACACACACTTCATACTGGAGAGCTGCGTTGTTCCACAAAGCTCCCTTTTGGTTTTTTGTCGGGTGTTTCAGAGCAGTGCTGAGAGCTCAAATTTTAATCCTAATCTGGCTCATTTTGTAGGTTTTATAGAAAAATACAGTCTGAAAATGATCAGCTAGTGTAACAGTAGACCTAGATGCTGATAACTGATCTACAATTATCTATAAAAAAAAAAAAACAGAAAAAAAACGTTCAATATACGTAAAATCTTATACATATGCCACCTGATTCAGCTAATCCAGGGACTGTGGGTTTGGCACACTTCAGAGGTATAACCAATCTGACTGAACGCAGTTAGGAACAACTGTCTTGAGTGATTATGTTTGTTCTCTCAAAACACTGAAGTGCACTGCAATACTGTGGTCTTAAGCAGTCTGCTGTGGGAATAGGAGGATTTAGGACTCATGACCTCAGTGCTTCTAAAATCCTGTCTACAGCTCTGCTCGAGTTTCTTTACGATCCATCTGTAGCTTTGTGGGTTCCAGACAGTGTGTGTGTGTGTGTGTGTGTGTGTGTGTGTGTGTGTGTGTGTGTGTGTGTGTGTATATGTGTGTATGTGTGTTACGTGTACGTGTGTGTTTTCCCAGAGTGTCTTATTTAGGTCACACCTCCACAATGTGCTTTATGTGACTGATGTAGTGGGATTTTAGCGGGAGAGAGACGGTGAGAGACAGACAGAGTTAGAGAGAGGAGAAATCAGCGTTACCATAGCAACCAAAGCACAGGCATGCTTAGAGTGCGGGTCTTTGTCTTCTCCCGTATATACACTGAAGGACAGGTCTAGAATGTGGCCATCTGCACACACACACACTCGCACACAGACACACACACAGGGCCATCTGCAGTCCTGCATCCTGGCCAGCGAGCTGGAAGAACCGGGGTGCCTCCCTCCACGCCTAGTTGCAGGAGTCATAGCAACCACTACCCCCCCATGGCATCATTACCATGGCAACCAAACATCACATCATCATGCAGCCGACATCGTCTAATACACATGGCTCCCTGATCTCTCACCACTCTCAGCTGATGTTTTTCTTTATCGGTTTCTCTTTGTCTTCGTGTCCTGAAGCTATTTCTTTGTCTCTGTTCTTTCCTCTGTATTACTTGTTCCCATTTTTGCTCCCGTTGATTTTATTTTCCTCTCAAGGCAACTCTGACTTAACATCCACTCCTCTCCCACATGTTGTATAATATACAGAAGAGAAGGGTAATGAAGTAAGGGGGCACAAAGGAAAGAATAAAATCCAGAAGGTGGTGTATGTAGGTTGTACAAAAACCTGGATTTCCTCATATCCACATGGAGGTGGACCAAGTACTCAGGTTAATGCACCTTGTTTTCCCAGTAACCTAGTGTATATACATGTGTCTCCCTATCTGTCTTACTGTCTGTGTGTGTTGTTATCCATGTTTTGTCGCGGCTATCTGGCCAGATGTGTATCTCATCCCCCCTCTGTTTCAATAATCAGGGAATGTGTGTGAGGAAATGACAGTGTTTTATCAACAAGGTCTGGTCAGGCAGGACACACACACACTCACACATACCTCCTCCTCATGTGATGTGAACCTGCCCATGGGGTCTATTGGTTTTAATAAAAAAGGAATTCAGCATATGAGTCTTCATGAGAACCACTGTGTACAGTGTCCTGAAATGGTGCACACACATACACATGCAGAGACACACACACACGGCTTCACATTCACACACCTCCTGATGTATTGTGTAACTGTCTGTCCCATGCAGAGGGGAGTATGATCTGCTTCTGTGAAAACTAGTTATATCCATCCTTGTGTAGTCTCCCCTAAACACACACACACACTTATACAGGCACTGTGTGTTGCATGTGTTCCCCACATACACACACAGAAGACCTTGACTCAGTAATTTTCACATTTCCTTCTATTTAACATTTGGCGTTCTACCTTATTGGATGATTTTTAGGCTGTGCTGTCTGTTTCCTCTGTGTAGGTCAAGCGTGTGTGAGTCTTTGTGTCTGATCTAATATTTGTGTGATAGTGTGTGATGTGTGTGTGTTGGTGTGTGGTACATATGTGTGTGTTTGTGGGGTAGTTTCTCGCCATGCTGTCTTTGTCCTCTTCTCTTTTGAAGTGTTCAAACAGAGCATACAATAGGATTTAGACTGGGGAGATGAGACATCAGCGAGTTTTTAGGTTTACTGGGTCAGACATGTTTTTCTGCTCAGAGGGCATCAACATGAGGCAGAGTCTGAGGCTCCAACTGAGTCCACACACCTCATCAGATGTCTGTTTTTCAAGCTGTGACCCATAATGAATACTACAGAATTTAAGGGATTTGCAGTGTTTTTGCTTAAATAATCCAGTGAATTGTTCCACTGGATCATTCATCCCAGAGTCCCAAGCTAACTCTGTGACATGCACTGAAACTAGGTTTTCAGTAAGAATGTAGTAAAAGTACAAAACAGTATAGTTCTTAAAGTGGGACTGAAGTTGGATTTAAAAAATAAAAATTTTAAATTTTGTAATACATTTTTAATTTTATAATAATCTTCCTAGTGTAATTTCTTATCTGTTATATATTGTTATATATTGTTATATATTATATGTGCTAGAGTTTTGGCCATGTGTGTGAAACAGGTCTAATCCAGTAACAAAAAGTGGTTAAAGTGTCCACAAAACTCAGTGTCAAACTCAGACAACTCAGTGTCCTCTTCCTAGCTTTTTTTTTTAGTAGCTTTTATGATTTCATTCATAACACTTAGATTAAGGCTAAGTTAACTAATTTCTACCTTTTGCTCAAGCTTTCCTGTGGCTGCTCCACAAAAGCAAAATGGTAAAGGAAGTCATGCGCACATGCACCAAAACCACAGTGGTGTTGAATAGAAAGATCTGTGTAAACATCCTCAGTTTTGATCAAAATGTCAGTGACAGAGTAATGCTGTGACAAAGCTGTGTGGAAGAGGCATCCCATTTTACTAACTTAACAATAAAAGCCATTTGTAGTTTTTATGTGAGAAAAGCTGGTTTTCGCTCTCTCCTTGTCTCATTCTTCAGCAGCCATGGTGCCATGATGCTTATGCTCATGCTTTGTTTTTCTAGTCTGCTTTTAAGACTGTCAGGATATACTTAAGAGGGTCACCTTAGATTTAGAAAAGCGAGGAAAACCACAACTGCAAAGCAAGGGACCTACCAGAGACATACAAGGGTATTGTCTCCATGTTCTCAGACACTCACACACTCACTTCTTAAACATTTTCTCAAAGTAGTGTCTCTTAGCATGTGTCTGTCTGTCTGTCTCTAGATGCGGACAGATGCAGAGAAGAGATCTCTGGTGGAGAGCGGTCTCTCCTGGGATACTGATGATACCAAACCCAGCCGTAAGAGCCAGGGCGGCAGCATCTACGATACGGGGAGTCTCAAGTCAGAGTCAGCCAATAAATGGAAAAAGACAAGACCGCAGGGGGAGGGGCTGGAAGGAGGGAAGGGCGAACTGAAGAAACCTCAAACCCTGGGTCAAGGGAATGTGTTGAAGAAAGGAAGAAACCCACCTGTAGGAGTAACATCCCCAATAACCCACACCTCTCAGAGTGGGCTGAAAGTGGCAGGTAAGTGGAGAGAGACACACACACACACATAGACAGTGAAGTGTAATATATATAGCTACACTTAAAATGGTTTCATAACCTGAGCAGACTGACACATTTCTCTGGCTGTCTTTTAATATTCCCTTCCTCCTGGCAGTCCCACACCCACACACAGTCACAGACACACTCTCTGTCTTTGTCCCACACATTCATCCACAGCTGCAGCCCACCCTCTGGGCCTTTAAAAAGTGGTGCCATGTATCAAACGCCCATCACCACCCACTCCCTTCCTGCCAGCCAACCCCACACACACAGACACACTGACCAGTGTTTTTTTTTTTCTTCCCATTGGGCAAGCCTTTCCTATCCAAGCTTTATTTTTGTGCCGGACAGAGAGAATTTATAGCACTAAGATAAAGACCTTGTACCCAAAACAACTGGACCAGAGACAGTGTGTGTGTTTGTATATCAGCATGTGTGTGTGTGTGCAGACAGGTCTGAGATTGTGCCAGTCTTAAAGAGTGTCACCCATCACATTTAACACACACGCACACTCTCACTCACACACAAAGAGCACAATAGTGAGGATTGTGCAGCTGCCTTTTAAGCTCACCATCTGTGTGCTGTTTACGTAAGCACACACACACACATATAGACAACCAAAACAACAGGATATTAGTTGGGCTGTTGTGTGCCAATCTAGATAGGCAGTGTCTGTGTAAATAGTCCTCTTTCTGTGGGACTGTCCTGTGTTTGCGTTTGCCAGCTGTTGAAATGACAGATATGCCAAACAAGTGTGTTGAACCAGCCTGTGATCTGTGTGCCAGGCTGTTATTGTTACTGATGTATGAATCTGCTATCAAGGCTTCTCAAGGTGCCACCGAGTTTCAGACTGTAATTAATCAGAAGTCAAGAGAAAGCAGACAGGAAAGGGTCCTTGTGGCTCATCAATGTAGAGGAGCTCATGAATCTATCCAAGTGAGGGGTAGACATTCTTACATTCATACATAAAGCATCTATGGCATGTCAGTCTGTCCTGGAAGAGCAAGCCTTCCTCTCTAGCCTCTCAACCATTAAGGGTCTAATGACAGAGGGCGTTGTATGTTATTCAGATTGTAAAGCCCTCTGAGACAATTTTGTTATTTAGGACTATAAAATATAAATTGACTAGACTCGACTACTGCCAGTTAAACTAAACGAGAAGAAAATAAAATGTTTTTCCAACAAATGAATACAAATTTTTTTTTTGTTTATTTTCTGAATTAGTTAGTGGAGCCTTAAAACCACCGTCCACTATTTGTGATAATTTTTTCCAGCTGTAAGCATCACCTCTATTTCCCTCCTGCATTGCATTATAGGACAATTGTCACTGTCACTGTGTGAATGCATTGCATATCTGCGAGGATTTGCATGTAGTTTGGAATTGGGAAAGCGCATGTCATGGTTGTGGTCACTGGTTGCCTCACGTGGGGTCACACTGCCACACATCTGTAAACACATTCAGCTAAATTTCTGCAAATGTTTACAAACCTCCCATGTACACACAAATCAACACTGATACTGTGTCTCTACCACCACACATAAACACACGTGTTGAAAGTGTGACGGTTTATAGAGGAAGATGTCAGCAGAATCGTTGAGTCTGGAAATGAGGCAGCTTGTGTTTCTGTATGTTTGTGTATGGTATAAATACGTCTTCATTCCAGAATTCCCACCTTCCACTCCTTTGCCTCTCCCACGGTCACCTTAAATGGAAGAAGACTTGGGGAGGGAGAATTTAAACGAGCCATTTTCCTGTAACAGATGTCAGTGATAGACATTTTATGCAAAGGATTTCTCTGTCTGCCACTCAGCCTGAATTTCAGCAGCGTGTTCAGATCTCCATCTCCTCAGACATGCAAGCCTCTTGCGTCGAGACATGTAGTGATTCACGGTCTCTTCTACACAAGCCACCGTGTGAAGCTGTGAGCTCCCCTGTCTCCACAGCCGGTGTCTGGAAATCAGCCTTCATTTATGTCAAAATTAATAAAAAATATCTGTGTTCTGTTGGTGTGTGTCACTGTCAGCAGTGTGTGTTTCTGCAGCCTGATGTTCCTTGCGGTTGTGTGATGGATTGAGTTTATGACTTATCATGTAAACCCAATTTTCACATTTACAAAAGAACTTCGAATGCAATGTGTTGTCAGTGTCACATTCCTATAAGATCTGATCACTGAGAATTGTGAGTGTGTGCGCTATATATGTCTGCCCCTATGTGTGTGTATGTGTCTTTTGCGGGTTTATAAATACCCTTAAGTGACTCCAGATGTCCCCAGGCAGCACGCCGGTGGGTCTCTTTCAACAGCAGTTCTTTGACTCTGTTAATGCCTTGTATATAAACCTCCCATAACAACTCCCATTAGATACAAATTAAGAGCGTGGGCAGTGTGAACCCAGTCTTGTGTGGGTGGTGCATACAGTGCACATGTGTCTAATAGACTGTTTTTTCTCATAATGACTTCCAAACAAGTCCAATTAATTTGCCCATTGGGAAATGTACAAAATCTTGTCCATTCCACCAAGTTATCTTTCACTCCGCCCTCTTTCTCCAAAGAGTCTTCAAGAGTGGAGAAATTCAACTACACTGGGTGTTTCAAGCAGTTTTGTGCCCAGAGACACGCTTCATGGACGTGAACAGCAGTTTTCCACAGCCATGACACACAGACGTACACTTACTGGAAAGCCAGAGAAAACTATTTTAGTTCATCGGGATGGAAAAGAGGAGTCACTGCGTGATAACAGTGTGTGTGAGGGTAAAGCTGGCTGTGACTCTGGTCTACACGCTGTCTGTCTGCTCAGAGAGGGATTTGCTTTTATCAGCTGACAGTCAGACCTTCTAGGTGTTCAGATAAGATATCATGTCCTAATATGGCTTGGTTAGTCTCTCTCACTACGAGAGACTGTTCAGGCATTAGTCTGTTCAAGCCACCCATCACTGATTTTCTTCTTTTTTTTCCCTCCTCTGCCTCTTTAGGTACGGTAAAGTCAGATGGGAAGCCCATGGATAAGTCTCGGTTAGCAGTGAAGACGTCAGGTCTTCAGCGCTCCTCTTCTGATGCTGGTAAAGACCACCGGAATGGTACCAGTGGTGGTGAGCAACGTAAACCTCCATCCGGCCTGGTCAGGCCCTCAACCGGTGGAAACTTTGGCTTCAAGAAACCCACCACGGCTACCAGTAATGGGACAAACAATACCAGTACGCCCACTGTGATGAGTACAGGTGGCAGTGCTATACCCAGCGGCTCTGCTACTGTGGGAAAGATTCCCAAAACATCGGGTATTCCTGTCAAACCAGGGGCCGGTGGTGGTGGAGGACGCAAGACAAGTCTAGATGTTTCAAGCACCGACCAAAGTGGTTTTCTGTCCCCAAATGCCAGGACGTCTCTCCAGTACCGCTCTCTGCCTCGTCCTGCTAAGACGAGCACGCTGACTTTAACCCGGCCAAGCTCAGCTCGCCCAGTAAGCACTACCATGGACACAGGCTCTGGACTGATCAAACCTTCAACTACCGCGCCCCAGGGCTCAAGGCTCAAAGAGCCCGTCTCAGGGCTTGGTTCTGGAACAGGGTTGAGTAAGACAGGGAGTCGTGGGATCCCAAGTCCCAGTCCTGTCAATCAAACAGACAGAGAAAAAGAGAAAGAGAGAGCCAAAGCTAAAGCTGTAGTATCTGACTCAGAGTGTGGAGGTGGGTCTCTAAAGGGCAGCCCTGCTCAGACCCCCTCAGAGAACGGAGGGAAGCTACAGGGGCTGAGACCTCCCAGCAGTAGCAAGGGCATAGATCTGCCCTCACCCAACACACACAGGTACCAAGGTTTATATACTACAATACAATGCACACACTTTCATATACAAAATAAAGTATGAATGTGCATTTGCTTCAACATTATCTTGTATTGTCTTTAGATTATCTGGGGTGCGCAGCCTGGCAAAGCCTCCATCCATGGCCCAGCTTGACAAGCTGAACTCCAACAGCCTTGGGGTACAGGACTCCCTTCCTCCGAAGATCCCTCCCTACTCTAAGCTCCAGGACCTGGCTAGCTCAGCAGGCAGCTCCACTAGCCCCTGCCTGACCCCCAGCCCTGCCCCATTACTCAATGTAAACTCTTCGGCCTGCTTCTCGAGCTCTGGGATTGGGCTGGGGCCCAAGCAGGTCTCTTCGCTTGGGGTTGAAGGAAGCGGAGGAAGCACCTCTCCCCTGCTCTACCCACGACTGTCTGGGCTGCATCGGAGCATGGAGTCATTGCCGCTCCAGATGAGTCTGGCTCCAGAGCCTCAGGAGGGAGAGAAGAATAGAGAGAGGGAGACTTTGGTGAAAGGCTACACCACCATAGAGTCCAGAGACAAAGAGAGACAGGAGGACAGAGGCCCTCCTGCAAGCTGGAGCTCTGGAAGTAAAGTCTCGCTGACACTTACAGACTGGTGAGTTCAGTTTTGCTGAAAGATTATCTTGAACCGTGCATGTGTTTTATACCCAGTCACATTGCACAGGTATACATGCAAAGCAGACACGTTTTTTGTATTTTTCATTATTACTACCTTGTAGCTCCATCTGCTGGTTAGCCGGGGAACTACACCATCATCATTCATTGTTCAGGGATGGCGGGAGTGATCCGTTAGAGGCTTTGATATCTTATTCACTTTTTTCTACACCACAGCCACACGGCCCTCCTCCTATTGAGTGAGCATGTGGAAGGGTGTTCTAGTTGGCATACTGAAAAAAGGAATAGGGTTTGACAGCAGTGGCATTTATGAAGAGTAAGAAACAACACCTATTTATGCCTACAAAGATAAGAATAAGTGACATACATGACATAGATTGGTAAAGATGTCTCTGGTCTTGTCAAGATAAAAATAGCACAAAGAATCATATATAAGAATATATTTAACTATCTTGTTCTAGAGGTAACCTAAACCTGTCAGGATGTGATTATTGATAGTGAATTTAAAGTGTGTGTGATTTAATCTGTAAACCAGAGACAGAAACTGTGCAATATGAGATGTTAATTATTGCCCAAATTATAGAAACATAACTACTTCGTGGCACATTTGTCACATATTATTTAGCTTAATGAGAAAGCTGAAAATCCCATCTACATTATGAACTCAAACAACAAGTAAAGGCAACCACATGGATGCACACCTATCCACAGCCACACATACTGAGGGGTTGCTAAGCTATTATTACTACAGGCCTATTATCAGTGTTGTACTGTGTTGCACTGACTGAAGTCATAATTACTGGCTGACACCAGCTGTCTGCCAGTCTCACTGTGCTTCTTTGTGCCTGCTGCCTGTTCTTGAGAGTTTAATAACTCCCTGCACCAGTGGTTAAATAATGACACTGTTTAATCTCCACAGTTCTCAGAGAGACAGAAACACACTGCCAAAGAAAGGGCTGAGGTAAGTTAACACACTCATACAGCTGCACGCTTCATGCACACTCTTATACACCAGACTGTCAGGCAGTGATTGTTTGATGCCGTTTGGGCACAGGACTTTAATTGCACACATACAGAGATCCCATTGATAAGATCTGTTCTGAATGACAGACTGTGTTAATCCTCTCCGCAGGGCCATTAGAGATCATTTCTTTCACTTGTATTCCAAAACCCTGGCTTAATTCCCTCAAAACTGTATCTCATTTGTGTCCTACTGGCAACATTTGGTGTGTCTCACCATTCAGACTTTGGTGCTATATGTGAAATGCAGAATTTAAATGGGCATCTTCTGAGTAATGTACAGTATGCAGTGTAGCGCCATGCAAAGGTCTTAAATGGTGTTAAATTTGTTTTATTATGGTTAATCTTTTATTTCATTTAATAATATTCTCATATTAAAATATAATTCACAGTAGGACTGCAGCTAATGATTATTTTCATTATCAGTCAATTAATTATTTTCTCAATTAGGTGACATTTTCAATTTTAATGCTTTGTCTGACCATCAGTAAAGATATTCAATCTAATATCATAGAAAAACTGATGAACGCAGAAAAACCTCGCATTTGAAATGCTGAACAAGAAAATGGTTCATATTTTTGCTTGAAAAATGACTAAAACAGGTTGTATTCATTATCAGGATAGCTGATAATAGCTGATTAAATTTCTGTTGATCAAATAATCAATCAATTGATTAATTGTTTTGGCTTTTTCTGTCTTCACTTTAATAGTTTTAAATGTGATGTTCCCAAACATCCGCAGAGTTTGCACAGCGTTATACACTCATTTTAATGCATAACAACATGTCTACAATGAGTGACAGTTTCTTTATTTGCCACATCATAACTGACTTTGTCCTCTGTGTAGTTTCAGCGGTGCCTCCCAGGCTGAGGAGGAAGGGAAGGAGAAAGGAGAGAGGAGGCACTCTCACACTATTCTCAGTATGACAGACTCCCTCACTCTTCCACTGCTGTCCTCACCCACCTCCCTGCCCCGCACTTCTAAGACCAGTATGGGTGAGTAAAACAGTGCTTCACTAATTATGCATCTGTTTAATTTTGTGTACAACAAAGGTACACCTTTGACCCACCTGTTTTCTTACTAGTACCCAGCCCTGTCGGCGGACCTCCAAGGATGACTCGTTCCAACAGCATCCCAACACATGATCCCTCTCTGGAGCTGTACGGTGCGTCGCCACTGGGTAGCACACTGTCGCTGGCTGAGCGTCCCCGCAGCATGGGAATGGTTCGCTCGGGATCCTTCAGGGAGAAGGAGCTCGATGAAGGTGAGTCCAGTGAATTATTTTGATATCTCGTGTTAAGTCGTGTTATGTTTGGTGCTGTTGTGCAACTGATTAAGCTATTTGGTGGTTTATTTTATTGTTTTTAAATTTTCATTTTCAGTTCATGGGTCTGTGCTCTCCCTGGCATCCAACGCCTCATCAAGCTACTCCTCGGTGAGTTTGGACGGCATGCAGGCTCAGGTAGATACAGTTCAGTATGTGGTGTGGTTTGGACTGTATTTATGAATGTGTGGACGATTGTGCGTACAGTTTTTCTCGTATCACACTTTCAGCAGAACACACTAAAAACAAGGCTTTCTCCCTTGGTATGCCCTGCACCTTATTAGTCTCTTCTTTTCTCCTCTCCTCTCCTCTGCTCCCATGCCTTATCTAATAACTTGACTTTTATTCCCCCTGCTTCCAAAGGCTGAGGAAAGGATTCAGGGAGAGGTAAGTGTTTTCTTTCCTGCACTTTCTTCGTCTCTGTCTCATCAGTCTCTTTCCTTTCATCCGTCACTTTCATGCCTATTTTCTGTGGGAGAACAAGTCTGTCATTCATTTCATGAACGCCATCCACTCGAGTCACTCATGTAATGTCAGCCATTGTCAGCACCAGCAATCTTGGTTGTTTTATAATACAGTGTTCTCTGTGCTTTTCTTCACAGCAAATCCGCAAGCTGAGGAGAGAGCTGGAATCGTCCCAGGAGAAGGTGTCTAACCTGACCACACAGCTGACTGCAAACGTACGTGCTGTTTGCCTTCTGACCTCATTAATTATCATGACAGTGCTGACTTGCATTAAGTACCTTAGTAACATATTTTTCTTTGTAGGTTTATCAGGTCTTCTTCAGAAAAAAAAATGTTCAGCTGTACAAATTTTAGTCTTAAATAAATAACATTTTATTCCCAAGTGAATTCCAGCTCTTGAAGACAATTCTCCATTGTGAAAATGTGCCTAGCAGTGAAAATAAGAGAAAATACCTAAATTACCCCCTCACTAGTGACTCATTTCAGCTTCACCCTCTTTTTTTTAATTGGAAAACCAAACCAAACAAAAAACAGCCAGGGAGTGTCAACCATATTTTAAAAGCAAGGATGTCTGAAAACAGTAAATTCAGCCAGAGCTTTGATACAAAAAAAAAGTACTTATAAGAAATAAAAAAGGTGAAAAACACAGCTCTGTCCAACCAGACACAAATCTGAGCGACATTTTCATGTCATCATTTAATCTACAATATCCAACCTTTTACCTCCAGGCAATTGAAGAGTAGTAGCCCCTCCCCCTAATTTTACACCCCAATACTTGTCACTCATCTTGATGAACTGTTCACCTCAGTGACATGTGCCCTGAGGCAGAGGTAACAGATACTCATCAAGACCCTGTCAGTGTGAAACAAGGGGATAGCGGGCAAAGAAGGAACAATGTCAGGGCGCTTTTAGCTTTGACGTTCTTTTTTTGTGTGTTTGGTTTTTTACGTGTCACATGCTGACGGTGTATTTTTATGTTAAAAACAAACAAGAACTGCATAGTATATTAAACCTCTTTCAGGTTAGGTCAGTGTTTTTTTTTCTTTTTTTTTTTTTTGTAACTCAGTGGCTTCAGAACTTAACCCTTTGCCTTTCACTTCTAAACTCCCTCACACGAGGCAAGGAATCCGCCCTTCATACAAAACAGCAAAGAGACACCCTGAGAAAGATTTAAAATATAAGCATATGGCATGTCAGTCATAGATCATTTCTGTGCAGTCTCAGCACATTTCTTATCCATGCAATAATGCTAACCTCCTCCTGAACCTCTCCCCCAAACCACTTAGCTTAGCCACACACACAGACACAGGTGCCTCACCCTTTCTTTCCACTCTACAAGGTTGTTTCTGAATGACCACCCTGTCAGCGTTTTCATTGGTCCATGTGCATGAATACAGCACACGGCATTATGCATGAGTTCATGCAGCACACATAAATCAACTGTTTCTGTGTGTGCGTGTGTGTGTGTGCGTTTTTCTTTTTTCTTCCCCTGGGATTTTGTTCATACTGTTTGACCTTATTTTGTGAGGGAAGTGAATAGGCAAAACAGATGCACAGATCACAGCACAATTGGATTAATGACAGGGCTGTATCCATTATTTTACTGTATTAACATGCTCTATCAAGGAGAATGGAAAGTAATTTTCCTTTCCTCCACTGACCTATAGTGGACGTGTGTGTGAGAGAGAGAGAGATTAGGGAGGAGGTGAATTTTCCACAGGCCTGTTCAGCCTTTGTGTGCTATTCAGCTTTTTAGCACCTCATATACGAGGAAGAAGAGGCAAAGAAAATGTAAAAATCTGTCCCTGAATGGGTGTGAAGTAATCAGTAATGATAAAAAAGAATCAATAGATTTAGATCCTGTTAATTTCCTGTTAATAGACAACTGCATAGAGGAAGAAAGAAAAGTGAAATTTCTGCTTGTGTTTTTGCTCTTCAACTTTTCAGTGTTTTTTTTCCCCCAACAGGCAAATCTGGTGGCTGCCTTTGAGCAAAGTTTGGCACTGATGACGACTCGGCTTCAGAGTCTGTCATTTAGCCATGAACAGAAGGTAACATCGCACTTAACATCCATACTTTCAAGAACAAACAAACCAGAATTCCAGCTGCATTCCACCATTGTGCACATCCTATGAGCAGCGAGTTAAGACGAGGCAGCGTTTGTGCACAAATGGAGCGAGGTGACTTTGATCACAGCCTCCAGTGAGCAGCTAAATGTGACTTTATGTGAGAAGAGGACAGAAGATCAATGAAAAAAAAAACCCTTCACTTTAGGCTGAACGATAAGCTCAAAGTGCAAACAGTTTGCGTGTGCACTCACAGCAAACATCACATTCCTGCATTCTTCTGCCTTTGTATCAGTTTTGGTGCGAATAAACTGATCAGTGCCCGAGGCAGTGTTCAGAGTGCATTTGTGTGAGTGTGTGTATGAAAGTGAGGAGTCGCTCTCAGTGCTTCATGCTTTGCTGCTCCCACTGAAAGCCCCGTCTAGACCGCTCCAGAAAAAGTCTTTGTTGTTAGTGCCAGCCCACTGACCTGTGCAACTCCGCCTGGAGCACAGGCTCTTTAACCTTGAGGAGATGGGCCGGGTGGCTCCATTTATAGTGAAGTGGGAATCGACTTTAGCACACAATAAGCAGCCTTTGCTGTTCTGGACTCTCCTAACATCATGAGGGAGATCAAGCCCACCAGGTGTGTGACCTCATACTGTGGGTTTGAGTTGCAGTGCTTGACCAAAATATAAGGCCACAGTACTCCTCCCTAAAAAGTATGGAAATATATCAGTGTTTATTTTAAATATTGACAAACAGACAAACATTTGATTTAAAAAGTGATGGTGAAGAGTTTAAACAAGTCTGCTTCTTTAAAATCCAAATTCTGTTCCACAGCTCTGAGTTTGCAAACTGATCCATCCCAACCGAGCTGTCTGACATTCATTAATGTAATGTTTGTGCAGGACTCAGAGCTAGTGGAGCTGCGGGAGACCATCGAGGCTCTGAAGACCAGGAATGAAGAGGCCCAAGCTGTCATACAAGGAGCTTTAAACAATCCAGATAACATGAAAGGTTTGGAGATTAACCAGCTGATGCTGTTTTTCCTGTCTCTGTGCACATCTGCCAGCGTTTTGATGTTGACTTTTCTTGTCTTCCAGACATGCGAATTCGACGTCAAAACTCGTGTGAGAGCATCTCAAGTCTGAACAGCCTGACTAGTATGTCGAGTGTTGGCAGCTTGAAGGACCAAGATGCCAAGAAGAAGAAGAAAAAGAGCTGGGTAAGAATGAACGCACTCTGCTTGTCAGACAATGTTTTACTCTCACAGCCTGGTGTTTGTCTATGTTCAGCCTGTTCTCCTTAATGATGATAACAAAGCAGCATGGAAAATAAAGTATGACCAGTCTTTCCCTCCTCTGTTGTGTTATTTTGCTGTTTTAGGTCTTTGAGGTGAGTGCAGTCATTGTGTACCTATAAAGTCTCTATAAGTTTCTGTCATACAGCATGATGGGCCATATAAAACTGCCACACAGTACTCGAGTACCCTCCATCTCTGCTGATTCACCGCCTACACTCCTGATTGGCTGCCTGTTCTGTGAATACTTATTTCGGATGGATGGCTGTAGTTCAGTGAGAGTGGCAATCAGCAGACATGATGACTTTCTATTAAAAGTGGAGCTCTCAGCTTAATCATCAAAGTCAAATGCAGGTTTCAGTTATGTTTCCCCCTTCAGTACAAATATGTGCAGGCAGCATTGTGACCAACATCCAGCTTTACCACATAACCCTTACTCACCTAGCAGCTGGGTACTAAATCTGCAAAAACATGCACCGACTGCAACTTTGACCTGTTTGCAGAAAACTTAAAGGAAGCTTAAAGGAATAGTTTGTCATTTTGGGAAATATGCCTTGCTGAAACTCTATCGTTCCCTTAAATATGAATTCACCACCAGCAGGCATTCAGCTTAGCATAGCTTAGGCTGAAAACATGGGAACAGCTATCCTAAAGAACAGGTTGCGTTTTTGTGGGGAGTTACATGCAGTAAAAAAAAAAGAAAAAAAAAAGGACAAACTATTCCTGTAATGTTCAGCATGTGTCAAATTAACAATCCTAACACCTCCTTTTTTATCCTCTTAGTCCTAAATACAGTCAACCACTGAATATTAGTTCAAAAGTCTGTTCTCTCTTCTCCTCTGTTCCTGTGTAGCTGAGGAGCTCCTTCAACAAGGCATTCAGCATTAAGAAAGGCTCCAAAACCTACTCAGATATTGAGGAAATCGCCACCCCAGACTCCTCAGCCCCTAATTCCCCAAAGATGCCTCATGAGGGGGGAGAAGGAGGGGAGAATCAGCCTTCATCCCTCAAAACCTCAGCTTCTGTGTAAGTACCTAAACACCTTATTCCATCTCTTAGTTCAGCAGTGAGAAAGCCAGTTTAGCCAGGGCGTCATGGGTGTCAGGCCCTGATGAGTGCATCCTGTCCCCTCCAGAATAATGGAGACTACAGAAGAGGGGGACAATGAGGAAACGGCAGTATCAGACCTACGCTCAGAGCTCTGGGTGAAAGAGAGGGAACTGACAGACATCAGACTGGAGGCCTTAAACTCTGCTCATCAGCTGGAGCAGCTCAGAGAAGCCATGAACAACATGCAGGTTTGTTTTGCCTTCATGTGCATGCTCAGTAAAGTGTATATAATATAACTTAAATTTAAAGTTTTTACCTGTCTATGTTCAAGTCAACGGTGGAGAACTTGAAGGCAGAGAATGACCATTTGAAAACAGGAAGTCAGCTCCATCTTGCGGGCTGTGGCCCCACCTCCTCCACTTCCCAGCCTTCAGGCCTGGCCTCTCTCCTGGGGCCGTCACTGAGGCAGCCGATGAGCATGTCCCTCACCAAGTCCTTCAGTCTCAGCCTAAATGATTGTAAAGATACAGGTAAGAGACAAACAGAACCTTCTCCAATATTTAGCTCACACACATATGCACAATATGTATGAAAGAGTTGTATTTCATTCATCCCTTGTTTCCCTCTTCTCTTTCAGACGTGTCTCCAGCCGACATGCTAAATGTGTCTTCTCAGAGGGATGAGGTGTGTGCACGAGTACTGGTCTGCATTGGAGATCAAGCAGAGGTAAACACAGAACACCATTAGTAGCTACAATATCCAGTAAAGTCAAAGGCTTTACCTTTAGTCACTTGGAAATTGTGCAATCTCTCTTTCCCTCCCTGTGTCTCTGTAGGACAGTAAACAGCAGCAGGAGTATTACTTGGGCTCAGTGTCAGTCAGTACAAGGACTGACTGGGCCTGTCTCGACTCTCTTATAGCTAAGACCTTCAAAGTAAGTCAGCAGTTGTCCTCTTTCACTGTGCAGGAATGAGTGGTTCTGAAATAGATTGATAGACCAAGTTTCACACATTTTAACTGTGGTAATTTTATTTCTTTTTCTCCTGTATTCAGGACTACCTAACTCAAGTGGACCCGACAGCCAGCCTGGGTCTATCCTGTGATTCGCTTCACATGTACCAGCTGGCCCAGGGTGGGCAGAGGGTGATAGGAGGGGACAAACCTCAGGCCTCACCTTATCGCTGTCTCAGCAGTGGCTCAGCTCAAATACTTGTCACCTTGAAAGGTTAGTGAGTGTCCTTGACAGATAAATGAAACCTCACTTGTAGTTTTGCTTAAAATTGTGTCTAATTTACAATTATTTCTCTTATTTCTAAGCAGATCATAAAACATAAAATTCAACTTTGAGACATCTTTTTTGTCAAAATCTGGTTATCGTTTCCTGGTGATGAAATGAGCCACGAAGACAAACAATAAACAAACATGGGCACTTTGAAAATGAAGAGTTTCTTGTTTGGGGTTTTTTAGACCCCAAACAACAAAATGTTCATCTTCAAACCCCACTGAAATGAATATAAACCAATGGCTGCCTAGACAGTAGGGTAGGAAATCAACAAATATCAAGGATCCTTTGGACAAAGGACAAACATTTGGAAGTGTTAAAAAAAAATCCCCCCACCCTCTCTCTCTCTACCCTGTGTGTGTCTTTATCTAGGTATTAGAGAAAAATGTGTTGACTCACTCGTGTTTGAGACTCTGATTCCTAAGCCCATGATGCTGCACTACATCAGCCTGCTGCTGAAGCACAGACGTCTGGTTCTGTCTGGGCCCAGTGGGACAGGAAAGACCTACCTAGCTCAGCATCTGGCCCACTACCTCCTGCAGCGCAGCCGGACCGACTCGTCTGAGGCGGACCATGAGACCTGTCTCCTGGGCCGCAGCGCTGCTGTCACCTTCAACATGCACCGTCAGTCACAGAAGGTAACGCATGACTCAGGTTTTTTCTCAGGCAGTTATTTTGAAGTCTTACTAGACAGTTAATAGACAGTTCTGAAAGTGAATTTAAACACCAAGAGAATTATATTCGCCTTTCTTTACTGTCACAGGAGTTGCAGCTGTATCTGTCCAACTTAGCAAATCAGATTGACAGAGAGAGTGGGGGAGAGCTGCCATTGGTTGTTATCATAGATGACATCAGTGATTCAGCAGCCATCACTGAGCTTGTTAACGGAGCGCTCACCTGCAAGTACCACAAATGGTGAGTCAATTCAAACAGTCACAGCATTTCAATGAGATAAAATACGATTTAGTTCATGAAAGTACATCATTTCCTCTGTGGATGTTTCAGTCCTTACATCATTGGAACAACCAATCAGCCAGTGAAGATGACGTCTAACCACGGACTGCACCTTAGCTTCAGGTGAGCACAAAGCCAGAAAATGTTTACAGTGCCTTTTCTGACTTTGAAACAACATTAAATACAAAGTGAAGCTAACAAAAATGAACATCTCTTGTATATGGTCACAGGATGGTGATGTTCTCCAATAATGTGGAACCAGCAAATGGGTTCCTGCTGAGGTACCTGCACCGTAAAGCTGTGGAGGCTTACCAGGAGGAGGAGCAGGACTCAACACGCCACCAAGCTCTCCTCCGTGTACTCGACTGGGTCCCTCAGCTCTGGTACCACCTCCACACTTTTCTGGAGAAACACAGCACTTCAGACTTTCTTATAGGTGAGATACAGCGGACTCAGGGTCTGTTAAGTTAGAAAACAGGAAACAGGGGGGAACAGTTGGATCTAGAACATTAAGGAAAGCAGTTAAAAGGAATTTTTGCCTCCCCAGGTCCCTGTTTCTTCCTGTCGTGCCCAGTATCAGTGGCAGAGTTCAGGCAGTGGTTTATTGACCTGTGGAACCACTCCATCATACCATACCTGCAAGAGGGAGCCAAAGACGGGATCAAGGTGAACACAGACACAGACGTCCTCTGAAGTGTAACATTAGTTGTAACAACAAGGAGTATGTTTTTTAACATACATTTCTGTCTCTTCTCTGAGGTCCATGGGCAGAAGGCAGTGTGGGAGGATCCAGTGGAGTGGGTTAGAGGTACCCTCCCTTGGCCCAATGCACAGCAAGACCAGTCCAGACTCTTTCACCTACCTCCCCCCAGCATAGGTGCACCCAGTGAGGAGAAGAAGCCCCCCAAAGATACACCTCCACCCAGTGCACTGGAGTCAGACCCACTGGTGAGTTTCTCTTGAGATGAGGGAGATGTCAGTTAATCAGCCCATCAACAGAAAATGAATTGAAAAATAATTTCTGTAAGAGACTAAGAGGATTAAAGGTGCAGAACAGTCAACAATTGTTTTCTTGTTTACTAAAAGATTGCGCCAAGGTTTATCACAGGTTAAATACAAGAAAGCAGCTCCACTGAAATTTGCATGTTTAGGCTCATGTGATACATATTTTTAGGTTCCTGTTCAGTGGCAAGAAATACCGAAGACGGAAGAAGGAACTGAAATTCATAAAAATAGAGATGATAAACTGAAACTGAACACTGCAGTAAAAGAAATTGTATCTCAACTTTGAACATCACCTTGAAATATCTTAGGAAAGCAGCTGTAAAAAAATGTTATCGCTTTATCGGTCACACACAGAGGATGAGAGACTATAGCCAGGTCAAGTGTCAAGCAAAAAAGCCAAATAAATTAAAATAAATGGCATCTATCACATGAAAACCTAAACTGTCCCCCACTCTCTACTACAGTATTCACATGTAATAACAA
>JBBMJY010000012.1:13870760-13883100 GCA_037833715.1 Toxotes lorentzi | reverse complement strand
TAAAACTTTTAAAAAATATATTTTTTTTTGCAGGTGGTGCAATGTTTGAACAAGAAAACCAATTTGAATATGTCCGCTCTGGAAAATTAGGATGGGCTGTTTTCACTATTTTTTGACATTTCATAAGCCATAAAAAATATTTGGCAGGTTAATGGATCATAAAATTAAATATTGGTTGCCATAACTGTACACTATTGAGATGCATTTTCAAGAAATATTGCATCTATGCCAAGCCAGATCTAACCCTGGAAAGCAAAACATCACTTAACAACAGTCTGTTAATATGCAGTTTGACTCACTGTCTCCTCCAGATGGCCATGCTGCTGAAGCTCCAGGAGTCGGCCAACTACATAGAGTCTCCAGAGCGTGAAGGCAGTCTGGATCCCACTCTGCAGGCTACGCTCTGAGGACAACATACGATTGTCAGTTGAGCTGTGGAACTATGGACTGCCACAGCGAGTGCAGTCCCAATGAGACTTTAAAGACTCAATAATGAACTTTACTGTGTGCTCAGTGAGCAGTTACAAAGCTAAATGTAAAGGATCTTCAGAGAGAGTGATTATGGACGAAGGGCTTGCTCTGCCCTGCTATTACAACATTGGAAAGACAATTAAACTGCTTTTATAGGAAGCTGTGATGATCATGTCAGGGAAAGATGCTCATTTGTCTCTTCTCTGACCCCAGTTTGTCCCAAATGGGTTGTTGAATGGTTGTTGAGTCTGCAATTGCATGGAACCGGAATAGTATGATGCAAAATATTACCTATAATCCTACTGATCAAGACCCACTTGTTCCCTTTGTTTTGTTTGTCTTTGACTGTCACAACTATTGGTGCTTACTGGTTTTCTTTGAAGGCACGTGCTTCATTTAAGAAAGAAATTCACTTCAGAGGTAAAAGAGTCGGATTTCCCCAAAAGCAGGACCATCACTCGACAACAGCCAAAAATGCACTTTATTTTCTACATGTGGTAATTGGATTTAAGGAGGCTGTGTCAGTGACTGCGCATCAAATGGGGGGACTGTCAGTTTGGCCAAATCGTGCAGTTCACAAGTAATTCCTCTAGATGGCAGCAACTACTAATTCCTGCCTCAGTGCCCTCCTGGTGTGCTTTTTTTTGTTTCTCAAAGGTGCTCCATAGACAATAACACACACTCAATAACACAACTACGAAAATGGCCTTGAATGTTATATTTCTTTTCATTTCAGCCACTGTATCATTCATGGATCAAATATCACACCTGTGAAGCTGTAAGAGTAACATGCATGGGTGAATAAGGAATTGAAAAATTAATCAGTTTTCCGGTCAGCCTGTGCAGAAAATGTCATCGTCAGTGGACTCAGTAGTCCATGGTTTACTCCAGTAATATACTGATCATAACGACAGACACTGACTCTATACTCAACATACTGTATTGTGAACACACACACACAAGAAAACAAAAAATGCTTGTTCTAGTCTGCCAAACCGGCCTACCATTTCTGGCTATGCTTGCGTCTGTTCTGTATTTAGATATCGGTTTTAAAATACAAACTTCTCTTGTGATAGATGAGGATACAGCTTTGAAAATCTTGATTTTGTAGGATTTTATACTGAGTCATGTTCAATGAGCATCCGTATACAGTAATCACCACCTAGTATTTATATCAAACATGCAGTTAGCAACAGCAGCAGACAGCATAGAGTCGTACTTCCGTCATTACTGGTTGGATCATTTCTCATTTGTTATGCCACAGGAGGAAGTGGAGTACATCAGTTTTTTAAAAAAAGCTGCCGTCAGCTTAGAAGAATAAGTACAAAAAACATTTCCTTCCTCACTGCATTTGCTCCATATATCTTTGATAATGTTTTTCAAACTATAAATCAGTTTTCTTCTCACGCACTATTTTAAGAGTTGCAGGAGGAGTAAGGGCTGGGGTTACGAATGCTTGAAACTCATTAAGTGGCTTCCTCTCATTTATTTCCTTCATTTGTTTGCACATAATATATGTGAGAAAGTACTAGATTACAGAGTATTTATTGCTCACATCTTGACTGTTCTTGTGATGGAGGAAGACGGCATAAAAAGACGTGTAAAAGGAGGAAGCTGTAGGTAGTAGAGATACGCTTAAGCGTCTCAGTTCTGTGCCCCTTCACCCTGAAGTACCTCAGACTGCCATATTCTCATATTCATGTCCAGATGTTCCTCCTCTTTCCAAACAGCAAGGTGCTACTGGAAAGTAGAGACATGATGCCTAAGTCTATTTGTGCCTGAAACACGATTTGGCCTAAAGCTGCTTTTGAGCTGTTTTAATCTACCACACGGAGGCCTCAAATTAGAGGAAACATCTTCACTTCCTCTCACCTACTCTGATGTCACTTTAATGTCGTCACCTTGATGCCCATATTTGGGTGGAGAGTGGGTTATTGATTTGGGCCTATGGCTGGTAGATGAGGTAATGTGTAATGTGTCAGTTAACTCTGCAGTAGATGAGAATGTGTATCATGACTGGGCTGTTTGTGTGTGACTTGACACCATTTTAAGTGTGAAAGACTAGACAGCTTTGAGGAGTTGCCTGAGAGTGAGAAGCAGTGTAAGTACAGATATCAGCCTGGAGATCTAATGTCAATGCATGTGTCCCTGGTGTATTCCCAAAGTTGTGTTTCATTGGACCTACCACACCTAAACCTTATCACGGGAGGGATTTTTAATAACTGGATATCTTCCTTTTTTCGCATTGTTTTTAAGAGCAGACATTTGTTTTTTTCTTATGCAAATATTTGTAAAGGTTTCTTTCTCTTTTGTACATGACATCACTATTGTAAACACTGTAAATAGTCAGTGCATCTGCGACAACAATCACAAAAAAAATGTTGAGATCTAAGAGAAGGCGTGGCTCCTGTATGCAGAAATTAGCGTCCTCAGTGGTTTTATTGTCTTCCTCCAGTAGGAAGGAGCACTTGGCTTAAAAGGAGTCCTAATAATGGTTGTATGGCATGTCTCTATAACTACATCACATCCCATATGTTTAACATCGAGAAATGAACACAATAAAGTCATGCCATTCTTCACATCAGTACCTGTCTTGGTCGTCTGCTTTCTTTATGTTATCCACAGGAGGGCGCTAAAGCTACTGTTCATGATCCTTTATTAGGCTGTATGATGATTTTAATATCATGAGGTCCTCTTTTTTAGGGCAAAATAGGATTTAGCACTTCTTAAATTCAGTGTAATTGCTTGTTTTTTAAAAAAAAAAAAAAAAAAAAAGTGTTACTGGGGTTATAATAAGCCAGGAATTTTCCTGCCTGAGTAGGTTACAGATCCTAACAGAGATGAGGATGTGACTGAGATGGGGAGGGGGGCATCAAAGTCAGGGAATGGGTGGAGTTGAGTGTAAGCCCACCAACCCTCACACTATATATATAACCTAGGAGCCTCCTGGTTCCTTCATCCAGAGGACTGGCCGTCTGTCAGAACGATGCCAGGCAAACCTGCGCCCATCAAGAAGTCCCCAGCCAAGAAGGCTGCCGAGAAGGCACCTGAGCCCGCCCCACAGCCTGAACCCGCCCCGGCGGAGGCCCCACCTGTGGAAGCACCTGCAGAGCCCGCACCTGTGGAAACAGCTACCCCCGAGGCTGCGGCTCCTGCTGAGGCACCGGCCGTGGCGGCTCCCCCCGCCGAGGGAGAGGCAGCCCCAGCTGAGGACACCCCTGCTGCTGAAGGAAGCCCTCCAGGTTCTGTACCATGGAGCTAAAGTCACCTTAATAACCGCGAAAATCTTTCTTTCTACACTGAATGGAGTGGAAGCTAACTTTACTCACCTTAGCTAAAACTGGCTAGTAACAAACATGGAGTAATGAATCAGAGTCACGGACTGCCGCTTATGTAAGTGAACAGAATTTGTGGGCATAGAAGTTCACACTTTAAAACGAATGCAGTCTAATGCTGCAGACAGGCGTTTCTGCTATTTTGTTCATATGACTGAAACACTTCTCTGTGTAATACAGTACAGTTCAACGACACCACTGACTGCAGCCTCCAGAATGACCATGAAGCTGAATCAAAACATCTCTGAAACAGCTTCAATGAAAGCAGATTTATTGAAAAGCATTTACTGCAGGGCTGTAGTGTTAGACTGCATTCGTTGTAGTGTTTCTAATGAACTGCTAACTGAGTGAGTATATGTGCATTTTCAGAGATAAATATTTGTTTCAAGTGGCTGTTTTAACATAAGCTGGTCTTCCTCTTTGCTTTATTTGCATGTGCCTCATCTACAGTAACATTATCTTGCATTTGTGGACACAATGGCTCCAACAGTTTAAAACCTTTTTTTTTTTAATCTTAATTTTAAACATCCAACAGAGTGCATCTGTCAAATATACACAGACACTGCTTGCTCCTGTCCTCAGTCACACACTGACCGAAGGCAGGACTTTCTCCTGTCCTCAGTCAGTGTTAGTGACACTAACCACAACTCTTGAACCTAGATCTGCTGCAGCAGCAGTAACTCCATCACTCTTAAAATCAAAATTTTTGACCTGATATGGTGGTTCTTCTCTGACCCTAAAACAGTATAGACGGTATGAATATTCTGTGATGTCTTGCATTGTAAGGTACAGTATAATAAAGAATAATACCAGCACGTTGATGCACCTCTGGTCTATTTGGCTGATTATCACTGGTTGAGTTGGTCCAGTGTTTGCAGATTCAAAGCCACGATTACAACATTGATAGAAAAGTTCAAAAACCACCAAAATCTGGTAGCTTTTTTTCAAGGCTGCTGGAGACTGGAGACTATAACCTGCGTTAAGGAGGATACTTTATTTTCAGTGAGATTGACCAGACAAATAGCCCTACAGCGGCATTTGTCTTATTCAGGATGTCTTCAGATCTAGAGTAACTCCTTTACTAGCTACATATGTATCGAACACCGAGCTCTTAATCGTGAATAGTATTGTTAGTGCTTTGATTTATATAATGATTTCAGACCATTAATCTTTGTACCTTCACAATAACCTATCCACTGTATAAGTCCCTGTGTCCTGCAGGAACAGTTGCTGTAAGAAGTAACGGAACAAGTACCTGCACAAAATGCAGGGGACTTGCTGATGGTGGATGCAGTGGAATGAGGTTTTGTTTTTGCATGTAGCCCCCTAACTTCAGCTGACGCCACAGCCACCGAGGAAGGAGCTGATTTGACAACTCCCACTGAGGGTAAACACACACAACAGGCGGTCCACGCTCACAAGCTGTTATCCATGAAGTGTGTTTGTGTGTTTGGTTGTGTCCCACTGTGCACTACACATGCTGTGCATGTTTCTTGATCATGATCCATTGTGTTATTGGTATTTCTGTCTGTAAACTTCACCATGTGTAAGTTTTCACCTTTGAGTTCTGTGTCCTGTGAGGTCTCTCTATGTGGACCTGTAATGTGTGCAAATGTCTTACAGTGTCTCGAAAATCTGTTTAGGAATCATTTTTTTGGGTCATAAATCCACCCATGTCTTGTCACAGTGAATACAGAAAGTTTCGTCCACACTGCTCCGTCCCACTGCTCACTTCACTGGAATATATCTTGATCAGATTAGCTTGAAACTGATTAATTTCATGCATGAGTAATGTCATAATGTAAGTCACTAATTGGCTTCCCTAGTGGCATTTTAATGCTAGCTCCTGCTGCTGAAGATGTGCCGCTGCAGATGCTCCCGCAGACAGTAACATTACTTCTCAGCCACAAAATACTCTGCAAACATTGATGGTTTTATTTAAATTGTCATCAGATAAGTACTTTCTGCCTATCATGCCTTTCCCCAGCTGCGGGGACGACTGGATTCTTAATAAATTTTGAACTTCCTGGTATCTTTCCCAGTGGAAACCAAACAGCGATTGGGAATCTGTACCACATCCAAATATAAAATCTAGTAATTACTGTTATTTTTGAAAGGGTACAGTTTGATGTCTCACGATGGAAAAGATGCTTTGGATATTTATCAGGTGCTCGTTGCTGGCGTGTGTTTCTAAAACAACATTAACCTCCTGCTTGTTTAATGCTACTGTAGCTGCTCCAGCAGAAGCTGCCGTAGTTGAGGAGCCACCCAAGGCCCCCACGCCCCCACCTCCTGCAGGTACCACCAACATTCACACTCTGCCGTTAGTGCCGTCCTGCTTTGAACACCAAGGTCAACAAGAGATGTTACAAGATGACAAATTTAAAAATCTGGTCCAAAATGAAGTGGCTGCCTTTTGCACTGTGTGGCAACTGCTACTCCCAGTTGATTAATAGAACAAATGAAAACTAACGAAAGTTTGTAAAGTATATAATGTAACTAAACACCCTGATGATATCAAGTTTTACAGACATATTGAATGATAACTTCAGATTAGGGATGCAGCTAATGATTATTTTTTATTATCGATTAATCTGACCAACAGCCCAGAATCCAAAGATGTGGGTAATTGTTCCATTTTGTATGTATTTTCAGTGTCGTTTCAGCTCATCTATGTGTCCACTTCAACCATTAATTAATCTGCTCTGTCTGAACGTCCCTCAGTGCCCACCAGCGCTCCTCTGGACGTCTCTGTGGATGATGTGAACGACTCCAGCCTCACCATTAAATGGAAGACACCGGAGACCATCGGTGACTCCGGCCTGGATGGATACACCATCGAGTACTGCAAGGATGGAAGTAAGTCTGTGTATGTGTGTGCATGTATGTATGTGAGGCTGCGAGGCTGCACCTGTCCCCAGAGTGTCAGAGGGCAAATAGACTCATAACTGGATCCAGGCCGTATACGGCAGGCAACTTTTCACCGGCTGTCACTGTATCTCCTGACACCACTTTTAGAAGTGCTCATTTGCTCAGATGATGGTGTGCCTTCTGAGATTTCAACATGGTGGCCAAAGGGTACTTCTTATGGGCAGGTTGTTTGTAAACCTCTGTTGACAGGTGATAAACCATTTAACGTATCCAAATAAGGGATGTTTTAAACGTTGACAAATGAAAAGACATTATGGAATATATAGAAAAAAAATAAAATTCCTGACATGTATACTGTTATGCACAACCAAAGTGAAAACTGTACTAAAAGCTACATACTAACGCCAACCCTGGGTTTCCCTGCAGCAACAGACTGGGTTGTAGGTAACGAGGAGCTGACTGTAGCAAACCGTTACTGCATCAAGAATCTGACCACAGGCGACCTGCTGCATGTTCGTGTGGTGGCTGTCAACCCCGGTGGTCGCAGTGAACCTGGTACACTTGCAGACCCCGTGCCCATCCGTGAGATTGCTGGTGAGTAGCAGCCAATGGTTTTCTTAAACTGTACAACACACCACTCAAGAGTGTCTTCTTAAAAGGGTATTCAACTCCATTACAAAAGGGAGAGAAGAATAGATAAACAACCCAAACTACAAATATAAGCTTGTCTTTTTTAGAAGTTCCGGAACCAACTTTCTGACGTGAAACTGCTCTTTGAATTCATACGAAGTTTGTCTAAACTTTTGCAAATATGCAGTATGGTATTATTGTTATTTAAAGAAACAACCAAACTTGTGCAAAATGTCTAAAAATTGTTAGAAGAATAAATGTCCCTTCAAAAGAAACAGTCGCTATTTGAGGTGTACGCAGGTGTAAAGACAACTTTTAAGATTGTCTGTCTCCAGCCTCTTTATCAGGAGCTCTCTGATAGTTGTAACTTATGACCTATCCTTAAAATACTCATGTTGCAACCAGTGAGGCAGAGGTGGTATTAACTGCCTCAGATGGACTGCACAGATGCATCAACATAAATCCCGTGGGCGCTGACAAGTGCTTTCGTTAGCTGTAAATCATGCTTTCACTTGTGTGTACACACATCTTCAGCACTTCCGCAGTAAGTGCATCACAAATAAGAGGGTGAAGCTCTTACTAATTTTCTACTTGCATTTTTCTTTTATTAAATTAGTAGTTTCTTACTTACAGTAAAAGACTAGAAGAGATAACAAAGAATAATAAATCAACAATTAAAACAGTGGTTAACTGTCTAGCTTCCACTCCCTCACTCTTAAGTGTGATTTAATGCCGGTCTCAGACGGGCAAAGGTAAACATTTAGCTAACGAGACATCTAGCTGCCATATTATTGCCTTACGGGTGTAACCTCATTGTCACTTTCTCAGTAAAATTTATGTCAGTGGCTCTTTACCTGTCCTGTCGTTCGACACAGTTACTCTAAACTAGCCATAATATAACATGTTGTTAGCGTTTACATTTTCACATTAGTTAAATTTTTCGCCGTGATTGCTAATGACATTTCCATCAGCCTCAGCTGTACTGTTTTCAGTGCTAATTAGGAAATATTAGCATGTTAAACTAAGATGGTATGGCAAACGTTATATCTGCTAAACATTAGCATATTAGCACAATAGTTGTGAGCATGCCGTCGTTAGCATTTAGCTCAAAGCACATCTGTGTCTTAGTAAATCCTGACAGAGCTGCTAGCATGACTGGATCTTATTCCTGTTAACACTGCAGTGTCTCAGATGTTTTTGGTACAGTATCTGACTCACAGTACAGATACCAAAATAATTTCTCTACTTGTTGTCTGTAATAAAGGCTAAAAATTACCAGAAAATGTGATTAAACATAACCAGCTTACTGAAATCAGTCTCCTCACTGTTTGTTTAAACCAAACTCGGTTTCGTCACTGAAGTCACGAATTTCCATCAGCGCCCACACTGAGTCACACTGACGTAGTGTAAACCTGAGCTGACATAGTCCAGTTATCCACTTTCAGAGGTACAGCTTACTGTCTATGAGCATATTTCCTGGTGTGAGTTCAAACCATTGTGGAACAAACAGGAAACCTAAGTGGAGAAATGCGGTCATGTAGCCAGAACTGCTGGTCAACTGAGGTGAGTGAAACTTGAGCCTAATTGATGGATTCTGGGCGGCTTGTTGGGGGTAAATTCAGCTATGTGTCAGTCACACGCTGTCCCGACCAGACACCCGTCTACATGTGCAAGCCTCTGATGAAGACACGCTGTCCTACATATGCTAAAAGCCCCCCACAAAGACACTTTATCCAGAGACAAAGACAGATTATAGATTGTATGAATCAGGCCTTGCTGGCTGCTGGATGCTATAATGCCTGCAGCGCTTCTGGGCATTGCTGGGAAGTGTGCTTATTAGTGGGGATTAGTGTTTGAGCCAAATCTGGAGGCAGACCTGATCTTCGTGGGGAATGATCGTTCCAGGAGCCGGATCCCAGCCTGTGCAGCAGTTTTATGGTGACAAATGTTGGGACAGGAAGGATGAGACATTCTGGGCAAGAAAGAAAGTGTGACAGCATGATAGCCAGAAAAAGAACGACAGGAGGCTGATGGGGAGTGAGATGAAAGGACATTTGGTGTGGATAAGGAGAAACAGAGGCTGCAGCGGAATGAGAGAGGTGATGGAGGGCAGCAGCTTGGTGGTTTTATATATCCTGTAAGCCCAGAGAGCTTTTCAGACATTTGCTGCTTATGCAGAAACATGCGAGGGATGCTGTTGCTGATACTTAGCACCCGGCCTGAACGAAACCATCCAGCATACTGACTGGGAAAACATCATACAAAGTCCCATCCACAATACAGTGTCATCCATAGGATTTTTTTCACAGCTAAAGCATGCCAAGCACATCCTAAGTGATTTGGTTGTCTGCGGTTTTCACCATTTCTAGGTGTGATGTTGGACCACTCCAATCAGTTCACAGTGATGACATGTTCCTGCTGCTTCTTTGTGCATGACGTGAAGGAACACATGTCAGGGTTCTCGTCACCAAAGCTATTTTAGGACCTGCTGTTTGAGGGCGGGGGGGAGTGGGGGGGGGTGGGGGGGTCTTCCTTTTTTGCCCCTCTCTGCCCAGATACTGTACTTTTCCTCACACACACACAGAAATTTCATCCTAGAATTCAGATTTCCCAGCTAGATTTCATATGTCGTTTTTTTGGTTTGTTTGTTTGTTTTTTACGATTAACCATAATCATCAATAAAACTGGGCCAATTTTGACTTGGACTGCTTATTGTGATGTTTTGTGACGAAAAAGATCACATTTATATAATCAACTTTAGTCTCAAATTATAAAATCAAACAAAAAGATTTGTTTTTGTGACAAGTGCAGATCTCCATGAAACCTTTCTTAGCTGTGGCTCGTCTATTTAGGTCCTGTTGACCTGTCAAACATACATGACCCCACTCTGAAAACATAACTGGGAAGTGTACTTAACACAGTGTGTTGCTTGTAATGCTACAATGATTGATTAAGTTGTCCAGGTTAAAATTTACCAGCAAGTGCAATAGATCAGTCAGAACAGAAAACACATGGTGGATGAGGTGGAGCATAAACATGCCTGACTTGACCTTTTGTTTTTTCAGACCGTCCCAAGATCCGCATGCCCCGCGTTCTCAGATCCCGTTACGTCAGGCAGGTTGGAGAGCAGATCAACCTGGTCATCCCGTTTCTTGTAAGCCAGCACAATCACATGTTTGATACTGAGTATTCCACACGCAACTTGTAAAGTTGGCACAGAAAACTTTACAGTCATTACTCTTTGCCTTGCATCTTCTTGCGTCTGGCCTTTCTCCCCAGGGGAAGCCCAAACCTGTGGTGTCCTGGCTTAAGGATGGTCAGCCTTTGGATACTAAGAGGGTCAACATCAGGAACAGCGACAAGGACAGCATCCTGTTTATCCGCACAGCTCAGAGGGACGACTCTGGCGTTTACGAGATGACTGTTAAAGTGGAGAGCTTTGAAGACAAAGCCACCCTCACCCTTCAGATTGTAGGTGAGTTGCGCATGGCGTGCACATGCTTGCACACAACATAAACAAGCATACACATAGAGTATGCACACATGCAAACAGGTGTGCGTGTGATATGTGGTAATGTCCGATTTATTTTAGACCTTCCTGATGAAGCTGCTTGTCGACTTGTTGGTTTTGACACTTGTGACTTGCCCTAACAGAAATTCAAAGCACTAGCCAACATACATCACACCTCTAACAATCATGCCCTTTGACCCTCAGTTTGAACCTGCTGTCAGCTGCTGCTGTTAAATGTGTGGCCAGTCATTAGGGGGGTTGCAATGTAAATTCATGAGTCACTTTTGATCTGACTTGGTTGGGAACAGATGCCTTTCTTCAGGAACACAATGGTTATAATTTTAATCTTTTATGTTGTAGTTGACAATACTGTGTCTCCTCAGAGCTGCCTGGTCCTCCTGCCAGTGTGAAGCTGGTGGACAGCTGGGGTTTCAACGCTGCTCTTGAATGGACTCCTCCCAAGGATAACGGCAACACAGAAATCACTGGATACACCATTCAGAAGGCCGACAGGAAGACCGGCGTAGGGCACATGTTCACGTTTTTTTTTTTCAACATGCTTTATGTTTTATCCACGCTTAACAATTTCTCAGTTTCCACATGGTATGTCTATAGTCCCAATGTGTAGTTACATTTTTTGGAGGAGGTTCAGTCTAACCCCTTAATGCAGGAGCAGAAGCTTTATTATTACACAGTGATGCAAGTATAAAGTGGGACAATGTGGAATTAAAGAATATTTTTTAAATCAGCAGCCAAGCAAGACAGTTTTGGATGTTGTATTTGGATCTGGATTAGATTAGATTTTAAAGTTGTGACTCCTCCTGAAATGGATCTGTTAGAGATGTAAGAGTGTACTGCTGCTGGGGGGTCTTGGAAAATATTTAATAAAAAAAACTGTGAGAACCTAAAATACAGCCTAGGACATACATATTCTATTGCGCTCCATCTCTCTCTGTTTTTCTTTTATATGTGGTAATGTAACGAGAATTTACCTGAAACATTCATCCAAATCATCACAGACTTACAAGGGCTCCTGTATTATGATTGGTTGATTGATAGCTCACTGGTAATAATAAATGATACAGTGAGGACACTTCACGGTATCATTTGCTGTCCATGCTGCACTGAACTGGCCGTCTGCTCTGTCTCCACCTGCAGGAGTGGTTCACGGTGCTGGAGCACTACCACAGGCTAACTGCCACCGTCTCAGACCTCATCATGGGCAACTCGTACTCCTTCAGGGTGTTTGCTGAGAACAAAGTGGGCATCAGTGAGAAGAGTGCTGTCACCAAGGACGTGGCCACCATCCAGAAGACAGGTGACCTTCTTGATACATATAGTAGCTTAATTTATCTGGGGTTAGTTTGTTTATACGAGCGAGAATTTTAGTGGCAGTACAAGTGGCTACTTACAATTTAATGAGAGGCAGTAAGTGTGTGAGAGTCGTGTGTGTGTGTGTGTGTGTGTGTGTGTGTGTGTGTGTGTGTGTGTGTGTGTGTGTGTGTGTGTGTGTGCGTATGTG
>JBBMJY010000012.1:13824432-13864883 GCA_037833715.1 Toxotes lorentzi | reverse complement strand
ACAAGTAATATGAAACATTAAGTAAATGAGAAATAACATAAGAATAAAGCAAATAAGGGATAACTTTATTATAATGACTCTAACAACCACACTTATCTTTTAATGCCTCTTTAATCTAAATGTTTGGAATTTTGAGACCTTGTTATTTTTGCCAGTTAATAATTAATCTTCCCTTGACTCCAGACTTTCATGAAACCATGTGACTGTTATAATCTACCAGTATTTAAATCCATTTAAAAGCCTAATTAAACTAATATTTCTCTCTCAACAGAGGTTATTCTGCCAGATGCTGAGAAGGGCAAATAAACAAACGAAATCTTTAGAGGTAAGGAACCCATTCCTGTATGAGAGAGATTGCTAATGTTCAGTAGTTCAGTGTTTTGGACACAAATCCTGCTATATATTTTCATTTCCTCAGAAATGTCTTGACATAAAAACTGTGAGACAGTTCAGTGTGATGGGCTGATAATGCTCACCGTGCATGCTGACCCGCCATGAATTGCAGTGCTCTTAAACCCATAGCATTAAATTAAAACCAATAACAACTCTGTACATCTTGTACATTACAAGCCCCGCTTTTGGATGTGGTAATGAGGCAAAGATTAATGTCAGTCAAAGGGAAATACCAAATTTGATGTTTTTACAGCTTTCATGTCTCTATTTATACCCTCACTGTTTGGCAGCCTCATTCATGTTTTGGTATTGGCACTTCCATTTAAGCTTTTAAAATGCTTGAGTGGTGTAGCCTTTCAAGGAGAGCCTGGAGGCTTTGCTCACTGTGTCATTTCTACTGCTGACAAGAGAAGCCCCATTTAAGTGTTTAAGAAAATAGTGGCAAGATGAAAAAGACAAAAAAAAAAGTTAGGGGAGAAGAGAAAGACATTTGGGCAGGGAAGAATGAGGAGACATGACTGGTAAAGAGATGCACAGGATAGTTGAAGGTTGTAAAAGAGTTAGCGAGCGAAGGATAATGGTTTTATCTTACTGTAAAGGACATACCACGGGTTCTTTTTGAGGCACTGTGAAACGTTTTTAAACTGGTGTTCAGTTACGTTATTAACCGTTCAGTTTATATTGTGAAATCAGTGGAAGTTTGTTTTGTTTAAGTTTGACTGAATTGTGGAATTATTCTGGATCCAAGGACAAGCAGGGAAGTGGTCTTTCTTTTCACTCCGTCACTTCCATGCACATAGTTTTATAACCCTTCATCACAGCTGTTCACCTGGACATTTCATAAACTGCAGAAAGTGGAAATAAACAGACTTCTAGATGATAAGGCTAAGTCCAAACCAACTACATGTTTGTCTGTCACTCAAAAAAAAAATTTATATCCATTTTACTGAAGGAACATGTCAATGTAACAGTGTTTTTAAATGATTTTAAACAACACGTGGTTTATGGCACATAGGAATTGGCTGTGGGATAAATTCATTGTGTGCTAAATTTTCACTTCTATTTTAAAGTGCATCTAAACACAGAAGTGCTGATACCACACACCCAGATTTTGCAGTGTCATTTTGGTTCTTAACCTTGAACATGGGGCCTCAATTCCTCGCCTTACTCGTTTGACATAAGCAAATAAACTGGATGCAGTTGCTGTGCTACATGCATGCATGCTACGAAGCTGACCTTGAGTACGGTCAGGCACACGTGTGTTCACACTATACTGCAGATGGGGTCACATGCCTTCCTGACCACCCCCAGTGTGGGTGGAGTGATCAGATCTTACTGCATCCTCGATGCGTTTGGATGCATTCACACCTGTATATACAGCTGTCCTCTTTGTGATCAAATTACCAAGGGAGCGGTTTCAAAAGCAAGTGCAAACTGTGCCCTATAGATGACATGATCTTGTATGTGAGTCTGTGCAGAGTGTCAGGATGCTGTCCCATTAGGCACAGCCATACATGGGAGGGCCCTTCAAGGGGAAAACGAGGGATTAGACAGGGAGCGCCTTTGGGTGGGGGGTAGTGGGGGGTGATGTCAGCGCGGCACTCCACAGCTTCTAAAAATGACTCCAGATGATGTGACACGCAGCCAAACTCTTCACATTACCATGAGTCAACAGACCGAGTGGAGTGCTGTGAGAAGAAGAGAGAATGGGCTAAGAGGGCAAAAACCGAGCCAGATTATCCTCAACGGAAAATACACATCAGATCTCACACACGTACCTCAAAACCTCAAGCAAATCCACAGCCCCATGCGCACACTTACACAGTTTCTCCTGGAACATTCCAGGCTGAAGTGATTATTAACACCTCGTGACCCCATTTAACCCTCTTTCTTGCTTTAATTGTCTTTCCACCAGTGCCTTTAAAGGACCAGCAGAAGTCCATGTCTTATGTTTTAAGGTGAGTTCATACGTGTGTGTTTGTGTCTGTGTGTATGAATGTGTTAGCCCACACCTACAATAAATCCCTCTAACCCTCTCTATACATCTCTCTTATCTTGCCCAGAGTGTTTGAGGAGGTGAGAGAAAAGTTGTGTCTGGCTGTGCAGCAGTGCGTACGTAATGAAGAAAGGGACAGAACAACATACCAACATCTCCATATCTATTTCCGCCAACACATCCCGACTCATCCACCCCTTCCATTATGCAGGGAGGACCCACACTACCCCACCCAATCCTGTTTGCCAAATGTATGTTATTTTAGTTGGTAACGTGTATGTAAGGCTATATTTACCATGTTTTTTCTGCCTGTGTCCATTTGCTGTTTGTTTTAGTAGATAGTGCACATGTACTGCTCAATAAAACAGTGAATCCTTAGACATGCTATTGCAATGACTGTATGGATGTTTAATAAAAAATGTATTTTATTATATATTATTATGTGGATTCCTACACAAATTTCAAAATGGTGTGCGACGATTGCTACACATCATTTTAGGCTAGATAAAATGTTGAGGTTTATAGTGTTTAGGTGACCTAAGGTTTACAGCATTGTCATTTCAGATTGAATCAGCCCTGAATGGGCAGATCTGCTGGCTTTCCCAGGGTGACATGGTGATATTGTGATTAAAGCACTGGTTTGTCCAAATGACAAAAGGTGGCATCCAACTATGGATGTTCCTGTTGGATTTATCTGCTGAGGTTTTGAGATAGCTATCTCTAAGATTTCTGCTGCTACCCCAGTGGTAGTGAGTGGAATTTTTGTTTATGTTGCTCAAATTGTTTACAGACTTTGCTGTTAGTAGCTTTTATTCAAAGTATTTTCTAACAAGGAAATAACAGAAGTGGTAGAAATAGTTTCTAAAACATTTATCTTTCATAACCCTCAGCACATACAGAAATAAATCTGTCACAAGCCTGCATAGCTGCCACCAGGGGTAACTGAGTTTTTGTGTGTGTGTGTGTGTGTGTGTGTGTGTGATATGGGTAAACTGAAACTTTAAATGAATACTCCACTGTATCAAACACTCACCAACCCTAGGCTTGAACGGTGAAAAGTTGACTTGAAAGGCTTGAAAAGTTCATAGCTTGCTCTTAAAACATGACTAGCAGGAACCCCTTTACATTTCTGCAAAATTTGCCGTCAACTTTCAACACAAAACAAGGTCAACAAAACGAAGGAGAAGATAGTGGGATATATTTTCAAACTGGAACGATATGATTGCAACTTTTGATCATTTATGGACCTAAAAACATGTTTTTGACTGTATTTTTCCACTGGACGTGATTCTTTGGACATTTCCTGTCAAAACAAGACCAGTTTTGTTGTTGTTGCTATACGTGTTGGAACCGCAGGGTGAGTAGAGGAAAAATAAAACCAATAAGCGTCGACATTATTACTTTGATGTTTTTTAGAAGATGGTTTAGTTGTACTTACAGTTGTTGTATCTTGTAAAGGTTTATATCACTGAAAAGATAAGACTTTCAGCTTTCAAATTATGTGCTGCATGTGCACCACCTTAAATGTAGTAGTTATGTAGGCATGATAAAACACAGAAATGTCCGGCCGGCCGTCTGATGTTAAAGGGTTCATTTATTGAATAATACATAGAGATAGTAAGTTTTCTGTGTTTTACTGACACCTTATGGTGAGTATGAGACAAAGCCACTGACAGATGAACGTAACTGCGTTATGTTTTGACACAACGCCTCATCTGGGAAGCTTCTTTACCACTGATAAATTCAGCACTTACTTCTGAAAGAGACAATGTATATTGATATGTATAAACACTTACACTAGAAAAATTCAACTGTATTGGTGAGACTTGGGGGAATCAGTTGCAATTAAATTCCTCTCCATTTGCATGTCTAGAGAGTGACTTTCAGCTGAAGACAAAAGGATGTTATGTTTGTGGTTTTATAGGGTGGTCTGACAAAATTTTTAAAAAGCTTGTAGCTTCCGCTCCTGGGTCCAAAATCACACCTACACACTTAAAAAGAACTCTGAAAGTGCACTAAGATAAAACAGCAACTATGGTTTTATAAAGAACTTTGGTTTAATTCTGCTTACTTTAATTATTTCAAGAATCAGTTAAATAACTCACATGACAGTTGTGTCATCATAAAACTTTTGATCTGCTTTAAATCTTTCAAATTGAAAGGGGAAAAAAAACGTCTTTCACACACACCCAAACTATGCACAGAGAACACAATAAACACAACATCTTTTTGGTACAAAGCACAATAGCAAGCCTTGTCAACATATTCTTTCAAGTTGTTTCAGTTCCTCAAACCCTCTGTCTCTTTTCAGCAGAAATCAGCACTTCATGTTGAGAACCTAACGATCTAAGTGTGGTTGAAACACATTTCCTGTTACTTCAAAAAAAAAAAAAAAGCAGATGTTATAGAGACAGGAAAGCTGCTCTCCTGAGGTGAGTCGAGAAATAAATTGTGTCACACACACCCATCTAGTCTGCAGTATACTTCCTTTGCTGAACTTCACTACACAGCAGATACATGACTCAACTCAGCAACACGGCCTCTTCATGTGCAGCTCAATGGAAAATGTGGCTTACCAAGGTTTTCAGTGTCATGTGTAAGTTCTCATACAATTGCATTCATTCTTGTGCTTTATCCTATTGTCCAAAGAATATTCTTGTGTACATTCAAATATGTTTTCCACTGAACATTCATTCTTCTTTGATTTGACAGATTTCACTGCTATTTGTGCAGCTGCGGATCCTCAAGATGGTAAGACACACGTTTGAAACATTGACAAAACATCAAGGTGTATTTTATGCATTTTACACTCATTTGAAGGCTGGTTCTGCATTTTGTAAACATTACCCTTGCAATAAATGATTAAATATTCAGATTCCCAGTTAACTTATGTGATTATATACTAAACTCTGAATCCACATTTATACAGTAAATGTTTTAATAGTCTGTACTAAGTCAGAATCAGACCAGAAGTAGAGCATGGGTTGTGTAAACATAAGGAACATGAAGTACTTTGTTGTTATGAGCCTGACAGTTCCTATGATCAGACTCCTAGAAGTACAAGTTCATTTGAAGTACAAGTGCACATTTTAGGTTTTGTGTATGGTTCAGTTTTCTAAACAGTACTGTCCATGAAATGTCCCTGTTCTCTATACCACATGTGGTATAGAGAGATAAAATAACGTTGTGTAGCCGTGCACTTAGGGCTCCAACTAACAATTATTTTTCATTATTGATTTATTCGCAGGTGATGTATTGCTCAAGGAGATGTATTCAAATTGCTTTTTATTTAACCAACAGTCAAAAACCAAGTTTGGTTTGCTGTCATATACGACAGGAAAAAGGAACAAATCTGTTCCTGAGAAGCAGGAACTAGAGAATATTTGGCATTTCTGCATGAGTTACTGCTATTTAAATGTCCACTAGACATGTAGATAGAGCAAACAAATGTTGGCAGTTCTGATCTAAAGTCTGTTCTCCGTGTCGCTCCTCTCGTCCAGCAGTCACTGCCGTGATGAGAAACTCCCCAACCGATTCGAGCACAGAGCTGATGGAGACCACAACTGTTTATGGTGAGAATTTAACCATAGTTGTTGTGCTGCACATAAATCTAAAAGAGTAAGAATGATACTTTTTTTTAAATCTTGCAGATTTACTGTGGAAAGGCATTACTTCCTGAGATTTTAACCAACACTAACTTTTGGACCATTTCTCATGAGGAATCGTCTTATTTTTACTGTCTGCTAGTTCGTATCTAGAAGAAATTATGTCATGTTATCAATACATTAATTGTATTTGAATGTGGACTTTCTCTGAAAAACCTCTTAAGCATATATTCCAGAATAATTTTAATTGTAGTCTGTAATTATTATGTATTTATTTTAATCTAATGTTAGTCACATGCAGTGCATTCATAACTGCACTAAAGACCAAAAATGAAGACAAAAAAAAAATTCTCAGTGAAGCTCTAAATGCCAGTGAGCATAAATGTGCACGGTAATTTCAACATGTGGTAAATGCTAATGATATGAGTGCAGTCAATAATATTTTTAAATAAACTTCCAGAGCCTCCCGTGCCATCTCTGCAGCTGCAATCAACCTGGTTGGATGTGTTCCCCTCTGAGAAAGTGGAGTTCAGTTGTCATATCAGTAGCAGCGCTGACTGGAACATCATATGGCACAGAAATGAAGCTCCGGTACCAGATACAGACCCAAATTTGTCTGTCTCTGCAGACAAATCAGTGCTTACAGTCACTGCAGCAACACAAATGTATTCAGGAAGTTATTACTGTAAAGGTCATCACAAAACAAAGGGCGTGTCTACTCAAAGAAGCAACTCACATGAAGTCAAAGTTTATGGTAGGTCTCATTATGTTCCCTCACCCATATTTTTGATGAATGTCTAGACAGAATATAATAAAGAATAACTGAAATGACACTCTTTCCTTTATTCTTTCTGATTAGCAAACAAGCCCAAGCTCACTGTGAGCCAAAGCCCAAACTTTGGCAAGATGTTCCCTGAAGAGTCTGTCACTTTCACATGCACGGTCGATGCCTCCTCTGCATGGGAATATCTGTGGTACCATGATGGACGTGAAATTACAGGAACCACTTCTCGTGATTATGTTATAAATTCTATAGATCATTCTAGTAGTGGGCAGTACAGCTGCAAAGCCAAGAGGGGCAAAGGCCCATTCTTCACAGAGGAGATTGGAGCATCTCTGCAGGTCTCTGGTAAGCATACCTTTGCACTGTGTCAGCAGCTAGGTCAGACTACACTACAACTATATGATCTGCTCATTCATATTCATCTACATGAGCCTTGTGGATACACGAATGGTACTTATAACTGTGAGACTGACAGTTTGAACAGCAAATCATGCTCTTGACATTTTGTGCTCCTTTCTCGTATCCTCTTCTGATGCAATGAGTCATTTTAATTACTTTTTATCTTGAAAATTTCTTTGCTGCGCATATTTTCAGATCCACCTACACCATCTCTGATGCTGCTGTCTCCCAGGTCGGATGTGTTTAAAGATGAGACCCTGGAGTTTAACTGTAAAGTTAGTGACTCTGGCTGGACATACACCTGGTACAGAAATCAACAGAAGCTCAAGAAGGCCGTGGGTGGAGATGGATCATTTCTCAATATCTCTTCAGTCACTCAAGCCGATCAAGGAGCCTATACCTGCAAAGCTCACCTTGAATCCAGGAGTGTCAGCTCTGGATCCAGCAACACAGCTGATGTCACAGTTTATGGTGAGATTTCATGCCTCTGTATGGCATTAGTCCACATTTACTTTAAAGTAACTGAGCTATTTTAAACCAGTAATCTGCATTTTTGTAATAACAAGGAATCATATGAGTTGTGAAAACACTCACAGAGATGAACCTGCGGAGATTTATTATTCAAATTTGCTGCTCTCCACGGCTTTACAGAGCTAGAAGAGTGAACACTGGACTTACATTTGTCAAGTGGCCAGACACACAGCTCCAGATGAATTATAATGTCGCTCTGTGACTGCAAGATGTGTAAATAAGGAACTGTTTGCCAAAAAAATTGACCATATCCACTTAAAAGTTGATGGATAAACCAAGGTTGTGTTTACACAATGTGTCCATTTCCCCAAAAAAAAATTGTTCATTATTTTGGGGAATATGCTGATTTTTTTTTCTTTCCCAGAGTTAGATGATTGATAACACCATTATAACTGTAGAGTTAAATGTTAAGCTGTGGCAAACAGCCAGTAACCTAGCACAAAAACAGGAAATGGGAAAAACTGCTAGTGTGTCTTTGCTCCAAGGGGAACAAAATCTGCCTTTTGGCACCTCTAAAGTTTACTTATGAAAATTGTCAGCTTTGGACAGAGCCAGACGAACCGTTGCTTTATGTTTTCAGTCTTTGTGCTTAGCTATTCTAACCGATTGTTGCCTGTACCACAATCACTATACGTACAGACATCAGAATGATATAAATCTCAACTCTCACCAAGATAGTGACACAACGTATTTCCCAAAATTTCAAACTTTTGTCAAATTACAGTTATTACATCTAAGTTTTATCATTTAATTTCATGAATAGGTGGCTATACTGATATACACTTAGTGAGCACTTTATGAAGAATGCCTACATAATCTGTTACAATTCCATACAACAGTTCTGTCATAAATTCTACCTTTACGAAGTTTGTAATGTTTTAGAGTTTTTGTTGACATTTTCAGAAATGTGTCATTTCAAATGTATGTTTATTGCTATGGTCATAGTTGGAGGTGGTGTTGTACTGGATTATGTTACACTGAGAGGTGTTTTTATTTTTACTTTTTACATACACAGGGGTCTTAGAATATTAAAGACACCTCTGAATATAGAGCATTCTGGTACAACACCACTACTAACTATGGCCTTAATGGTAAAACATATAATTGAATTAACACCTCCATGACAGTGTCAAAAATAAGAGCATTAAATTCATCTTAAATGTAGACTTTAGGCAAAACTGTTGTATTAGATTGCATTAGGCTGTAGAGGCGTACCTAATAAAGTGGCCACTGTGTGTATGAACAGATCCAAATTTGTCTGCAATCATTGCAGCAACACAAATGTGTTCAGGAAGTTATTCCTGTAAAGGTCATCACAAAACAAAGGGTGTGCCTACTCAAAGAAGCAACTCACGTGACGTCACAGCAAATGTTAGGTCTCATTATGTTCCTTCACCTATATTTTTGATGAATGTCTAGACAGAATATAATAAAGAATAACTGAAATGACACTCTTTCCTTTATTCTTTCTGATTAGCAAACAAGCCCAAGCTCACTGTGAGCCAAAGCCCAAACTTTGGCAAGATGTTCCCTGAAGAGTCTGTCACTTTCACATGCACGGTCGATGCCTCCTCTGCATGGGAATATCTGTGGTACCATGATGGACGTGAAATTACAGGAACCACTTCTCGTGATTATGTTATAAATTCTATAGATCATTCTAGTAGTGGGCAGTACAGCTGCAAAGCCAAGAGGGGCAAAGGCCCATTCTTCACAGAGGAGATTGGAGCATCTCTGCAGGTCTCTGGTAAGCATACCTTTGCACTGTGTCAGCAGCTAGGTCAGACTACACTACAACTATATGATCTGCTCATTCATATTCATCTACATGAGCCTTGTGGATACACGAATGGTACTTATAACTGTGAGACTGACAGTTTGAACAGCAAATCATGCTCTTGACATTTTGTGCTCCTTTCTCGTATCCTCTTCTGATGCAATGAGTCATTTTAATTACTTTTTATCTTGAAAATTTCTTTGCTGCGCATATTTTCAGATCCACCTACACCATCTCTGATGCTGCTGTCTCCCAGGTCGGATGTGTTTAAAGATGAGACCCTGGAGTTTAACTGTAAAGTTAGTGACTCTGGCTGGACATACACCTGGTACAGAAATCAACAGAAGCTCAAGAAGGCCGTGGGTGGAGATGGATCATTTCTCAATATCTCTTCAGTCACTCAAGCCGATCAAGGAGCCTATACCTGCAAAGCTCACCTTGAATCCAGGAGTGTCAGCTCTGGATCCAGCAACACAGCTGATGTCACAGTTTATGGTGAGATTTCATGCTTCTCTATGGCATTAGTCTAAATTCACTTTAAATGAATCTATCTGTCTTATAACAGTAATCTATATGTTTATAATAATAATAAATCAAATAAAATGGGAAAACAATAATACAAAGTTAAAGAGGTCACTCACAGTGAAGGACCTATAGAGATTTATTGCTCAAATTTGCAGCTCTCCACAGCTTTACAGAACTTTATAGTGAGTTGCTGCTCATTGTTGAGCTGTTTGGTCCCACAACTTTACGCTATTGGTTCACTCTCACCACTCTCATATCGTGGCTTTCGGCCACAGGAGGCAGCTTTTTTATTTCTGCAAAAAAACTCTAAAAAGCCTCTGCACACTAACTGTGTCTTCACCAAACAGCAGACAGACTAGCTAGTGAACATTCAACCTGAATGTGGCCAGAAAAATAATTTTGCTGTGAGGTGACTGTGAGGTGTGTAAATAAGCGACTGTTTGTCAAAATGTTCACCATATCAAATTAACAGGTAATGTTGTCAGTGTTGTGTTTTGTGTTTTACTTTAGATGACACACCAAAACCAACAATGAGCAAGGCCCCTGATTTTAACCCGATGTATGTTGGAGAAACGGTGATTTTCACTTGCAAAGTTCACGTGTCCTCTGGCTGGAACTATCACTGGTACAAAGACGGACATAACCTGCCACATGCCTCCAGCAACACCATCACCATCCGTCTTAGCCTTTCTGATGGGGGGAACTACTCTTGCAAGGCCACTAGAGGTGAAACAACATCAACAAGCCACAGTGCAGAAATAAAACAAGCTGTTCTTGGTAAGTAAAAATAACAAAGTATTATTATTTAAAGCACTGTGTTTAAACAAACAGTTTGTTGTAAATGAGTAAAATGCCAATTTTACTCATGCAAATGTAGTCATAATTTTGTTTTGTCGTGCTGTTGTCAGTCACACCCTGACAAAAACCTCCTACCTGCTATGCAACTTGCTTCCGTTATTTTAAGCATTTTCTGCTGAAACAGGATGTTGTGGTGTAGCACAATGCAGGGAGCGATAGCTCAAAGGTGTGCAATTTATGTGTATGTAGAAGTACTATTTTTGGCTAACAGGGTGTCAGAATTTCTCATTTTATTGGGTCACACGTTGCTCTGGTTTATTTTAAACTGTCTCTCACTGTTCAGAGGACAGAAACTCTAACGTAAGAGCTCAGTCCACAGTTTCACATTTTTTGTTTGTTTTTGTTTTGCAGCTGCTTAGGAACTGATTCTTGCTTTATGTTAATACTTGATTAAGGCAGTGCTTTTTATTGTTTACTCTCTAAACCATGTGAATAATTTAGTTGACATCATGACTATCATTGCAAAGATGATAAGTGGCTAATGTATCTATCTGATTTTAGAAATTCCTGTTCCATCTTTGAAGAAAAGGACCCAGTGGTTGGATGTGTTCCCCACTGAGAGTGTGACATTGAACTGTGGGACGGAGGGCAGCTCTGACTGGGCATACACATGGTACAAAGGTGGACAGGAAGTCCAGGTTGATGATACTGTGACTTTTGACCAGAATAGAGCTACTCTTTCTATCACTTCTGCTTCAGCTAAACATGCAGGAGGATATAGCTGTAGAGGACACCTCCGGGACAGGTCTGTCAGCAGCAGCTCCAGTTCTGAACTTTCTCTCACAGTGTACGGTGAGTTCTCTTTCAAAACGTCAAACTATTTCTTTAAATACAATGAAAAAAAAAGTGACTTGAGAGGGAGAAATGTGTCATTCTAATAAGGAAGTAGACCAGATTGTGCAGTGTGATTTACATTTAAATGCTGTTATATTAACAGGAAATACATTATTATTACCCCTCAGATACAAAACCCATTGTCACACTAATAAAGGATCCTGAATACGATGTGATGCACACCGAAGATTCAGTCTCCTTCACCTGTCACATCAATGTCTCTTCTGGATGGAAGTACCAGTGGTACAAAGATGGCACTCCACTTGCCGAATCTGGAAAAAATTATAGCATCAGTTCTATTGAGATGACAAACATTGGATCTTATACATGCCAAGTTAAAAGACAAATGAACACAGTCTTCCAGTCAGATCACAGTCAGGCCCTAAGACTCAATATTGAAAGTAAGTTTGTTTTTTGTTTTTTTTTTTACTCCTCCCTTTACTCCTCCCTTCATTCACGTTTTTGCATGAATGAAGGTACTGGATGTGTTTATCATGGTTTTTATTTTGTTTGCTGCAGAGCGCCCACAGGCTAATATAATCTTGTTAACTGGCTGGTCCGAGGTCTTTGCCACTGACAGCTTGGTGCTCAAATGTGAGGTGCAGGAAAGCCAGGACTTGTGGAACTACACATGGTAATACACCTCAAAAACACCAGTTAATACTGTGATAGAAGATTTTCCTAATGCAGTCATATGTATACTGTGTGGATTTTCACCTTTCTGAAAATTCAGCAACAAATATCCAGAAAATTCAACATACAAAATTTACACAGGTTCAAAGAGGGACTCCTAATCAATATGCCATATTCTGAGAGGCATACGGTCACACCCCAGGATGACCCAGAGCAGAGCCTGTACACCTGTCTTGGGAATCGCATTGGGAGACCATCTTATTCTAAACCCAGTGATTCTTTCAAGACCAAGAACCTTCGTGAGTACATTTGAAGTCTGGAAGTTATGAGTTTTTACCCTGCAAATAATCGCTCTGACTCTCACTCTCGTGTTCTGGTTTTATTTTTAATTTGTAGTTTTGAAGAGGAGGGTGCTTCTTTCTATCTCTGGCTGTCTCTTCTTTGGCCTCATTGCCGTCTTCCTCGGCTGCATTTTCCTCAGGGTCTTCCGCAAACCAGGTATTTCTTTAGTTCTGGACTTTTTGAATGCATGGACAGATAATGTAATATATATATACTGCATTATCAAAGCTATAATTGATGTTGTCACAATAACGATGTATCAAATGACAATGTGAAAACAATGCTACAGTGTGGCTGCTTGTACAGATGCACATGTAGAGAATTATCACCCAAATCTTTATGGGTTTATGGAGTTTTGTGGTGAGTTTCAGCTCATTGTTTGGCTGTCCAGTCCACAACTTTATTGTTTCGGTTCACTCTCACTGATCTCATAGTATCGGTTTTGGCAGCAGCAGACTGCTGTTTCCTCTGACAAAGCTCCAGAAATCCACTGTACACAACTTAATCAGCACCAAACAGCACCACTCCGCAGTAGCAACTAGCTTAGTGAAGCAGTTCCCAGCTAAAGGTGTTGCTAGACACCAAAAACAATGACTTAAAGAGTGTGAATATTACTAGAATTACTATCAGCAGGTGACCAGAAACACAACTCCAAATGAATAATTTTTCTGCATAACTTCTGGATATGTAAATAAGCAACTTCCCCATGTGAACTTCAAAGATAATGTTATTTCAATGTTGGGTTCACAGCTTGTTTCTGCTGCCACCAAGTATATAAACTAACAAACAAAAGCCATAATGAGATAATCTTTTCTTATCAAGTAGCTGATGTTCAGGACAAGCTAGAAGAGGACCTGTTTCTCACCATGGCTCAACTAAAGGACCGTGGAGGTATGCTGACACCACCTGGCTTGTGGTTTTTGGTTGCAATTTCCTGCAGATACTGCCACACCGCTGATTCATTTCCCAGCTATTTTTGAATTTACTGTTAGTGAAACCACCTACAGACACTGTCAAGTTTGGGTCTGGTTTTTACATTTGGCCTTTCGCTTTTGGTGCCCTTGTGTTAAAGTCCTTTTTCCCCTCCTGCAGATGCACCCTGTCCACTAGTTGAGTACATCACTGATGAAGAACTGAATGCACCATCTAAAGGTACATGACCAGGAGATGGCTAAAACAGATATTCAAAAACTATTATGGATTTATCTGCAGATTATTTTCTTGTTTGTTTGGTCTCTAAAATGCCGAAAAAAACAGTGAAAAGTTATGTCACCTTTAGTTTCCCAGAACTAAAGGTGATGGCTTCAAACATTGTTTTTTTTGTTTGACTTTGTGGTCCAGAACCTAAAAATATTCCGTTTACAATCACAAAATACTAAGAAAGCCAGAAAATAGTCACACTGTAAGGCTGTAAGCCGGGAATTATTCTTGGATAAGTACTAGTATTTGATTATCAGAAGAGTTGCTGTTAATTTTCTGTCAGACGGCAGATAAATCAGAAAGTTGTTTCAGCTCTATTACTGTGAAAGGGAACTGTTTATCCCTCACTGATAGTTTCTTCTTTTCTTGGTTGCTTTTTAAAAAACAATTTGTGCTGCAGAAGCAGACGAGAACGGCACGATTGGCGAAGCTACACCACTACCCATAACCACACAGGAGGACCAAGGTAATATTACAAATGCACTTTTCTAATACTTTACATTTTCTCTGTAATGATGGGGGCTGTGGCAGTTTCTCAAAAGCTGAGGATTGATGTATTACCAATAAATCTTTCCATATCTCACTTTTCTTTTCATATATCTTTCTAGCTGTGACGGAGAACCATGATGCAGAAGAAAACAACGGTGGGCTGGTTTCCTTCAAACAATGAGTCACTGAAGATGTATTCACATCTTTGTAGCAGATAATCGACAGTTTTGCTGTTGTGCAATGCTTATCACTAGTGTAGCAAAAAAAAAAAGTAAAGTTTGGACTATGAGTAGCACTGGGTGGAGGCCAAATTCTACATTATGGCCACATTAGGATATCTAAGATTTGCTTGTCTTATGTAGAGCTCAGCTCTACATAATCACACTTTCAGTATCAGCTGTGCTTTGACCTGAAAGCTAATGTTCTGAGGTTTACTATGTTAATATTAGTCTTCAAGTACACCTGAGAATCATTGGGCTTGTTTTACAAAATAACTTTTAAAGGTCATTTGTTTTATAGGTATTCTGTCATAATGGACAGGTGGACATTTTAACTTGTCTGCTGTACTAGACAAAAGCTGAATAAATTATTCAGGATGCATTGTCTTATGCCAGTGTTGGCACCAAATTTTATGTTAATTTATCAAATACTTGATGAGATATTACACTCTGGAGTAATGGACGGTCATTGCAATATAACTGTGTATAGATTTGTTTTTCATATATTACGTTACTTGGTGTACAGGACTGGTGGTAATTGTACATTTATTTAATTGACATGCTTGTAGGCTACTGATGACTGTCAAAGGTACTGTTAAAATATGAAACATTGTATGTGATAAGCATCAATCATATACATTGTTAGTTTTCCATTATTCTATGCGCTGTGTGATGATGTGCAGGATAATTTATCAGTTCTCCTCAAATGAACTGTTTCAATTTCCTCGAACAAACACCAGATGTCAGTAGATTCACACATAGTCCTCTCCAAAGCTTATTTAATGTTAGAAATAATTCGGTCATGCTTTGTTCCTTAAAGCGACCAGTACACTGTATGATATATTTATCTAGAAATTCAAGCATGTTTGTGTCTCGCTATGGAATTATGAAAAAAAAAAACAAAAAAAACAATCAAACAAAGAAATCTTGCCGTGAGTGTTCATTAAAACTCATACTGATAAGCACCAGCAGATGTGACTTCGAGAAACATACGGTGAACCGGCAGTGATTTCACAAGTGGGCTGATTTGGGGTTCAGGAGGAGATCTTGTGCACCTGTAACACTAACAAGACGGGACAAAAGACACAAGGAAAACAGAATAATTATCTAGACAAACCTCAAAATCAGAAGCTATTTATTGACACAGGTTCACTGCAAACACAACACTGACTCACATTTACTTGAGGATATCGGCCAGTTTCTCCACATAGTACTCGTAGTTCTCCTGACAATCCTCCCAGGGTGTAAAGCTCTGGTCCTCCTTCTCCACATACGTCTCCCAAACGTGCAGGAAGTCAGATGGCTTCATCATCCGCAGTTTGCAGCCCGCACCCGCCAGAGCCCGGAGCCCTTCTACTATCTCTGGCTGCTCCCACTCAAAGAGACGGGAGCAGAATATGCAGAGACGGAGCTTTTTGCGCTGCTGGAGGGTGCTGGCCAGCTTGGCTGCACAAGCCGCACAGGGACTGGATGATACATACCATGTGATATCGTACTCCTGGGAAGAGTTAGGGAGCACCTGGAAAGGAGAAAGAGGGGAGTTTATGGAGGCATTAAGGACAAAAATCAAAGAAAAATCAAAGAAATCAAAGAAAAAAAAAGCAAACTAATAGATATGAGATTTCCCATGGGGGTTCTACTGTGAGAACAGCTGACTGTGAGCATTCATTACCTGTTGAAAGAAGGCCTCTTCAGCATGAGCTGTGGCATGTTCATCCTCCATATAACCTTTCAGAGGCTCTGTGCTGCCTCCTGCTGTATCCACTCTGAAGCACAGTAGGGTTTTGTTCCTCCCTGATGAGTACTCCACATTCCTGAACTGAAACTTGAAGTAAAACGGGCTCATCTGTTCCCTGGTGGACAGTGAAAGCGAGAGTTTCCATAAATCTAATATTAGGTAGTCAGTTTCCTTTTCAGTGAATATGAAAGCAAACGTCTCACAAAGCACTTTGTTTAACAGCTCTCACTGTCATCATCATTGGGGTTTTTTTTAATGCATGAGGGTAAGATTAGCAGGTCTAAATGAAAAAAAAAAACAAAAACAATCAGCATAATGTATCTATTAACAATACTGTCAAGGTAATGACAAAGCTGACATGCCTTTCCAGGTGAACTGGCATTCACTTCTTGGCCTAACTGAGAGCAGGCTTCATTCATCTTATGATGAATTTTTCAACCATCCAAGACAGTAAGACAGTTATTTAAAAAAAAAAAAAGTGATGATAATGAGTCCTCGATATAGACTATGGTGACACAGTGAATAGAATATTAATGAGGCTACCGCTGAGTAAACTGGTGTTTCTATAAATATTATTGGCTCTCAAATCAACCCCTAATCTCTGAATGTGCAAGGCCCGTCATGACTCAGCCAGTGTTCAAAACACATACCCATCCTGCCTTTCTTTATTAAGCCATTGTTATATTGTACATGAATAACCAGATGGATTACACAAATAGATCTCTTATAGCTTTGATATCAAGCAGCTTATGCTCAAAGGTAATAGAATGGGGAGCAGATGCTAGGCGGAGTGATATAGCTGGGGCCGGCATCTGTGTCGGCTCTGTGACTCATCCCTATTCTTACCGCTGGGATAGTAAGGATGGCAGGTGCAAGTCATTAGTATCCCTCCTCATTGAAATCAAGTATAGAACAGACATTGGGAACAATATGACCTACAGAAAGACATGAAAAACTACTTAATCTACAGGAGAAAATAAAAAGTGGGGGAAAAAAACTGGATGTATTAAAGAGCAAAACAGGTGTGTAAGTAGGACATGCTGATTCTAACTCTTGTGGTGTAAGTATTAAGTCTTACCCACCCTGTGACAATCTCAAATGGTGGCAGCTCTATGGGCTGAAACTCTCCATTTTCTTCAGTGTTCTGCGCCTCTGCTCCTGTTGCCCCTTCACTTTCCCCATTCTCTTTCCTCTTCTCTTCACCCGCCTTGGGCTGCTCAGGGGTCTTCTCTGCCTTCTTCACAGGTTTGTCGGGCTTTTTCACATTTTTTTCCTTCCCCTTTTCCTTTTCTTTGTCCTTTTCGTCAGTCGTCTTGTTTTCCACCTTCTTCTCTTTCTTCTTAACACTGAGTCGACTGTTTCTGTCAGCCATGATTTTGTGCAAGTGGGTGACAGTGTTAGATAAAGAGAGAGAGGGAGGGAGAGAGAGAGAGAGAGAGAGAGAGTTAGTCCAAGTGGAGTGATAACCCCAGTGCATTTACAGAAATAGATCCTATTGTGTGCCGGGGTTGGAGTCACAACATGTACATGTCTGACCGGGGCAGGGGACGGTGGCTCCGTTAACTCACCCCCCCCTCTTTCCATGCCCTGGCTATTAAAAGGCCAAACACAAGAGTGCCAATGTGCTGCGTGGTGAAAGTAGGGCAAGACAGGACTTACATTTCTTCCAACCACATTTTATGCGAAATTAAGAATGGAAAATTCCATATTTGAGTATAAATGTACTAACTCAAACACAACGAGTGGCTGCTCTTTAATACATCAGCGTTTAACTGTCAACAGGCCAGCAACAGGCAGGTTATTAATAACGATGCTTGGCTGTGTGTGTCTGTGTGTATGGGGTAACCAGGGCTCTCTTGATACTGAACACCACTTTTGTTTGTGCCAGCTCTAATGGCCTGCAGCCCATTAGGCCTTAGAAAAACACCAAGGCCAGCTAAAGGGCACCACAAATAGGGAAAGCTTGGGGGCTGAGCAGTGAAAACAAATACAAACGCACAATGTGCAAGAAGAGTATACGTCTCTGGAGTGTAATATGGCCCAGTGCGCATGTGCCCGTGAACAATCAATCTATGAAATCACCCTGCATCAATTCGGCCCTCTACTGAGGCCATTGTATGGGGGAGGGGAAAATTGGTTTTGTTAGACCGTGTGTATTTTTGTGTCCGTGTGTGGATGGAAAACGGCTTTCTGCACTGCAGATGTAATAACTTGAGGCATAAGGGAGAGGGCGGGAGGGAGGGGGCAGTTCAATTACAATTTCCTCCCCTCCCTCGGCCTCACTCTATGCCAAGTAATTCATTTCAGAGGCAATTACCAGGAGGACTGCAGCCCAGCCTGCTCGTCTAACTCGAATGGATGAGCTGTCACAGTCGGGGGGTGGGGGGGGGTAACGCTTCAAGCTGTTCCACATACACTCACAAACAACACACCCATGGGGATGAGCAAAGACACGCTTTTCAAAGATAAACACTGACACATCCACACAGATATCTAGCAACACATATCTGTAGAGACATTGACAATGATTATCCTGTGGTGATAATCATTAAGATCACAGCAATCTTTGATAATTATGATCTCTGAGGGAAATCTCATTGTATTTCACACAGATTAACACACTTCTCCTGAAGTGGTTTTCAACAACAAAAACAGCAACACTGGGATGAGGCTGTCTTGAAAAAGAGATGCGATCCTAGTGACAGTCCTTATCATCCCATCATTGCAATTCCTTCACAGCCACTCGTCTTCAAATTGATTGATGCTGTTGTCTTACTGTGCCGTATTGATCACAAAAACCTTAATCAATGCATTTAAGCAGATATGCCTTCTGATGGAGCATTAGAGAACAAGGCTCCAGCAGCTACACATCATTTTCTGCCATTTGTTTTTAAGTCCTTTGGCAAAGCAGAGGTCTTGGGAGCCTAGCTGGCTGTGAGAAAAAGGACCGTGTAGGATGTGGCTGCTGTCTGCCTGCTGACTCAAATCTAACTGTAATGGAATTACTCGCAATTACCCTGCCTCCCCACTGGCCCAGCCCAGAGTAACAGTAGAGAGTCCCTGCATAAAGACGAAAACACACTGCAACATTGACAGTTTCTCCTTCAAAGCGATGCCCTGCAAAGTGCTTTCACAATATAATTCTGTGAGGTCAGACAAAGCAAAAGCCTCTGTAATGCCACATGCACTCATTCTCTGCTAGTCCTGTGGGGCAGAAGCAGGGTCAAACCCATTTCAATTTCTCAAAGTTCAGAAGTAGAATTGGACATGAAATTGAAAAAGGAAAAAAAAAAACATTCTGATAATGAAAATGAAATGGAATTGACCTCCACTCTGACAGAGCACACATGGAGTTATAAAGGACTGACAGTGGAAAATACAAATGAAATAGGGTCACAGATTGAGATATGTGAAGCAGCTTTTCTACTCTGGCAAAAAAACAAAACAAAAAAAAACGAAAATGGTGTGTGATGTACACACACACTTGCATCTGCAAACTGCACACACATCTACGTTAAGAAGTAAAACTTTTATTATGATGTCCCAATAGTGAGGCATACATACAGAGAGGGAAAAAAAACAATAAGGGGATGACATTGTTTACCCGCTGATGCTTTCCTTCAAAAACAAATGAATTACTCACAACCTCTAGGGTCATTGTACATCTGTGAAAATAAATCATATGCTACACTCTGCAATTATCGACCGCTTGGCTATTGTTCGAAGATCAGCGTTGGCTGGTACTGACACAAGCTGTCTTTAGGGTTGGGAAGATAGAGGGTAGGTGGGGGGTTATAGTCTTGTGGTTGTTTGGAGACCCTGATCAAGCAAAATAATGTCAAAGTAAATACTTTAGTATTCATCTGCTTCTAGTCCCCTCCGTCCACAGCATGTGGTATGACAGTCTGTATGCAGGCTACATGGTAAACAGACAGCAATCCACACCTACTGAAGTCTGGAAAACCCTTTTAAACCGAGCCTCTGTACTGAAATTCTGGGTGATTCACTCCGTCTCAGTATTGTATGAGGACTATGTTATGCTCCTAGCTCAGTGTCCTTAGACAGGAACAGAGGTTAGTATCCAAGAAGTACCTGTTCAGTTAAAATAAATGCTTGACTCTAAGTCCATAATAATCTGTAGTTTGCTTTGAGGTAGATGAGCGTCTCCAGGTTCTTTGGTAAGATTCGGCCTCTCTCTGGCCGCAGGCAGCGCCCAGCAGTAGTGAAAATACTCTCCACCATAGTGCTACAAGCAGGTATGGTAAACGCCCTCTTGGCCACCTGGGCAAGCAGAGGAAAATCAATTGCTTTACGCCGCCAGAAATGCAAAGCTTCCTCATCTGTGGGTTCCTCTCGTAGATACACGGTCAGCTCCTGTTCTAGGCTCTTGGCCTGTGTTGTGGGTCTCTGCTTGATGAAAGAGAACAGCTTGCAGGGCCGAGAAAGTGAGGAGATCGGCGATGGAGCTGGAGCAGGAGGAGTCTGGGATTGGGGGTGTAGGTCTGTGTTGGTGTCTATGGGGCTGGAGGCTGTGGATTGTTTGGATAACTCCTCTATGAGAACTTGTCTGTGCCAGTCAGGGTTGCTGCTCCAAGTGAGCTTGAACTGGGGGTCCAGAGTGGTGGCAGTAATGTAGAGGGGGTCCTCCAGGATAGGGGCCAGTCGACGCTCCACAGCCTGGCTGAGGCCCACCAGGAGAGAAGGGCAGTGAGGGGTTGACGTCTCAGAGAGATGCTTACGAAGGCCCAGGACACACGGCAGCCCCAGGCTGATGGACACATGTCTGTCAGTCTGTATGTCTGCCTGTCTGTCCCCATGCACCATGTCCCAGGCCTCAGTGAAGGGCTCCAAAGTGTCTGTGAGCTCCCTGAGTAGGGCTCTTTCTGAAGCACTCAGCGCCAGCTCCCCTGGACCACTCATCTCCTCCAGGAACTCCACTGAGTCCAGCAGCCGTCGAAGCACCTGCATCAAAAATCAAACAAAAAAGTTAACATTTTCAAAACTATGCAGACACACTCTTGATTTTGTTCCTATATTTGTTACTATAACTCAACGCAGATTGACAATATAATACAATATAACAATATCACAATATAAAATAGTTGTAATTGTACAAGATATCTCTTCATAAAACTGCGGACATATATCAATAGACATTTTAAAGTGTCCTTATACTGGCTTACAAGAATTATTATAGCAAGTAATCCATTGAGTGTCTGTATGCTACTACTAAGTGATATTATGTACCTTAAGCTGAGCAGCCCAGTCTTTCACTGCAGGAAGGGTATTTCGTGGCCCCCCCACCGTCAGCCCAGTACCATCAAACACCTGGCTGAGTTTCTCAGGTGGGACAGCAGAGGTAATGTAGTTGTAGAAACAGGCAGCCTTGGCCAGTGTGGAAGAGAGCTGTGGACAGGAGCGCAACCCCTCTCTGACACACTGTTCAAGAGAGCGGGAGAAACAGTCCACCCGACACACGCCCAGAGCCTGCTCCCACGAGTCCTCCCATTCTCCTTCATCTCCCCCATCACCATGGCCATTCCTGATCCCTTCCTCCACATCGTTACCATTGTCCACCTCTTCTTCATCATTGTCATCTTGCATGCTAGCGAGAGGAGGAGAAATCAGGAAACCAGGAAGACAACATGGCTTTACGGTTGTTGCTCCCAGAAAAGGGTCGGCAACAACACGAAATGCTCTCCCTGACACTCCATGAGAGTGACATACTTCATCAAAATCTGACAGCACACGATTCCCAGAGCTGCCACCAGTCAGGGGAAGGCACGCCAGTAGAGCTGAACGCATCTGCCAGTCGGATGTAAGAAAATGGCAGGTGACACCAAGGTACCTATGGAGAGAGAGAGAGAGAGAGAGAGAGAAGACTCAGAACTGAGAGAAACCAAGTTGGAATCTTGTTGCTTTTGGTTGATTTTACCTCCTTACCCTGATGTGGTTCCAGACAAGCCCCTCCAGACATCCAGGCTGAGACTGAGGGCGTGTGCTGAGGCCAGCGCCTGACGTGTAGTCAGCTGGACTTGGTAGGCATAGGCTGGGAGGAGCTGGCTCTGGATGTAGTGCTGAGGCTCTGGAGTGTAACGTGGCTCCAAGAGCTGCAGCAGCTCTCTGAAGCCTTGATTTTCCACTATGGACACTGGCTGCAGATCACGCACAATCATCTTAGCTATAGCCTCAGAGATCAAGACCTACGGTGACAAAAACCAGTGTAAATGACCTGTATTTTATGGCATAGGATTCCATTGCAATGCTGCATTAAATAATGTAGCACTTGTTTTAGGCATACATAAATAGTAGGACAGTTATTTGTATCTCAAGTGGTGATGGACTATAATGCGCACCTGACGTGGGTCATGTCTGTCAAACTTGGTCACCCCTCCTCCTGAGCCTCCTCCTACTCCTCCCTCCAGAGATCCCATTCCTCCAATACCTCCTCCTCCCCCTCCTCCTCCCACTCCAGCACTGATGGGAAGAGTGTACCGGGTATTCCCTCCATTGCTGGTGAAACTGTGCAGGGAACCAGAGGAGTAGCCCTCTCTCTTCATATCCTTCCTTTTCACAAAGTCATCATACATAGCCTGGTGCTTCCGCTGCATGGGAGAGAGACAGAGAGTGGCACTGCAATGTTACCGGTTGACAAGCAGAATACTTAACTCAGTGTTTAAGTGTATACACCTCTTCATCACACCGTCTTGTTAAATATCTGTGGCAGAAGACACAGTGTGGGTAAACCTGACTGTCTTTACGGAATCCGGTACATGCAGCTGACACTGTGTGGTATACATGAAAAGATGCTGGAGCCCCAGCTGTTAGAGCTGATGCTGAGAGAAATATGACAACACTGAGAATAAGTGTGGAGCATTGGTCCCTTTGTGTCCACAAACACACATGACATTTTATTTTGAAATCATTACCTTGAGATGCGTTACGAAGTTGGACGTGACACTCCGCTTCGCCTGGATTCTGGTGCCACAAGCCTTGCAGTTGGACTCGATTTTGCCATTTTCTCCTTCAAACACAATATTAAAGTAATCCAGAATGGACACCTTCGAAACTGACGCCATTGGAGCCAACAGTTCCTCTGCTCCGGACTGAAATCAACTTGCGATCAAGGGCAATCTGAGTCTGAGGTATCAGTCTCACCACGGCTCTAATCATGAGCGCAGGCCAGCGTGTTTACTTCCCAATGCCTGGTCACACATCAACAAATGTTGCTGCCAGTTGCGCAGACAAAAGAAAATTGAATTTCAAGCAGGAGTAGCGTCGCTTGCACGTCCGAAATCGGCCACAATCAGGCTACACAGGCTGCTGCGGATGTCTGGAAACATCAATAATATAATAGCGAGGCTACATCCGTTGATTCTGCGCTCCCATCCGACGATCGGACGCAAGTGGAGGGGAGGCAGAGCGGTGTGTTTCACGGAGGCATGTAGTCAGTATTATAATTGGACCAGGAAGTACACACAACGAACGGGAGTTTCGTATTCCATTTCGACAGTTCCCGGTAACGTTCGGCTGTCCCCAGCAAAGCCGCTTGGATCTGAGGGTGGTGGCGCTCGGTCAAATCTTTTCTATAATGTCTCCTGTCGTTAGCATAAGAGGAGGCAGCTTTCCTCCGGTACAGTAGCATTTCCATTAAGATTTAAAAGTAAGAGTGGATTTCTGTATTCGGAATGTAAAAAAAAAAAAAAAAAGAAAGAAAATAGGCCTAGTATTCAAAATTAAACACTGACAATTAAAGTCCAGTCATTCTTTAAAAAAAAGAAAATTAAATAAATCAAAGAAAGCAGGAGAGACAATTTGGCACCACTGTCTACACAGGAATCCTTTATATTGAGTTAAGAAGTAGTAATTGATGGCTTTATTAATGAATAAATAATAATTCATAAATCATTCTCATCCCATTAATTAGAACAACGTGTGGGTTGCCAGGTTGTGAAAAGTACCCTTACTGATGGGACCTTAAAATAAAAATAAACTTTCTTTGTTTGAGAACCTCTAAAACCAGAGCTTTACACAAACCAGACAACAAAAATAAATAGAGAACAATTTGAAGAATTAGCCAGTAAACAGACATGAGATAAAAATCTGAAAGCAGCGTATAAATCATTGTAAGATGACAAGCATGATAAAAAAACGACTGAGAGGGTAATCAATATGTATAAAACGTTTACCTGCTGGAAAAGGCCTGTGGAGGATCTGGGCCATCTAATTATTCATGACTTATTTAGCATTACAACTGCATATTTACCAAATAAAAAGGGTAAACATCGAACAAAGTAATTTTCCAAAACCTGGCAAACCACAATACTTACTAGCTTATAACTGATCTGTGAAGCATCAGTGAATTATTTATTAATAGTTAATGAGGCGTTTCAACTCACACACCTTTTGCTACCTTATCAGAAAGGGGTACCAACTCTTCATTCAAAAAATAAAAAGTTCAAACTGGTTTTATTTGTATTTATGAATTAATCTACTGCAGTCAACAACACAGATTTGATTGATCCTGATCCTGAGAAATCCTTAAAGATGGCATTAACAAACACGTCCATCTCAAACAGCCTACACATTTATCAGTCAAAACAGCACAAAACAGTATATAATACCAATTAATCATCAAGCAGGAACAACTACATCCGTGATCTTCACTTAGAAATCCACCAGATAAAGTCCACTAACCCCTGAAGAATAATCTGCTGACTCCAATCAGTCACTCTCTGAGCCACAGACTCTTGTCAGAGATCATCTCCAGCTTTGCCTTGACAGTGTTATTTAGTCTGCTACCCTGTCCACCTGAGCTGCAGAGGTTTTCCTCTGGAGAATGTGTTTGTGTTTCATGCTGCTCCTCAGCTCCTGTCTGGTGTTCAACACCGCAGTCTGGAGGGTTGCAATCTCAGCAGACAGCTCTATAACTGTAATATGACAGAAGAAGAACAAAGTAAGATGAAGGATGAGGAAAAGGATTGACTTCGCTAACAAGTCACTAACAAAGTGTTACAGGTTTCATCTAGCACACATGCATAAAAATACCACTTCTTATACACCTAATTAGGACTGCCATGTTGCATGTAGGTTAGGTTTTTGGAACACTTATAGTAGTTGCTCACAAATAAAGTGTTCTTAATCAAATATAAATCTGTTTATCTACATTTAGACTTTGAGTGATCTAATGTTTGTTGACTGTTGACAGCAGTTGCGAGTATATGCTTTCATATGGGCTTGGTATATATGCATCGGAACCAAATGTGGCCCTGAGAGCTCGTCGCACAGCAACTAAAGACAACACATGCAAACAAATAACAATCAAATGAAGAAAACATCAATCTGATAACATTCTGTATGCAGCATAACATGGTGCAAATATAGAAAACGCAACCAAATAAAAGAAGTGTGTTGCATAAACAGACAAGACAACCGAATAAAGCAATGGACTGAACACTAACAACACACGCATACAGAGAAAACTGTATGTAAATATAGAAACTGAACTGAGATGCATAACAAAACAGGTTTCCAGGGGACACTAAAAAACAAATCAACACTCAGACAGGTGAGTGTCCATGTTTGTCTGTATCATACACGAGCTCCTTTACTATGTGTATTTCATAGTATATCTGTATTTGTGTTGTCAAACTAGTGAACATATTTCTCAGTATTTTATTTCTTTTTTTTTCAGTGTATGCATTGTCATGCTGGTGTGAATATTTATTGTGGTTTCACCTTAAACTAAAACCGTAATAAAGTATACAGTTGTTTGGACATGTAACATCATACCTTGCTTGAATGACGACTGTGCTTGCTTAAGAGATTGTGGCACCAGAATCCCAAACCACTTCAGTGGGTCTTGCTGAGGATTCTGGTCCCTTTTTTTAACTGGAGTTACTTCAGAAGCTTTCTCACTACTTGCTTTGTCATTTGCCTCTTTTTCTGTGGTATCTGTGTTAGGTTTGTTTCTTCTCCTGACACCTGTGAAATGAAAGAATACGATGAGTTTGAAAAAAAATATCGATGGAGGTAAACAAAGTACATTTTTAACATCACATGGATCACGGTAAACTCACCTTCTTCTTGAGGTCCAATATCCTCTATGGACCTCCCGTCTTTTCCAGACTCTTTCCTTTGTGTGGCTTTTTCTGTGCAGAACTCCACCTCACCATTGTCCAGTGTTCTGTAACACACAAATCCCATAGTCTTAAAAAGGCTTTTCAAAACTAACAGTGCACATTGATTCACCTTGGAGCAATTAGATAAGGCTGTTGCAGCACCGCTGAGATTTTTTTCAAACCTCGTCTATATCATGAATGGGTCCCAAAACCAAAGCCTGTAAGACCTGTGTTTTTTTCAGCCCTTGATATTATTTCAATAGTTTTGAAAACGTCTTAGCTGGACGTTAGTCTACCTATGCCACATTTGATCCTATGACAATGACTTAAAAATGCTATGACATCTTATTTTATCCTTAATATCTTTATATTCATAAGTGGTAGAGACCTCAAATATTAACACAAAATTAACAAAAGATTGCATTTGAAGAAAAAATTAATGCACTTTTTTGACAGATCTAGGGCCTTTTAGAAAACCAATAAACATGCAGTTCATAACCTGTAATGGTTCAGTCATACTGTCTTTCATCCTACAAAGTTTGGTGAAGCTAGGAATAATACTTTTCAAGATATTAATGCCCAAAAATGGCTTCCCAGATAAGGCATTTTTGACTGTGTAAAGAATAAAATATGTCAAGGGCCAAAAAAAGAAGCGGTGCCGCAACCACTTACTTGGATTCTGTCTGATCTGATACAGAATAACCTGTTTAAGTCCTCACCTAGCATGAACACAGACCAGTGGCTCGATCTCACTTGCATACTGAAGAGCAGAGACTTGTTTGTTTCCCATGGAATATCGTGCCTTGGAGATGGAAAACCATCCCTGTGGGGAACACATAATGACAACTTTACATTATATATAGGTGCCAAAGTGGACGAGGAGGGTACAGGATAATATACAAGTCCTCCAATTTAAAGAGAGATAGAATAAGAATAACCCTGAACCATCAGTAGAATCACAGATAAAGAAATGAGTATTCTATGTAGTTGTTGTGAACATTCAAAGCACGTTAATAGTTCCTCCATGTCTTAGGTATGTCTTGTGTATTGATCTTCCTGTTGTTTCAGAGAATCTGAGAAGAGTATTCGATTTATAGAAGTCCTCTAGGAGTATTAGATTTGTGCATGTCATTCTAAGCCCCTTGCACTCAGTGTTGAACTGTCCTTGTGTATGTGAGACACAGTAATTCTTGCTGTTTAGAAAAGCCATAATATGACAGTGACAAATTCATGCCTCTTGAGGATAATAAGTATAACTGGAAAGGAGCAGCGCTCACACTTTGACTCTCTGCACCATGACAGTGTGACTATGTTGACTGTATTGTGCATGACTCCCACTTAAAAGCTCAGTAAAAACACTCTGTTCTGTGAGTCTTTGTAACAGAAATTGCCACCACGCTTGAGTGAAATAAAATAAAAAAAACTGTGAAAAACAGTTCCGGATGTATTTCAAAGGGATTACATCTTCAAAAACATTTGTATGCTAGTTTTATACATTTATAGACACACTAATATAGACAGATATAGACGTCTGAGGGTGGCGAGCTTTCTAAAAGGAAATGACAGGTAAAGTCCTTGTGGTTTTCTGAGCTACCTGCTCTGTGAGAGAGTTGAGAGCGGCTCGTTTTTCCTCCAGCAACTCCAGCTGCTCCATGAAACGGAGCAGCTTTTCGTCCAGTGACAGGGAAGATTCCTCCAGCTCTGACACACCCATGTCGGCTTTTTGATACTAGCTAAAGTCCTTTAACATCCAACCTTTACCGCCGTCGTTTTTGCTATAAATCAGCCGTTCAAGGTTAGCATAAACTGCACTTTACTGCTTCCGGTTAGCATCATGTGACACATCTCGTCACATGATTTTGATCATGTGCACATCCCGCACATCCAAATGGCCACTGCAACAGAACACAAACGTAAAACAACGAAATGTTAAGATAATCATGTTATCAACATAGCAGCTTTGAAAGTTTAATGTGAGATCATTTAAGATCAGATTCAGGTCAGTTCTAATAAAGCCAGCTGTGTATTTGTACATAACCTACCTGAGAGCCGTTCCTGCATGGTTACTGTCATCACTGTTCCTTTTAGCTTTGTAAGGTATTGCAAAAACTATTTTCAAGAAAGATTTTATTTTTAAATGAGATAATTTAAAAACACGTAGATATATTTTCCAAAACAATCAAAAGGGGAAGTTCCCATACCGGGAGTCGAACCCGGGCCGCCTGGGTGAAAACCAGGAATCCTAACCGCTAGACCATATGGGACCGATACACTTCTGTGACATACGTCCGCTTTTAAACCATAGACGTGAAACGATTCTCATGTTACTTGTTATTATGCTAGAACTACACTCGCTATGTTTACTGTAATTTATAGATTTTATATATGACATAATGACTTTATTAATTTTTTTTGACGCAAGATTGAGCAAGCAGCATTTTACTATTGGAGCTGTTCGAATTAGAGCTAGTTTAATCTTTGTCTTTGTTTTGAAATGGTTCAAAATGTACTTATCGGTAGGGGCTGATCCTCGCCGATAGTGTGTAAAAATTGTCGACCCTGCTCTTCTTTGGGTCCTCAACAATACACCCACGACGTAGCTGTTCTAAATACACATAAAAATCTAAATACAGATAAAAAAAAATTCTCAAGTTATAATTAAAGTTTAAAGTTACTCAAGATAGTTGGGGATCACTGATATGGTCTTAAAAGCAGGTGTATTTTATTATCCTATTGTCTGTTTTTAAAGTAAGCAATCAGTAACTGAAACTAGAATACAAATGTAGTGCAGCATTTCCCTCTGAAATGTAGTAGAAAAGTATAAAGTAGCAGAAAATGAAAATAATCAAAGTACAAGTGTCAGTGTGTACTTAAATACAGTACTTGTGTAAATGTACTTCGTGACATTTCACCATAGGTTGCATCTCAACATGAAGATAACCCTGCAACAGAATGACGAATTGCTGCCTCAGTCAGTTTCATAAAGCTCCCAGACGACTGAGGTAGTATGTCTCCCAGTAGCTCGCCGTGATCGTATAGTGGTTAGTACTCTGCGTTGTGGCCGCAGCAACCCCGGTTCGAATCCGGGTCACGGCAGGGATAAATCCCTGACACGGCTTGGGAGCAGTTCTTTTTTTCCCCCCTTCTTTTCACAATGAATTTGAAGACACATTACGTCGAAAATACTAAATGTCTGTTGGACAACGAATACAATTTAACACAATATAGCTAAAGCTAACAGTTGACACAACAATGTGGTGGCCGTGTATGTCCGCTCACCAAGTTTTCACACTATCTGAGCAATTTCAATATGACATCTTTGTTAGTGTGATTAAACGCTAGTCACATTGGTCTTCAGGTCATGGGTCCGCTGTGCATTAATATTAGTACTTTTTATTTAGATAGATGATAGATTCATATTTATATAGGCTCGGTAGTTCCCTTCAGCAAAGTGCAAGATTTATGCTAGAAATAACAAGTAGTGAAAAAAAGTACTCTGACATTATGTTTTTTAAATGCAGTATTTATTTTATTTTTTTACATAAAGTGCTATAATTCACCCTTTACCCTATATCACAACATTTTTTTTTACTTTGTCCATGAAAAGAGGGGACGGTCTTTTGGAATAAGAGGCACAATTTCATTGGTGTTGCCACAGACAATGTCAATGTTCCGAGAGGAAGAGCCAATCAACGAGCCGAAAAATCGCATGTGTCGTCTAGCTCTATGCATACAATCTTCTGATTGGTTTTTCCAATCACAAGTAACCGCCCCCTACTCCGGAGGGTTCCGTGTTTAACTTCATCTGCACCGGTGTGGTATGTAGTTGAAACAGTGGTGGGCTATTGCATCTGCAAGATATTATTATTTTTTGATTTTTAAAATACTCTTTATTCAATACAGAGGCTGGACCCTGTGCCGCTGGACACCTAATTTGATAGCATCACTGGTAAGGACAAAAGACACATTGATTATTGCTTGTGTCTGCTGCAGCTCCTTGAATAAAACCTTACCTCTAATAAGATTATATTATTTATTAGTTTATAGATTTTTGACAAATGTCTAACATAATAACATTAATAGTCTCAGTCCAAGTCAATCAATTTTAAGTCTATTGTGGATGTTTTTGCAGTATTTCTTTTAACAGATCATGGACGCCTCTTCAACAACTGGAGTTCTTCACCCCTACTGGCCACGGGACCTTTTGATACCCACCTATGTTGCCAATGACCGATCTATGTCAGAGATCCTGGTGTTTCTGTTTTCTGTGTCCGGGGTGTTTCTGCTTGTGACCTGGCTGATCACCGGCCAGAAAGGGGCCACCGGCAGGCTGGGGACGTGGAGGCGTCTGGCTGTGTGCTGGTTTGCTGTCTGTGGTTTCATCCATGGCGTCATTGAGGGCTGGTTCTCGCTGTATTATGATATTATTCCAGGAGACCAGAGCTTCCTGTCACAGCTGTGTGAGTGCAAACAAAAAAAAAAAAACCATGTTTTAAAATAAAGCGCATAACCATATACCATATCAGTTAATACAATATGTTTTATATTTTTCTCTCACAGGGAAAGAGTACTCCAAAGGAGACAGTCGATATGTAATGTGAGTTCATCTTTGCACAGAATTATGTTAAACCTTTGCATAAAATGAAGGAGCGACACTGTAACTAACTGTGCCCTGCATATTTCTTTTCTATCTAGAGCTGATAACTTTACTGTCTGTATGGAGACCGTGACTGCTTGTTTATGGGGACCATTCAGCTTTTGGGCTGTGTTTGCTTTTTTAACAAACAAGCCCTACAGATTTGTTTTGCAGCTCATCATTTCATTAGGTAAGAAGGTGCCTCAACTCTTGAAGTGTGAATTGACTTGAAACAGTGATTACCTGTAATATGTATATTACCGTTAATAGACCTACAATCCTCTGGGAAACGCGGGCCTACCTCTTACAAGTTCTCAGAATACAACGAATCTCTGATTATAATATCTATGTGTTGGGTCTTAACACACAATCTGATTCCAGGTCAGCTGTATGGCGCGGTGCTTTACTTCTTCACCGAGCACAGAGATGGCTATGCTCACAGTGAGTTAGGACATCCAATCTACTTCTGGTTCTACTTTGTGTTCATGAATGTGCTGTGGATTGTTATACCACTGGCGCTCATTGTGGATGCGTGGAGACAGATGTCAACTGCCCAGACACACACAGACAAAATAAAGTCACACAAGTCCAAGAGGAACTGAGCGACAATAGGCAGTACAAACTATTGTACTGTAGGACAGTGACTACAGGAGATACAAAGTGAAACAACTAAGGAGAGCATGCACTTTGTATTGATGAAAACCAGGATCAGACAAAAGAAATTTTTACTTTTGTGGAGTTTGACCCAGCTGATCTAAGGTTTGTCATTCTGTACCTGTTGCATCGGATTTTAAATTTGAATACTGATAACTGCCAGCACACTAAGAATTACATTTGAAAGTGCTACTTGTTCCCTGTGCATATGATAATAAAGCTTTGACTTTTGTTCTGGTGGAGCCTGGGTGGGGGTCACAATAAATCATCTTTTTTTTCCTATCTTCATTTTGTTTATATTTTTGCACAACTTCGTGACTGGACTGAAAACTGCCTTAGGCGATATGAAATACCCCTTCACACGGAAACAATATTCAAGAATTTGGTTGGAGTATCAGCTTTTGTTGCTGACATGATAAAAAACTAATCAAACTGTTACGATTCATTTTACTGGGTATAATCAGCTGTTTAACCCACATCAGATATTCTTAGAATAAAGATTCATTGCCGCTGGTTAGTATTTTCGTACCATTTACTAACAAGAGCTCTTTACACTGTCGCTGACCATGTACACTACACCCCAACATTTTACGTGTGTAACTTACCTTTCAGCCTCCCTTCAACCCAACAGCTGCAACATTTAAGGTGGTTAATGTACCAAAATTAAACAGGACCTTGTAGCTCTGAATGCGATATATATTTTAATATAACTATAGCACAAATGTCACTTCGATAGCGATCTTAATAAGTAAATTAATTCGTCGAGATCCCCTCCTTGTTGACGAAACTACGCTATCATAAAATGTATGTGTGTTCGTCAGTTACATGTAAAATGATCGTATTATACACTACGTACTTTAAGCCTGTCTGTGTGGGATGGACATATTGAAATATACCTACCACTTCACCACACGCCGAAATAGCTCAGTTGGGAGAGCGTTAGACTGAAGATCTAAAGGTCCCTGGTTCGATCCCGGGTTTCGGCATTTTGAATCAACACGGTACAGAGTACCCTCCCACCAATATACACAAACCACTTATTAGGGACCAACTGCCTAAGCCTGACACCTTGTGGCCGAATACAAGAACTACAACATTAGTTTTTTCGGGGCTTATTTCACGTATTCACAGAACACTACCAGTTGTGGAAGTACTCAAATACTTCGGTTCAAAAGTACCAATACTACACTCCCAACATACTCCACAGTTAAAGAAGTAAGTAGAGTAAAAGAAAGCACAATCAGTAAAATGTGTATAACCATTAAAAGTCATCAGTTCTGCAGAATGTGGACCCCAAGACTGCTACTATTTTATGCACAACCCTAAGCAGCATTTTGCTTTTGTAGTCGGCTGAGATGGAGCAAAAATGATAACTCATCTATGTAAGACAGCAAATGATTTTTATGCCTTCTCTCTCCTAACTATTAAAGTAGTTAGGAAAGAGCAAGGCGAAAAAAGCAAAGCTGGGAAGAGAAGCTGGAACATCAATATGTTTGGCATTTTTGCATGAAATAAATTCTTACAACAAATTTCTGAACATCGACTGATTGATTAATCATTAATCAGTTATTTTTTTATATGTAAAGTCTAAATTTGCAAAGCGACAAGTAACTACAGCTGTCAAATAATTATATTGGTGTAAAAATGAAAGTAATGGAGTAGAAGTGTAGTGGCGTGAAAAGATCATACTCAAGTAAAAAAACAGGTACCTCAAAGTTGCACTGAGGCATTGCAATGTAAGTAAAGGTACACTCCCAAACCAGCACACTAACAGCTGCACAATACATTTTCGACACATGGTTTTTACTTTGAAGTTACGTTCAGTAAATTCACACACGCATACAGCTCTTCTGATATTATCTGACAGTAAAATGATAAGATTTAGTCTTCAGCTGAACATTTTGCTGAGTCTCAGTCCCAACTGTGCGTTTGTCTCTTTCTCTCTACTTGCTATGTCCTTAAGTGCTTTCAAAGCAGCAGTAGATTCTGGCTGTATCTCTAGCAGTTTCCTAAACGCCCGCTTGGCCTCCTCCAGCTCATTCACCATCTGGCAGGCCTGGCCCAGTCGGTACCAGGCTTTAGCTCCACCTGGTTCCAGCTCAGTGGCTTTAGCCGCACTGACCTTGGCCCGCTCTGGCTGGTTCAGTTTGAGCTGGCACAAAGACAGGTTTGAGTGGAGCTCTGCTTTGATGGTGCTGTATTCATTTACTGAAGGAAGGTTCTGTTTTTTATCGCCACTGCTCGTGTCTCTCTGCTCCTCTGCTTCTTTCTCTTGTCCTTCTTTCCCCAGCTCTCTGACACGGCCATAGAGAGTGATGAGGAGTTTTAGGGCTCGGCTGTAGCTGTCTGCAGCTCCCCACACATCCCCACCCCTGAATCTCACTCCGCCCCTCTCCTTGTGTGACTTCACCCACTCCCATTTTTCACCAGGAGACATCTGCCAGGACTCCTTGCCTGGCGTGAAAGCTTGGAGTTCAACTGTGGCACATAAAGGCAGGTGTTCCTCTGCAGGCTGTGGAACAGAGACATCTGGTCCATTTCCAAATGGAGAAAGTAGTATCTGAGTAGTAAAACACATTTAAATTAATTTTTACATTATCAGAAAATAATATAATGAAGAAGAATGTTTTTAAAAAAATATAGATTTATTTTATTAAAAGATTTGGGCAATAAGACTAAAAATCTATTTCAGAATGTTGATGAAAATGCTTTATAACATCAGTCATGATATACAATATCACAATATAGCAAAAATTCTACTCTTTAAATTTGCAACAAAAACAAAGAAGAATTTTGTCAGTTTTTGCTCACAATTTGCAAAGAATTTTGTAAAAGCACAATATTATTACCGTAAGTTCAGTTTGGGCACCCCTGAGGGAAATAACACTAAATCATTACTCATATTCATATTACATATTCTCTGCACTCTTACCTCACATTTCTCTCCAGTTCTCATCCCCTCCAAACATGCTTCTGTGATATCGCACTGACCCTCCCCCAGCCTCAGCGTAGTCCAGTCACCCAGTGGGACCTGCAGCACAGAGTCCTGACACCTTGGGAAGGCTGTCTCCATGGCTTCTGTGACTTCAGCGACTGACTGGTCTGGTAGGACTGGCAGCTTCTCATTTCCCGCATCAGATACTGAACTCTCTGTGTCATCTATGTTAGCTTTAAGCCGCACTCTGACTCGACACAGTGAACCCAGCCTTGGACAGTAACCGGATGAACCGGGTGCTAGAAGGGACAGAGACATTATTTGAGCTAAATTACAAGATACTAACACATCTGTACTCTAAAACATGGGCAGAAAATGAATAATTTATGAATGGAGCAATGTTAGAAGACCAACATACATGTAACATCTCCAGAATTAGACACACTTTGAAGACTCTCCTTGCGTGTTCGCTTTTGTTGGACTTTCCAGAGGCCTCTGGGACACACTGACACCCAGGAGGTGACATCAACACCATCATGATCACCATTACCATGCAGTGTTTCCAGATGGTGAATTGGATCCATCACTGGGTTCACAAAAATATTAAGACATCAGAGACAATCACCTTAAAGCACATGACAATAAACAGTTTTGTAAATTGACATTTGTAAGTAGTGAATAAACATTAGAGCTGCAATCAATCCTGTGTTCCCACCATCCAACCCTGTTTTGTTTATTAGTTAAGAGAAAGGTCTTCATCTCCTTTGAGACAATCACAACAACAACAAAAAAAGACTCCGACTCTGAAAAAAGCCGCCTACAGTGAAGAGGTGGCTTGCAGAGACGCAGCACCTTACACCTGAAAAACCGAGACGTGCTTTGAAAGAGAAACTTGAAGACCTCGATGAGGTTTGGTGTCCTTGGCTCTAAATGCTCAACAAGGTTGGAAGGAACGTTTTCTTCCCTTCTCTTCACCTTTTTTCAGTCAAGTGTTTGCGCTAGTAGACGTTACCAGCTAATTTCAATGAATGTTGCGCTATGAAAGAGAAAGTCAGCAACAGTAAACAATGGCGCAGGTTTTCTCTGCATTAATCAGCCGACATGTTTTGTTTGTTTGTTTGTTTTTACAAGAGTTCATTATTGTACCAGGGGTTAGCTTGATAAACCGCAGTTTAACATTAAAACAAAGCAGCGTTAGGTAGCATCATGCAGATATCGAGCCAATCCAAAACCCCTGAATTCCATTATCCTGCATAACATGAGCAGTAGTTACGTGCTACGTGTAACTTACAGGAATCTCACTTACCTCACATACAAGTTATAATATGATGTATTATTTATCCCATCAATAAGAAACTAATAAACTGTCTGGCGATCACAAAATAAACAACAGCTACTTTCCCCACCTTCTTCTCCCTCTTATTGTTAAGCCAGTACAGAGGTGCATTAGCGACGCCTACTGTACGGGAGTGTAAACGCACTTTTTTTTTTTCTTTTTAACACTGGGTTTAGTGAGTCACTGCTTATATTTTCTTGTCAACATAAAATGCTACGACCTGTATCATATCATTTCTCTCACATAAATACTGTAGCACCCTAGGGACGTCCAAATGTCAAATGTTAAGCATGGGGGTGGAAATATTCGGCTTTGGGGTTGTGCTGCAGCCAGTGGCGCAGGAAAGATTGCAGAGGGAAGAATTGATTCCACAAAATATCGTAAAATTCTGGATGCAAATGGCCTGCAGTCAGTCAAGAAAGTGAAATTGAAAAGAGGCTGGCTTCTATAACAGGGCCATGATCCAAAGCAGACCTGAAAATCCACCATGAACTACTTCAGGAAACGCAAGCTGAAGCTTTTGGAATGGCCCTCACAGTCCCCTGACCTGAACATCACTGTAAATCTGTGGCTAGATCTTGGACATGCTGTGCCTTCAAGGAAGCCTAAAAATATCTCAGAACTTCTTTCGTTAGCCAAACATGCAAGCATAAAAAGAAAATGCCTTGGCATTTGGCTCCACAAATGCAACACAGAACAATGAAGAATATAAACAGAGCAAAAGTATGGTAATTATAAATGACAAATAATGAAATTTTAAAAAATCAAATTGAAAATTGATTGAAATACAGACATTTATGATAGTTGTGAAATAGGATATAAAAATTTGAGATGAAGCATGGACTGTACTGTGGAGAAAGAAGTGGGGAGTGGGAAGAAACAGTGCATTAACTTTAGAAGAAAGGCTCACTGTTAATCTCTATTTGAGGCTTTATTTACTTCTTTTCACTTCACAAATTTACAGAAATATATGTAATTTTTCACAGGGATTTTTGCTCTGGTCTTAACTTATGTATGAATGCAAGTGTTTGTAGCAGTTTTGTGTGAGTGTGCGTGTGCAAATGTACACACAGGTTGTACCCTCAACACTAAACCAGACACGAACAATTTACATCTCTGCCTGTGTATTGACCTTTGACTTGTACCACTCATGTTTAAGTCCTGTGTGTTAATCTGTCCTGTCAGTATGAGTTAGGGCTCTATCTTTTGAACACTAGAAGCCATTAGGTCCAACAGAGGAATACCACACCAGTCAACCAACATGTGTGTGTGTGACAGGGAGAGAAACAGAGAGGAAGAAGGTCGTCTTAGATGCAATCTGAACTCTTCTATGGGGCCTGTTTGACTCTGGATGAGGATGAGACGAGGTAATAAACTTACACTGCACTACAGTAATGACATTGCACCACTGGATAATGAGAACCATGCATATTTTAGTCTTAGGTATACAAAGGTGAACCCCATGGAAGAGTTCACACGTATCCATGAAAAGGTTCATGAAGCTCATCTGGACCAAAATCCATCTGTGAATTGATCAAACAATCCATTTTAGGGGTTTCCTTAATGAATTAAAAAACAAAAAAGAAGGACAAGCAAAGTGCTACACTGGAGGGGGGTTTCCCACCATCTGGCAACCCCAAAGTTGTTTTTATAACTAAGCTGTATAACAGTAAACTATGTTTTAACCTTTAATAAAATCTATTTATTAACAGATTATAAACCCTTCATATGTGGTAGCATAAAATAAAGTGATCCTTAAACTTGTAATGATGTAAAATTTGTTGTTCTACATTGTATGTGTGAATATACTGAACGACTCTCAACATACTGGGTTTCATCGTCTTACAGTATAAAATACAGATTCATTCTTATTCAGTTAGTTACAAGGGGCTTCACGTTAGGAAACAATGAATAAAACTAACTATTCTCTTTTATAATGAGAACTCCCATGAAAACCTCATGAAGAAAAATATAATTATTCATTTGTATATAGGAAATATATAGGAAAAGTAGGTAATTTCAAGACTGGATTTATAAATGCTTGTTAAAGCGGAGACGTTATGAGAAAAAAAAATGCTCATTCCAATTAAAGGTTTGTTTCAAGAAGTTTAGTTGTTTGATTATGTAAAAGTATAACTTTCCAGTAGGGGTCTCTCTCTCCCCAGCATTATGACATAACTTGGGTAGGTCCAGTACTGACCACACTGCACATAGCGTGTGCAGAGAAGTCAGTATTCCTGGCTGGGTGATGTAATCCAAATTCAGTCATTTTGCAATACGAGGTTTTGGAAATGAACATAAACTTTAGCATTTTTGAAGCATATTCATTGTAATACTTCTAGCAAACACTTACTCCAAAATGTTGAATGTTTCATTTAGAGAGATAAAGTGAAAATATGAGAGTGGTCCTAAACTGTGCTTTGTTGCTCTAGATCAAAGTTTTAGAGGTAACACTGATGATGAAGCATCTTTGAACATCTCATAGTTTAACATTTTTGGCTAAAACACAAGCAAAGTAATTTTTAGATCTTTGTGTATTTTCAAAAATGTGTGTAGGGGATATATGTAAGGGATTGCTATAGAGTAAATTAACAGAAGAATATGACTTTTGACTGTTTGTTGATGGAAATTAGGTTAGGTGAAAAGATTGTTCTAGCATCAATTGCTAGGGATGTAACGGATGATTTAATAGTTAATAAGTCATTTTCAATATAATAAGCGGTCATATTTATTAAATTAACTTGTCCCAAGTACTAATAATCATATAAAATTATCCACTAGGTAAAAACAATTAAAATAGACATAAAATGTGGCAGACACACAAAATAGTTGCATTCCAGAGACAGTTAGGCCTGGAGTTAGATAAGAAGGCAAGTCTATCAGATGTGTTCTAAGACGCAATTCAAATGCTGAGACCATGTCAGCAGACGAAATATTACTATTATGGTGCAAAGTGAAGAAGCTAGTTCAACAAAGGCTGGATCACCCTTTGACCTTAACCTGGACTACCAGGCCTCACCCACAGATCTAAGAGGCCTTGGGACAGCAAGGAGGAGGAAGTTCACTGATGTACTCCGGTGCCTGGCCATGCAAAGCCTTGTATGTAATGAGCATGAGTTTAAAATGGATTCAAAAAGAAACTGTTAACCAGTGCAAAAAGCTCTTTGTTGGGAGCCTGGATGCAAAGTTCTGCACAGTCAGAAACACAGCTACAGGTGGAACATTAAGGCAAGGTAAACAAAGCATTACAATAATCCCGGAGTGAAGATATAAAACTGAAAATGATTTGTTTGGTATTGCGAAAAGACAACATTGCTCGAATCTCGGAAATTCTCCTGAGTTGGTAAAAAAATAATTAGACAAATCATTTGTTTTCTCACAGTTTTACTGCAAAAGGTTTTGTGACATCCAGTCTTTCATATCAGTTGAGCAACTCTGTAGAGTGGCCAGCTTGTTAAACTCGGAGGACTTGACAGAGAGATTTAACTGTGTCATCTGCGTAACAGTGAAATGAGCTTAGACAAATAATGTGACCTGATGGCAGCATATACAGCAAGAACAGAACTTGTCCAAATATTGATCCCTGAGCTATACCACATATTGTCTGTGCAGCTGAAAAGTGAATGACTCAAGTGAAACATAAAGTTTTCTGTTTGACAGGTAGAATGAGAACCAATCCAGGGTCGTTCCAGGACTACCTACCCACTTTTTTAGTCTATTGATTAGAAATACCAGTATTAGTAGTACTAGTACTTCCTTTTCATTTTCAATCACCATGAGAATAATTTCAGATATTTGTGCCATTACAGATTTATGAGAACAAAGGGAAACAAACATCCCATCCTCCTTCTTAGAATCCACCCACACCATCTCTTTCTTTAAACTCTGTCTTTCCCACTTTATCACACACAAACCAGAACCTTTACTTCTTTAATCCCTCTCCATGTGTTACCCATATCATCACTTTCTTCTTTTGCTTCTCCTATCTACCCTGTCTTTCAACCCCATCACCTTCCTCTTGGCTCCCACCAACTTCCCAGCTGGGCTCTTGTGAAATATCCCAGTGGGTAAATTCAGAAGCATGTATCCCAGGGCTCGTGGACCGCTCTATGTCCGCCAGAAGGGCGTTGCAACCTGCCAGGAGTTGGGTCCAGGGAACAGCTGCAACCTCAGTAGCCAGGGCTTAGCGCGGCTAGGAGGGTTGGTACGACCTCTGCTAGCCTCTCTGAGGGGTTCAACATGCGTCATTCTGGGAAAAGGTGGAGTATGACAGGTGAACAAAGAAGAGAAGTGTGCCAGATAGAAGAAGGGAAGATAAAAGGGAAAATCTGAACAAAGGAAACAGTGTTCGCTAGATTTGACAGACAGACAATAGATAGATAGATAGATAGATAGATAGATAGATAGATAGATAGATAGATAGATAGATAGATAGATAGATAGATAG
>JBBMJY010000012.1:13802951-13824332 GCA_037833715.1 Toxotes lorentzi | reverse complement strand
AGATAGATAGATAGATAGATAGATAGATAGATAGATAGATAGATAGATAGATAGATAGATAGATAGATGGATGGATGTCAATTTGGATGGAGACTTTTCCCATGAGGATAAAGATGGACTGAACCACCAGTAGGATCACACAGCGTAACTAACCGAGAATGTCAATCCCACCACAGAGACAATCAATAATTTACTGGCTCGAGAGTGTGAACGAGAGAGAAGGTGATAAACTGTGAGAATTTCTTTTTTATCTATCATATGGTCGCTCTCTTTTTAATAGAATTAGAAAGCAGGGTAGGCTGAAGACGAACATTTCCCCCATGCCGAAAACTCTAAACACTGAGCTTGTCTAACATTTGTGTTTGTTTTTTCCTCATGAAAGCGGCGGCCAGCTCGCCTGTAATCCCTCTATCACACATTCCCTAACACTCTTAGACACTAGCACACACACATATATACACACACACACAACCTCCACGACCCTTGCCAGGCCAGAGGCTAACTCGTAAACAGACTGGGCCACACCACAGAGTGTTTATCCTTCACAGTGAGAGGGACCGCTGCACATAATGTTGTCGATGCGTGTATTTGTGAGCGTGTTGAGCACTTTAACTGCTGCTAGTTTCACTCCCTTGAGGCTGTTTGTTGTTTATAGAGAGAGAGCCACTGACAACAGGCTCAGACTTCACTATGTAAACTCAGTGTATATGGAGAAACTTTACTATAAGTGGTTCCCACACTCAGCATTAGTAGATTAGACAAACTCGATAAACGAAATTATCATCGTACTTCACTAAGACTCCTCCTCTTGATTTAGTTCAAAATTAGATGTCAAATTTTAGTTGACAAGGCTCAAACTAAACCCTCAAACAACAGGATTTACAAACGTGTCAAAAACTGATAATTGCATACATCTGAATTACTCCAGCGTTTCCTAATTTATTGTGAGTCCCTTGGCCAAATGTCATGCTGTACCAATGTGCTGCCAGTTCAAAGGAGTTTGATTTACTGAGGTTTCTAGGTCAAGTGGGGATCAAGGCTGATCCGGAGGCTGATTAGAGCCACTGAAACGATAGGGTCAAGAGAGACAGATCTTAGGAGGGTGAAAGGTATCACTCTACCACTACTCTACACGCCAACATATATGGCATATCGTTTCTTTCACTGAGTATCGCTTTTAGAACGATCAATAAAAAAGCATAAAGGCTGTCTTGGTGAATGGCTTTGTAATTCAGACTGAGTGCCAGCAGAGTTGCACAAGAAGTGAAATATGACTTTTCTCTTCCATTAGCAGTGATGGAGCAGAGTCTGCCAGGTCAGGGCCATTCATCTACATTATAATGTCATGATGAGATTGCTTCAACTGCAAAGGAAAGAACAGGCTCCCAGTTCAACTCCCAGGGTAACAAGACATCATAGTATTGCATCCTTATGTGGCAGATGCAGTGTTACATGCACAGTGGATGCACATTTAATTCATGTTCTTCTGAAAATGATAAGTCTGATAACTGTGATAACTTTCAGCAACTGACGGATACCACCACTGCAACCAGTCCAGACCGTGCAACCACTGCAACCGGTAACACCACTAATCACTACAGGATATCCTTCCGCCCAGTGGCCATCAGTCTGTGTAACTCCTTTCTCATTAGAGCCATAACAATCAGTCTATGAAGCAATTAGTTGATTGACTGAAAATTTATAGATAAAAGGATAAAGACTGATCATACACCTCTAGATATACTGTTGTTAGTGCTATACATTTTTATTCATTTATTTTCATTGCACCTTCATTCTGCAAGTATTTCTATGTATGGCTACAAATTTGCGCTGTATGTTGTATATTACTCCTCTCTCTTTTACCTGCTGTTTTTCATCACAAATAATATGGTTGGAGGCAAGAAAAAGAAAAGGTCCAGTCTAATTTTGCATGAATCATATGTGCTTTAAATACAAGAGAAATACTAGAATTTGTACAAAAAAATGGTGGTCTTTATTTATGTCTGAGTGCTCCTGTGTGTCAGATCAAATCAGTCTTGCAATCACATCAAAGTGTCAATAGAGAAAAGTTTAATTTCTGGTGTTGTGTTTGAGACACATGGACTCCCTTGACTCTCATTCTTTAGTGAAATAAATATGCTCCCACCCACAGACACACAAACATATGTAAACACAAAGTGTGCCACAATTTTGCCATTAGAGAACACATTTTAAACATAATATGCTAATATGTGAGCCCCCCCACCAAAAAAAATATGGGGAATCTGGCATTAAGTAAGGGCAAATTTGTTTTATCTGGAGCATAAATGAGCTCCTTAACTCCATTATGTTGTTTCTCTGGGGGCCAGTTATACAGTCGGACCTGCACAGCCTGAGTAGGAACCCGCTGAGGGGAAGAGATGGCTATCGGGAGCCACGGGGCAGATGGGGGAACCGTTTTTATCGATGCACACGCTGTAATGGGGTCTTCCTGTGAGGGGGCCTGGGGAGTTTCTTTTGACAGAGCTTTCGTGTGTTCTTTTTCTGTGGTGTGTGTGTGTATTGTGTGATCGCAGAAAGTCACTGCGGGCCATTAGGCCTCTGCACGCATGCATGCTAACACACATCTGGATATGCTTCTCCTCAAACTTACATACCTACATACAGTCTGGCAGTCCATGTGACCTTTTAATACTTTCTAGGACTTTTAGATAATGCCAGTTAGACCTTTCAGCTAGTATATATCACCACCACCACCACTGCTCTATCTGCACACACACACACACCTGCTCATGACATATCACAATTCTTGCAGGCTATTATGTCCACAATTTCCTGTAGATGATAAATTTATGTGCTTACACATGTCAGATATCTGCAGAGGATTCTCAGAGGATATTAAGCAAGTCATCTTCGTATAGCTGATATGCTATCAACTCTTAACAGAGTAATCAGTATCTATTGTGGATGATGCTGCCTACACTATGAGTGGGTTTGATGGTAAAGTTTGGTCAACATATCCATAAAGATTTTACAGACGTGTTTAGGTGAGACCTTGTCTGTGATGCCTGGAGCGTTAACTTGGCTGCTCAGCTGCTCAGAGCTAACTCTACACAGGTGGGGCACGCCCACTTGTATCCCCTCCTTAAAAAGTGAGCTAATTCATCGTGGGTTGAGAAAGAGCAGGAGAGGCAGAGAGAGAGAGTTCGGCTAAGTTGGCCACTGAAAAGAAACACATGTCAGGATTCAGAAATCACCTGGCCAGCTGTGATTTATACAGGAGTTAGGTTTGGATCGGGGTCTGAGGTCTGCAGAGGGGGCGAGGGGCTCTAATTCAGACCAGCCTCCAGTCAAAGTAACAGTTAGCAACTCCACGGTCTGTTAGCTGGTGGACCAGGGCATGTCCTGTCATGTGTGTCTGTCAGTTACACTTAGTGGTTTCATGTAGTGCTCTCAACAAGCTGTCGGTGGTGGGACAAACCCAGTCAATCAGGCAAGGGCTGTATTTGTCTTCTATTTGGAAACTTGTGGTAAATTGCCCTTTGGCCAATGGCTTGAGGAAATAGCATACCAGCACTCAAAAGTCTTGGATGTGGTAAGCCAGACCAATATACAGCAATGACAGGAACGATACTGGCTTTTATTATATAATGGATATTAGCTACCATTGTTGTCCAGCACAATATGATGGACAGATGGATGAGAAGACATTTAAATGCATTGAGTTTCATTTGCACATTTTTTTCATCTACACACATGTTTTGTGAAGATCTGTTTAGGAAAGCATCCTTAACAGATCTTGTCCTGTCAACATCTATACTGAGTTGAGCATCCTTACTACTAGACCTAGAACAACTGCCCTGTCCATGAGCAGTATGCTCCTGTGATCCTGTTCTAAAACACTCCTGAGTTTTGCTAAGGCCCCACTGGCACAGCTGACGTGATGATATATTTCTTTGTTGAAATCCACATTTCCACGATTTCAAGAATGGTGTTGTCAGTGTGTTTCTGGTGGGGAAGTGGTGCCATCCGGTGGCAGCTGAAGGAGAATGTGTCTCAGTCTCAGGAGCCTATGAATGCTTGAGTCAAGCATCAAGGAGGCTGAAGATCTTCTGAATGGTTTGTCCTACCCAAAACAGTTTCATTAGGGGAATGTTATATATTAAATATTTATCCATTAGCATCAGAATCAGAATCTTTCTTGCAAGTACCCTTTCAGTTTCAGTATATTTCAGAGTGGTGTGAACAGTACTGTACCCCAGGGAAAGATATAAGGCAGTGTGAGAAGAGGGCAAAGGCAGAAAAGGGCAGCCCACCCATTGCAGTCCAACATGCGGAGGGCAGATGTACAGGCGAGCGTACAGGGCTCTTTTCAGAGTACAAAAGGTTTATCTAAATAAGACCCAGCTGATGTTGCTGTTTTCTCCTCAGACCCAGCCCTCTTGCTCTCTGGTCCTCCATCTCTCACTCATCTTTGTAGGCCTCTTTTGTTAATCCTCTCGCACCGTTTGACCTATGACTTGGTGCCCATGCTTTTTCACGTCTCTCCCCCTTCTTTTGTTCTGCTCGGAGCGGGTGTATGTGTGGCAGATCTCAGGGGAGCAGGTAAAGTATAAATCTATAGCAGTTCTGACATCTCACAGTCTCTGGTTCCCATTTGGTCTGATGCCCTGCAATCAGTCACTCCTTTGCTCTCCTCTTTCCCTTTCTTTCCTGTTCATTGTTCTCATTCTGGAGACTTTTACAAAACCTTGTGAAGTTTCTTGTGTTTCTGCCACAAAAAAATGAATATCATATGCTTCAAAAACACCCACGTCCAAATCAATGATATCTACTCTGATCATTGTTGTATTTTATTCTTGCTTGTAAGTGGCAGTGTTAAATTGACATATAGTTTTAATGAAAACATGAGCAGACTCAGAGAGTATTGTTGCTGACAGCTCGCAGCAGCAGCACTTGGGGGGGACGAGTTCCCGCTCTGTTCTTTCATCTCCAGTCATATCAGCTTGATCAGTGAAACAGCTTAATGTGGACATGTGTTTCCCCCTGCTAACAGTCTGCTACAGGGCACACATACACACTGAACGAGGAAGACAGCGTCTGTTTCAAATCCCACAGAGAGCAGGCTGATAAGGCCGTCTGTGGGATTTACAAGACCTTTAATTTGTCGCTCATGCAATGCCATGTAAACTCAGTTGTAGTCTGTCGCTTGTAATGCAAAAACTCCTCTTCTCATGCACGGCCTAATAAGATGAAGATGGTATAAACATGATTGTTTAGAATAAATAATCTGCATAAGAAGACAATAAATAATACTGAAGCATAATCACAAAGACCATCCACTGGCAGTTGCGTATGTGGGTGAAGTGTGTTGAGATGCAAAGAGATGCATTATTATCAGGTACAATAAGAGCGGTGGGACAGAGCTGAATGGCCAGGTGGGGGGTTAAGTGGAAGGGGGCGAGATGATGTCTGAGTGAGAGCGTTCAGTGTGCTAGCAAGAAGAGACAGACGACCACCAAAGAGGATCATGGAGCTGGATTAGAAGCACATGGTGAGATGTCCAGGCATAGCAACATTTCCATTTTATGCTAGTTTATACTTCAACATTTCAGGGCATAATTTTGTGTTCCACTACATATATTCACCACCTAATATTACCAGCTACCATTGACTTAAAAGTTTTACATATAAAAGCAAAAGACAGCCTTATAAAAATACACTGCATTGTCATAAACCAGTAATTCTGAACCTTTCTGGCTTTTGACCCTTTGCACAAAAGCAATGTTTACTTGGGGTTCACATTTCTTGTTAAGATTTTCCCCTCTAAACTCTTCTGATGGTTTCACTTGAATAACTATTCCAGACCTTACAAGGTACAAATCATCCAACAGTTCACAAAAAAAAGCAAAGGTTAGCAAAAAGCTTCTTCTTTCCCAACCCATTAGATTTATCTCTTGACCCTTTGAAAGGGGGCTCGACCCTTAGGTAGGGAACCACAAGACTTCACTACCCAACAGTAGTACAAAGCTCCACCTTGACCAGCTACAACAGTAAAATGCTTCTTAGACATTGATGCATCAGTATTAACAATCTAATAATGTCATGTTACATGGGACATTACTTTTACTTTTGATACCCTAAATACATTTTAGAGATACACTTAACTCATTTTACTTAAACAGAAGTTTGAATGCAGGACTGTTAATGAAATATTTACACGTTGTTTCATTGCTGCATTTTCTTATGTGCAGGATATGAGTACTTCCACCACTGCCTGCAGTACACTGCAACAAGGCAAAACAACCTGCCCTCAAGCTCTCTCATCCTCACCATCCACTGAAACCTGGCAGCAACAAGCCAGGAGATGCTTCCAGGCGCTTGAATCTGTCCAGAGGCTGATCTAAGCCTCTGTGTATCTTACTGTGCGTTAGATCCAGAGATGACAAGAGGGCCCGTCCATCACGGTCAGAGATAGTAGAGTTTTTCTGAGAGCTGACATAAGAGCAACATTTCACTCTGACAGCCCAGGAAAAGTGCCAGCCAGCTGCCAATGATATGCCAGTTTTTACTGGACCGCTTTAAGCCGGCCACAACACAACTATTGTTAAAATATGGCGTGAAAGCTGGTGTTCTTCACCAAGAAAATGTTTTCATTCTGATGCCAACAGTCTCTTGCAGTTTTTTGACATCAGCCTGGCAGATACAAAGGCTTATATATGGAGCTGGTTAACTGGTGTCACTAGTTCACAGAGGGCAGGGTGTGCAACAAAGGCTTTAGATAATGCCAGTGCTCAAATGTTCAAAACAAAAACACACAAGCTTGACTGTGATGCGCACACATCTAAGTGAGTGCAATCTCTGCCTTGTAAAATCTTTGAGCCAATATGTTTGCGTACTGGTGATATTGCTCAGACATTACACGCTAATATAAATAATACAAAAGTTATTGAAGTACCTTCCATCCCACCCAAGCTGAAATCGACATAGCTTTTTTTGTCCAGGATTTACCATGGCAGGAAATTGAAAGCCAAAGACAGACTCACAGGGCCTCAGAGTCTTTCAGACATGCCTGACGGGCCTGGAGAAACACACAGGATGAGCTGGGTTTGACCTCAGTGACATTTAGTCACAAGCAGAACACCAGAAAATTGTAGAAATGGCACTGACCTTTAGTCTCTAATGGGGTGAAACGATGTGATAGCCTTGATCATGAATTTACTTGCATGTGCGTGTTGCTTCTGAGTCTGATTTCTAAAATGTTTTTCCTAATTATCAGCTGCTTCTAGAGTGCGTCAGAGATTTCACTATCACCAGCAACGGTGATGACGACTATTGGATCAATGAGTCACGATTTTAGAGAAGCATTGCATGGCCATGTGTCACAGAGTGTACACAGATTTGTTTGGACGTCTGGGATGTAGCAGTAGCCTGGTCTGAGTTCACTTGCATGTCCATGAGTGTCTGTTTATATTGCATAAACTATCTCTTGTATCCTGTTGATGAACTCATCTTAGCATCCTTGTTTGGTACAGTAGCATTCTTTCACCTCATTTCATTCTGTGTCTTGGACTTGTGGCTAACCTATAGAATAAGTCACATTTTATGTATAACCTATAAACTGAGGACAGATTTAGAGTCTGTTAATTTTTAACTTTCTAATTTTCAGAGAGATGTGTGTCATTACGGCTGCAACTTGTTTTTTTTTCCAATTATCTGACAATCAATAAATGTAATAATGATTTTGCCATAGCCAAAGGTTATGAATTTGAGTTAATATATGATAATGGAAAGCGTCAGATTCTCACAGTTTAGAAGTTTCAGATTGCCAGTGTTTAACATTTTTCTGCTTGTTGCACTTGCTGGCAATGTGGGTCTGTTGGAGGTCCACCACTCTGATCCAACTATTTGGCAGATTGCAACGAAATTTTTGACAGACACTCATGGTCTCTAGTGGATGAATCCTAAAGACTTTGGTGACACCCTCACTTTTCCTCTAGCGACACCATCTTTTTTTTTTAATTTATCCAGTACTTTGGTTTATGATCAGATACCTTAACAAGTAGTTTAGTTGCTTGAAAATTGACTGAAATGATTAATTATCAGTTCCTATCAGCGGGTTGAAAATAAATATTTCAGCTCTAGTGTGGATATTAAGAAGGTAATGAAGCACATTTTCTTACATACAGTACAGACGTTGAGCTGAAAACTAAGAGTTCTACTAGGGTCACTACACAGGCAATAAAATAACATAAATAAGAAAATAAAATTAAAAATGATAATGTCCTCTTACATGTTCACATTTGAATGCAAAATGCTTTTGGGGTGTTATTGTTCCTAATATTTTGTCTAAACACAGCATGTTACTGGACACAAAACTTGGACTTAGAAGGTTTTTTTTAAGTTTTTTTTTTTTTTTTTTAACTCTTATTATTATTGACACCCTCCACTCTCACTCAGACATACTAGCAGAGGCTCGACAGACAAGTATTCACAGGGTTTTAAGGCTTTAATATTTTGTGTAGAGGCTGTATATGAGTTGTTGCTACTGTTTGTGCCAGGAACACTAGTCCCTGTCTGAGCCTCTTGATGTCTGCTGAGTTCACTAGGGTTGGTACTGGGCAGACTGGGACTGGTGGGGGTGACCACCATGCTCGAGTCCTACCTCCCAGTGTGTGTGTATGTGTGTCTGTAGTACAGAATGCCTAGGACTAAACCGCATTTGATTTTTATACGCTTGTGGCTAACAGGAGCCAGATGTAGCTGCCTCCAGGGAGCTTACCATCGAAACAGCCATTTATTTCTCTTTTTCACTCTCTTTAATGAGATGTGTGCATGCATGCTTACATACATACTTGTATGTATATAAACGTTGGAGTAAAAACAGCCAAAAAGCCACAACAGCATTTGCATTATTTCTCTATAAGGCAACAGAGCTGCTATGACTTTGCTTGCTTGTTTAGCAGTGGCAAAGAAAGGATGTCCTGTTCCATGATTTCATCACATAAAGATAAATGAGAAACAATAGATCAGTGTGTCCGAACTCTGAGGACTCACAGTTCTTTGGATGCTTAACCTGGCCCTGAGACACAAGAAGATTCATGAAGCCTAAGCGAGAGGTGAAGACATAAGAACACACCCACACACAACATGCAGTAAGATGGTCAAAATCCTTCTGAAGAATAATCCTGGCATTGTGATTGCAGGGCATTCATCCGCTTAATGATAGTAATTCGCTTGTAATGACAAATAGGATAGTGAAATTATTGCACCACATTTTCCAAGGGTGAATGGTTCTCTTCTGAATATATACTTTGATGAGAATTGAAAATGAGAGCACAAAGCAAAAGAAAAGTGATCTAGAGAGAAGGGAGAGTGTTAATTGAAAGCGAATGTGTCTGTGCTGGCTGCTGGTCAGAGATGGGCCAGGGTCCCAGTTGGCCTCCACTTCAAAGGCCCAACCCGCCTGTCTCGAGAGCACCTGCAGCCGGTTAAACCCTGCTCTCATCACTCAGGGAGTGGAGGGACCTCTCCTACAACTTAGAGCCCTCACCACACAGTCTTTTGCCAAAGAGCCATAGTGGCCTGCACTCAAGAATTCAACCTAAAACACCAGGTAGCCCATACAACTTTCACTGCAGAACTGAACGTCAATCACACGGTGTGAGTGCATGAAACATCCACAGCAGGGCTCCTGCAGCCTCAACCTCAGGGTCTATGCCACCTCCATCACAGGTCACACAGGACTCATATATCCATCACAATATGGTCTAGAATGAGGGTTAAGTGGACCTCCAAATATGTACAAATTGGTAAGAGAGAGAGTCATTAAGGGCATGTTTTTGTTCTCTTCTAGCATTATGTTTAATTACTAACTTGGAGATATACAACAACAGTATTTATAAAAACATTTTAGGGGGAAATGTGGGTAAAATATTCATTAATCTATGTATGCTCACATGGGAAATGAAGAAATTTCTGGTATCTAGACATATCCATATCATGTCTGAAACTGATTTTGTTTTCACCTCACCAACCAAAACATTTGGCTAATAATCAATCTGCAATGATTACCAATGATTGTGTTTTGCTGCTCTCTAAACATTCAAAGAACATATACGTCCCTTTCATAATATTTCCATTTGGCCAGCTAAAAACATTCACAATAGTTCGGATCTAGTAAGGTGGTTCACTCAAGATGATATACTGAAATATACAGTAATGTGCACGTTTTAGGAGCTTTACATGTTTGGATTCTGATCCATCACGCAGTACCATCAGGGAGATGTCTGATCGGTCCCACCCAAATTCTGCAGCATGACAACGACCCCAAACACACAGCCAGAGTCATAAAGAACTATCTTCCGAGACAAGAGGAACATGGAGTCCTGCAACAGATGGTAGGCACCCCACAGAGCCCTGACCTCAACATCATCAAGTCGGCCTGGGATTACATAAAGAGACAGAAGACACTGAGAGCCTAAGTTCTCCAAGATGCTTGGAACAAGCTACCTGCCAAGTACCTTGAAAAACTGTGCAGAAGTGTACCCAGAAGAAGAGCATTCTGTTTTAAAAACAAGGGGTGGTCAGACCAAATGTTAATTTGATTTAGTTTTTCTCTGTACACTGCACCACACGGCAGCATAAATGCTATTTGTGGTGTTATTCTGGAATCAACCTTAGCATCAGTGCCTAAAACATTTGCATAGTACTATCGATGTGCTGCAGTATGGATTTTTCTCACTGAAAAAGTTCAGTTTGGCTCACAGAGATGACAAATGTGGCTTCAAAACACTTTTACTAATAATGTGGTCAGTATCCCTGACTACCCTATATCTGAGTGTTATTTGGGGGATTGGATTCTCACTGTATCTTGATGGAGTCATATCTGTATTCCTATCTATCTGTCTACCTGAAAGAATAAACTGTTCTTATGTTTACTTGGGGCCTACTGGAACTACCTTTAGGACCTCTGTTCATGAAGCAAACACTGCACTCCAATCAGCCTGCCTTAGTACACTGTAAAGAAGAGAAATGTGAAAGTATGGCAATGTTTTGCAGACTAAACAAACACCAAAGAGGCTTAAGACCTAATCCGGACCACAGTTCCTTGTATGTGCTACATAGACTAATCAAAGCACAAACATGATGCACATCCAGTATCAGCACTTGAGGCCTGTGCCTTAAGCCAACAAAAGATCTCTGTGTTTTGACCTTCTGGACACAAGTGAAGTCCGCTTTTGTCTGAGGTAGGATGTACTGCTATATATTCTACAAAAAGTACTGTTTCCTTTGGATAAAACTGTACCAACTGATGTTCTGACCACTTGGGGGCAGCACAACAAACTTTAAGAACAACACTGATTACCAGATTATGAAGTTGTTAAAGCAAACAGTCAGACAACATTAACATTATTTGGACCTACGTTTGCATCCACCTGCATCCATTTGCATCCATCTGGTGAATGTAATTCCAATGTGGTTCAATATTCACTCTGTTTTCAGTCTCAGAGGAAAATATCTGGCTTTTAAACAGCTAAATACTACACTATATTCGCCACGTAATTGCTATCTTTGTATGTGTTTGGTGGTGGGCAGGTGTTCAGTGAGTTTATCGGAGCTCTATTGCTGACTGCTGTTGTTGGAAAGAGGTTGATGAAAGCGGAAAACGGGACTAAACTAAAACAGTAAAGTTGCGGGCCATAAAACCAAAACGAGCTACAAGATGCTACAACGCTGCATAGAGGTGAAGGATACTACAGAGTTTAATGTTAATTTTTTGGTTAGTTAATGTATAAAGTGACCATTTTCACATTACAAATGATCATTTCATCCATTGTAAATATAGAAATATTGATAAAAGCTGCTTTAACATTCCAAAACTAAAGGAGTTGATAGGATTTTCAGCACCATACTTACCATTCAACTATTCTGACATTAAATCAGAAAAAAATGGTGTGGTGAGAAGTCAGTGTTAGGAAAAGGCAAGAGAAATATTAAAATTCTCCAATTTCTTACATGAAATCACACTAGCCAAATTATAAATTATGTCCTCAAAGTAAGAGATTTTGACACCCTGACAAAAACCCTGCTTTCTATTCCATATGTATACGCAATCCACAACTTATCTTAACCCTAAAAGAGATGGTTAATCTTGTTTAGGTGTGTGTTTAAATTTCTGTCATTTTCCTGTTTTCATGGAAGTCCATGCCATGGTGCAACAAACATACCTGGCATGGAATAACTAATGATTTCGTTACACTCAGTTCCTGAATAAATAAATGGAAAACACAAGCTGTCCCCCATAAAAACATGGTTGCTGTTCTACCATTATGATTTCAATCTCAGTTTACAGGTTGACTCCCTCTGTGTTCTGTGTGAAAAGGAGAAAGACAGAATAGAAGTATTCACTGTTTCAGGGTTCAGTTCACTGATTCACTGTTCTCTATGCTACCTCAGCTAGCCACCATGTGACCAGCTGCCCATGACCTGCAGTGTACGTCACACAGTTCCCTACTAAAACAGGAAACTACTCAGCACAAACTCAGTTCCACTAAGAGGGAGCAAGGAGTCACTGTGCTGTAAAAATGACCAGCATCCATAAAGGTAAATTTCAAAAACATTTTCACTCTGTACAATGTAAATGTTTTAATTGGAAATGGGAATGAAAGAAGTCGGCTAAAGGTTTATCCCAGTCTATCCCTTTTAATATAGATGACGTGTGCCTGATTATTTCTGTCTGCGTGACTGTTTGTCTGTGTGTATCTACTGCAAGTGGGGCATGCCTGTTTTTGACTAAGAAGTGTCTGAGATGTGTTAAACGTCAAAGAGGCCATGCTGTCCCAGATACCCCTTTGATGACATCTGTATCACCTGCTCTACACTCATAGTCTTGAGTGTGTGTCTGTGTGCTTTCATATGTGTGCATGCTCCGAATTTGTCCAGTATGACGGCATCCTCCTGCAACTTAGTAAACAGTCTATTATAGAGTTATCACCATAACATCTACGTTTCATTTAACAGGAGCTATAAAATCTATTAATGACAGGGTACCCTGGGGATAAAGAAAGAAAGGGTCACAAGTATGCAGAGCTTAGCCCTGTGGAGGCCAACCATGATGTAACATAAGGGTACATAGTGTAGCGGCGGTTATGAATGTGTGTGAGCATTTTTTGAATCTGTGCAAGCACAAACTTTCTCTCACTGCGCACGCCTTTCGTTGCACCCTTTGCGCTGGGAGAAAGTGGCTGACAACAGGCTCCGACACCTTCTCTGAGAGCTAGCCAAACATTTTAGAGGCTTCTGGAGTTCCAGCACCGCTGTGTTTGTTCAAGGCAGTCCATCTCTGTCGGCAGATCTAAATTTACAAGACAATAAATTATCACAGATCTGGTTCTCTGGCTTGCACGCATGTACACGCACAATGTGGCTGGTCTGTCCCTGAAGGACGATGTATTTTTAGGGTCTGTGATGTATTCTGACCTTTCATTAGCTTTATGGATAATGCTACTTGATTTCCAGTTGATTATTATCTAAACAGCCACTCAGGCCTGGTCCTTTTAACCTCACAACCACTTAACATGCACACATTATTACAATATTAAATCCAGGTCCAATAAGTCATCTGGAAGGAATTAAAACATTTAGAATGGAGACGGTCCTCATCAGAAAAAATGACAGCATTGGTCGTGTGTTCAAACATTTATAACAATTAATGTTTACGTTCTCCTCACAAGTGGTCATGTGAGTAATGACAACTGTCTCTGAGAAGCCAAGACGAGGTGTTTTGGGAAGCACTGAAAAACTACGCCAGGTCAGAAAACACTCATATCTGTTTTGAAGGGCAGCAACAAACAAGGAGAGTGTCATCCCAAGAAAAATGACAGCACCAGTCATTTCAACAAGTGTAGCAAAACAAAGTATGTGCGTGTCCAAGTGACCACGCACTCAAGTGGCTATAGTAAGTATGACAGCAAAGGAGGAAGTCAGGTAATCATTACCTGATAACATTACCTGGTTGAGGTGGATGGGTGGGTAAACAAAACATTGTACTTTAACATGAGAAATTGCTGTTCGTGTCCACAATCAGCACTGTTTTGTTAAATTATGATCATTCCCTGACAACCAAGTATTTATTGTGGCAACCATGGGGACAAACCTAACCACATGTAGGGTTGTCACACCATAAAACTGATTTATTTTTCAACAGTGATTTGTAACCATTTTGAAAGGCACAGACAAAGTATTTTGTTGTTTACTTTGGAGGACTTGCTGCAAACAAGTTATTTTGTTGTCTAAGCTGGAGCACTTTTTATTAGTATGAGATGTTGGGAAATGATGGTGGATACGGTAAAACTCCCCCCTTCTGTCTTCGTCCCTCCCTCGACCTGTCCCTTGCTCTTACTCCCTTCATGGACCTGCCCAGTGTTGAGTTTGCCCCTTTGTGTCCCATAAGCATGGGAACTCAGCCAGGCCTGACAACAGGCTGTCCTCTCTGCTCCAGCCTGCCAGGGGATGGGAATACATGCTGAGCTCATCCCTGGACTGCCTGGCTGGTGACAGCCTACAGAATAATCCACACAGGGGACACATTACTGGGCCATTAGTCCAACTCTTCCACCTAGAGTGCATGCCTCTGGCTTGCCCTTGGTCCATTCAGCCCATTCCTTTTTCTAACTGCAACTTTTCTTTCAGAAATAATCCTGAGTGATTATAATGTATCAACACAAAAATCAATTGGATTAGTCCAAAACCCCTGCCTCTGTAAATCTCACCTTTATCCCTCCTTCACCCCAGTGCAGCGTTTAAACATAGCAACCACCATCAGTATTTTTCCTCTGAGGAGATGGTTGCCAGATTGGACCCTGTACATCAGGGCAAACTTTTCCTCCAACTGACAAGAAGGCACTTGACTCTGTTATTGTTTATGAAGAGAAAGCTGGGGTCAAGTTCACAGGCTGGGAGAGAGAAAGAGAGAGAAAGAGAAAGTCTGTTCCAGCTCCAGCCCCATGAGAGAGAGCATAACTCAGCCGTGTTTGTGCTTCCCTAATTCCTTTTGATTTGGCAGAAAATTGTGAGCTGAGCTGCAGCGCACAAATATTCACCTCGCTGCCTCTCGCAAACCTGTACCCACTCCACTCTGTGTGTTTGTGTGCGTCTCTGAAAATGTCGAAAAGTGTGTTTGTGTGTGTCTCACTCTGACAGCAGCCTGCCTGCTCTGCTCTGAGCAGAAATTCAAATGCCTCTGAAAGGAGCTTAGCGTTAACAGGAGCGTTGGCATAAATACTAGAACTGTTTTCTCAAGCTTTTGATGAAATAGCAGTTTGCGACAGCTATAGTTAATTCTAATAGTTTCAATACCGACAGGGATTTTCCTGATTTGTTTACTTGTTTGTTAGTATTACCGGGTCAGCTGAATCAACTGTGGTATTTTCAATCCAATATCACAAACTTCCCAGAGGAGTTCAAGTCTATGATGATAAAAACTGCATGAATTAAGTGTCTGTAAACAAGTCAATAAGTGGTTTTTGAGCCTTTAATCTGTCAGGAGCCAGTAAAGGACAAACAGAAACATCAGAGATTTGATGTCAACACACTGCCAGGCCTGAACCCAACTGAAGACACACAATAAAAAGCATGGGAACAAAGGTAAGGACGGCCACTCTCCAGGGACAATATACACAGTGTATATGAGTGCGCGTGTGCGTGCACGTATGCTTTATTCCAGCGCTGTCTCAGCACTCTCGCTCTTTCACATGTGGTTCATATTTAAGCCATAGTGCTGTTCCACTGGACGATTTGGCTCTGTTATCCCAGTCCCACATTCCCTGCTTTTTTCTCTGTCTTTGACTTCTGCTAAGCTTCAGGTGGTGCATGACTACAGACATAAAAAATTATTTAAATAAGTATTTGTTATTTATAATAACTTAAAATGGTGCCACAGATTTACTTACTTTACATTTTACACTTGCTGCTATGTCACAAGATCTATACAAATCATTAAATATCTAAAAGAAAGAACGGGAGAAGAAGCAGAGTTATTTAGAATGATTAATAACTGACAATAACAATAGATTTAGACTAACAATAACTATGAATATCATATTTACTGTTCTATAACCTGCTATATAATACAACTACTGCTATTAACAACTCCATTCCCACCACATTTGCGCATGCAGCTCTCTCATTATACTTATTTTCTACAATAAATGTTTGCATTTTGCAGCATTTCACATTTGAAAAAAAAAATGAAGGGGACCATAATAAGAAAGAAAAATACTCTTTTGAAAAACGCCTTTTAAATATACACACACACATTTTTCTTCTGATTTAATTATCCGGTTTTCCCGGGTTGTAAAATAAAGGCGCCATCATTAATTAGAATAGACTAATTTCTGTCTGTGGTTACAGATGAACTCCTCACATTAGGACCGTCCCCTCATCATCAACTCTCATCGCAGCACCAACACACGCACTTCTCTCCATCCATCCCGCTTTAATACCTCCTTCCTAGTCAAACTCTGTAACCCCTACATCTGCCCAATGGGCGAAAGGAACTATCGGCAGCGAGCCCTCCCTCATCTCTCTCTCTCTCTCCCTCTCTCTCACAGCTCTGACTCTGTCCACCGCGCACTGATAAAGGAGAGGTCCGGTGCGAGCATCCGACCCAGCGCAGAGTCACACGGCAGACAGAACCGCAGCCAGCCTCGCATCTACCAACCTTTGGCTCCAGCTTTAATTCGGACCCTTTTTTTTTAATGCTTCGGAACTGAGCACAAACCAAAGGATAGGTGTTTGGGGAGCTGTCTGGAGAAGTGAAACAGCCGACACTTGTTGTCAGGTAAACCCCCTGTCCACAGCCAGAATTGCTCGGTGGAGAGTCTGGAGCGCACATGGCACCGAAAGAGCGCTCCTCACACTCCTGACAACCGCGCAACATGGAGCCACATACTGGATAACGAGGCCTACCCACTGAGTGGGTGCTTAACCTACTTCACATCAAACCTTAGTGAAGTTGGGCAGCTTCTTCTGAAATCCAATTTTTTTGTGTGTGGGAACTTTTGGTGGTAAAAACAAACAAACAAACAAAAAAACCCATCACAGAGCCATGTTGGGTTTAAACAGAATTCTGAGCCTCCGGGCTGCGCGGATTCGGAGCTGTGGATCGCCGGCAGTCAGACTCTCATCACGTTCTTCTTCGTGCCAAAACTCCGGTGCCAGTTCGAGGATTTACTGTGCGTGTCTGTTGCTGCTGCTGCTGGTAACGCCTCGGGTGGACTCTTCATGGTGGTGAGTCTCCATCCATCACACCTTCAGGCCTGTCTGCCAGCAAGATTGAAGTTGAATTTGTATATGTTCCTCCGGAAGAAACGATCAAGTAAATGTATGTAAAAGAGTTTATCATTATTATTATGATCATTATTATTATATCTGTATTATTTATAACTAATAATAAATAATAATAATAACTAAAATTTAAGCCAGGCTCTAACTTACGGCTAAAAGAAAGGCAGGAAAATGCCACACGACTTGAACGTTAATTCATCACCGATCTTAATCATTTGAAACGGAGCTGGGACTGCTGCCTGGCTTTGGGTCTTTCGTTACAAACTTCAAGGATTCAAGCTGCCAACGAATTTAACTTATGGCGTCTATTTTAATAAACCTTTTCCAAATGCAAAAGCAAATCTCATTCCAATTAATCCGGATCAACGATTTTCCAACAGCAGACGCACAAGGCCATTATGAGGGTTTGAGGGTGGGTATCAGTTAATTTATTATCGCGGACACAGGCCTGCTGTACAGCCGACAGTGCTTTTCTCATCAATGTTGCAGCGCAACGTTGCCGGCAACATTTTAAACTTTATTATTCTCAGGCTTATTTGTGTATTTTTTTGCCCCCCTGCAAATAATTTAAAGGCATGGGGTTTTATTAAAAAGTAGTTTCATAGGCTGTGATCTGCAACGAATGACTTGCACTGCCTTGTAATTTTTATGAGGTAATTCTCGCAAAGAAAAACTAAATGTGTTTTTTTCTGTCATCATTTAATTTAATTCCAATTGACTTGCTTCTGAAAAACAAGAGTAAAGAAACAAGACGGGGGCATTAACAGTGAAAATAACCTAAATTATGAGTTTGTGAATCAGATTCGGGCTTCTTTAGGATTATGTCTCTAAGACGCATTTTCTCCGTGTCAGTTTGTTGGCCTGCCATATTGAGCAATAATAATAGAGCGATAAATGTAATTTATGCCGGCGCTGTTGGCTGAACGCGTGTTCAGCTCAGCTGGAGCCTGCATTAGACAAGGCAGAACAGTCATTAATTCACCAGGTACCACACACACACACACACACTCACCCACACAAATGACTTCACTAAAATACCCCAAAACCAGCCATCTAGAGCATAGGTGAGGGGTGAAAAAATATCTCATTGCCTGCGTAATAACATACGTGAAAATGTCCATGTGTGTGAGTGTGTTTATAGGAGAAGTGTCTGTGTGTGGGCGGGAGATGGAATGCCTAATAGTTTGTGTAGATTAAAAGCAGTTATGGGGAGTAGTGGGAAGAGTGTGTGTAAAGGCTTTGGCTGGGCATCATTGGCTTTGAGGGGAATTTAGTGGAGGAGATACAGTATTTAACTGTTTATTGCATTTCGGTGGGTGTACAGTAAGTGATGATATGGATAGATCACCCCAGGAGGGTCACAAAAATGATTGTGGGATGTTGCAGCCTGTATAATCAAATATAAATGCATTAGTTTATAATGCTTACATTTGTTGTTATAAATCTTATTGTGAAATAATGACCACCAATAGCCCTCAATTATAGGGTAATACATTTGTGCGTAATGCTGATGTTCATCATCTTGTGTGTGCATGTCTGTAACAGACTTATGTGTTTTTGTGGCCAAGACATCTTATATCCATAAAAGTAACGCAACTTGATTCTGATGAGCATTAACTCACTTAATCTGAGCATACTCTGCTAAGTGGGCAGGGAACCTCATTTCTCATATGATCCAAGTTGGTTTGAAAAGATGACAGTGCAGCAAGAGGAAAATATAATATACAGAATTTGTGGCTACATCATCAGATGTCAGTTGAAACCTTCATTATCCCTATTTGTCTCTTACTTGTCTTTTTCCTGTGATCCACAGTATAGTCGCAGGGCTTTACAGCATGTTATTTTAGACCTGTGGATAATGATTTACTATCCTATAAAATCCACAAGTCCTCCTGACTTTCAGAGAGAAAGAGAGAGAGAGAAAATTAAGTGTGAATTGCTGCTCTGGCTCTTTCCTTTGATGAGCACTCTGTTCTTATTCCTCCTCTCTAATCCCACTCTGGGGAGCAGAGAGCCTCCAGTCTCAATCTTCTCGCCCGGCCTCATAAAACACGACCACACAGCTACACGTTCCTCTGACCTCCCCCTTGCTTGACCCGCCAAAGCCATGCAGCCACCGAGCTGCAAGAGTTCTCATGCACATACACGCACACACACATTTAGGCACGTCACATTTAGGTTTACAGTTTATTTTGGGCAAGCTCAATGCAGCATTTGTCTTGATAGGATACTGTAAACCTACTGTTTTATTAGGACACAGAGAAAAACTGGAAGAAGCTCACAGGAGAACTGTGAGTAAGATGAGAGCGCCCAGGCAGAAGACAGAGAGGAGTAAAGTGAGTAAATGGGGTCTTAGTTTGACAGGGTTATTGGAGGCCCCCAGACTTCTTGCTCTGATTTGTGACGACATGATTTCAACTATCCTATTGGGAAACATTTAAACACACGTACACATGCAGGTCTTGTGGGGAGAGGTTAAGTGCTTATTTATTTGGAGAGTGGAGTAAATGGTTTCCACTCCCCTCCTACTCGCAAACCTTAAACTGTTAAGTGTAGTGAACTCTGACTCAGACAGGACTGCAGCTCTCTTTCATGCCGCTCACCACCTTTGAGTGTGTCCACATGTGTATACACCTACCACGTGAGGGCACCTATGTGTACTCATCCATTACAATATTCCATCAATCACTGCAGTACATTGTATTCCAATTCAGTTCAGATAAAGCTTATGTATCCCAGGTAAGTGTTGATTCAGTTTTATTTATTTATTTTTTTTTTACATCTTTAGGTACATTGGTGCGCTTGGGGCCCGTGTGATCTGTGACAACATCCCAGGCTTGGTGAATAAGCAGCGACAACTCTGCCAGCGCCACCCAGACATCATGCAGGCCATTGGTGAGGGAACCAAGGAGTGGATCAGAGAATGCCAGCACCAGTTCAGACACCACCGCTGGAACTGCAGCACACTGGACCGCGACCACACTGTGTTTGGACGTGTCCTGCTACGGAGTAAGTCCATGTGTGTGTCTAGAAGTATGCCTGTCTGACTGTTGATTGTGTGGCCAGTATGGATGGATGCTAAGCCCCATCTGTTGCTACCTCACTCCTCATTCTCACCCCTGTTCTTCAATGTGACTGCCTTATCTCTCCCTTCTCCGCTCAGCAGTCTCCCCTCACTCTGTTCTGTCTGCGATCTTTTCTTCTCATACTCACGTATGCTGGTGCTCCGTGTTTATAGTCACTAATGGACTGTTGTAATGCCTTACGCCTCGTCAATAAACACACAGGCTTTGAGACCGGGGCTTGTCGTCATTTTGTTTTTCCACTCCTGCCAGACCTCTCCGCTTTGTAACAGATGCATGTTAATATACATACGTTTCCCGTCTTTGTAGCCAGTGCATGTATAATTCCTCCTTATGAAGGGTGTTATGATTGCCTACAGTCTCAATCCTGAACTTATTAAATCACAAGGGACAAGGGGCCTTTAATAAAAACACTGCATAGCCAAACTACATTGTATCTTGAAGTAAGATAGATATTTTGCATTAGAGATTATTAAATGATAAGCTTGTCATCATGCCTTTAATGGCAATGATCTGCAGTAGTCAGTGTAGATTTTTACTGCTGCATTTTGAATGTACTAATGCACCCTTAAATCACTGTGGTATGCAGCGTAACATGCAAAGACAAGTACTCTATGATACTACATCTTTAGGATTAAGGTCTTGGATTATGCTTTTTCTACTTTGTTGCATTTGAGCAAGGAACTATCTGAAATGCTTTATTTACAGGAGTTCATTGTAGTGTATCTGTATGCAGGCTGCATAAAATAGAGATGTGCAAATTATAAATGTCTCTACAAACTTAGTGTCTGATGGTACTGACTCTCCTTGGCTTGTTACTATACCCTCTTCCAGCCATCCTAACCATGTGTGGGGGCTAACGATGCATGGAAAAAAGTAGCAGATATGGAGATACAGGCTGTGTGTGTGTGTGTGTGTGTGTGTGTGTGTGTGTGTGTGTGTGTGTGTGTGTGTGTGTGTGTGTGTGTGT
>JBBMJY010000012.1:13680473-13797961 GCA_037833715.1 Toxotes lorentzi | reverse complement strand
CACACACACACACACACACACACACACACACACACACACACACACACACACACACACACACACACACACATAGAGTGGCTTCAAAGGGAGCAGTGGCTTGGGAAAAGCAGTGTAACTATAGGCCACTCTACCAACACTGCATAGTTGTGTGTGTGGGTCTGTTGTTCTATGGGCAGCTTGTTGTGATAGGTAGCCGTTCAAACAGGGAGCTTCTCACACTAAACACCAGCACTAATCTCTGTGGGGATGACATTCACATAAGACACAGACAATATGCCAATGCATTAACAGCCAGACGGCCAAACACGATGATACACTCTACGCTGATGGGTAGCATACTTCTACAGATCAAACATCAAACTCGAGAGCTTAAGTGAAAGTATATCAGAAGGTTCACTCCATTTGTCAGACAGAGATGACAGATTTTGAAAAACAAAAAAAAAAAAACACTGTATAATCTTGTTGTATTCAGTATTTCTGTTTTTAACTTCCAAGAATGTCATGAGTTACTGCCACATTCACATCATGTTTTTCAAACAATAATTACGAGCAGCTGAGCTGAAAAAAGAAAGAAATGAACTGCAGAAGTGACAACAAAGTACTGGCAATATGTCTGCAAAATCACCATCACTGGCATTTACATCTAAATAAAACTGGTTTGTTAAAGTGAAATGTAATCGGTGTTCCACACTGGACGAATGTCATGAGAGCTGCAGTTTTTTTTTTGTGTGAATGCAGTCAATTAATTGATAAAATCATGAAGAGTTGAAATTCTAATAGCAGGAGTTGCAGTAGATTCTCACAATTTTCAGAAAAAACAATGAAAGTAACTCTGAGAGAAAGAGACTACACTGAGTACACTGAGGCTGATAGAACAACAGCGAGCCTCTAGAAAAACCAACTGAGAAGCTAAAAATAGGTCATGTTTAGCTTTTTGGCTTGAAAAGTGACGTAAATTATCATATGAAAAGAGCTGATTAACTCTTTTTTGATCAATTAATCAATTAATCATTTCAGCTCAACTGAACTTAGGACTTGGGCTCCATAGAAGTGATCGACCAGTTGCTTTTCTTTCAGTCAAAGTGAAGAATAAAAGACCAAAGAAAGAAACTAGCATTGGTTAACCTTTGGGTTTCTTTAGTTAAGTCTTTTGCGCTCTGTGCAGGTTCCCTGGGCACGGCTGGGCGGGTCTGCAATAAGACATCACGCGGCACGGATGGCTGCGAGGTCATGTGCTGTGGACGGGGCTACGACACCACGCGAGTCAAGCAAATCACCAAGTGCGAGTGCAAATTCAAATGGTGCTGCGCTGTGGAGTGTAAGGACTGTGAGGAGGCCGTGGACATACACACATGCAAGGCCCCCAAACGAGCCGAATGGTTGGACCAGACCTGAGGACACGCCCCCTCCGCCCCCTGTAATACAACCCCACCCCTTTCCCCTTTGCAGGACATCCTGTGGAACATGGCATTCTGGGAAAGTTTGCCCGAAAGTGCTCTGCATCTCCGCCCTCCCCTGCCCCCACCTCAGTTCATCATTGCATGGCTTTTCTACCTGTCTCTGTGAAAGCACTAGAATTCAGTACCCATCAATATGAATTAATACCCATTACCCCTGTTTGTGAATGGCCTTGTGACTGAGCTGCCGGGATCAGATGATGAACAGTGAAACCAGTGAACACTTTGGGGTTCGGGTGGATTGGGTTTTTATCAAAGATTCAGTCCAGATGGCCTTTTTTCTAGTGTGTGGTTCTGAGTTAAAAATGGTTTGCTGCTTTCACGATGCTTTAAAGACACATTTTTACATTAACTGAGCCTTCAAACGTATCCAGTATTATTACAACAACATCATATACTCACGTAACTTTCTTTTCTTTTTTTCTGGGAAATACACTTTTATCTACCAAAAAGAAAACTTGGCTGGACTTTGGGAAGTAGCTTGACAAGTGCACTTTGAGAAGTGGACATCTAAGTGTAAGTTTGGCTCAGTGTGGCCAAACAGAAGTCCAGGTAGAGGACTACCAGAGGTCATGGAGATGGACACCAGATGAATAAATGGACGGATGCATCATTGGAACTTTGAATGCAACTGTAACAACAAAAAACAAAAAAACAAAACAAAACAAAACAAAAAAAGAAAGCTGTTTAAAAGTGATTTATTTAAATTGTAAAGTGTTGTTTCATTTCTCATCTGCAGATGAGACTGCACTACATTGGCTGACACAAGGAGAGAGAAGAGCACTCCCATTATTATGATTATACAGTGTACTTTAGCTTTCAGTGTGTTAGACAATAAACTGCCGCTGAGGAGAAGAAGAAGAAGAAGTAGTAGAAGAAAAAGAAAGCCTGGACTGTCATTCAGTCACACATAACCACCACATCAGACAGATTTCTCTTCTCTGCTCTCCAGCTTGCTTGTATAACATTGTGTATATTGCCTTATCTAAACAGATGTTCATATGAAATATATGGTGCATTAGTATGACACTGGAATCTTTGTTTTTTGTTCAGACAGACAAATGTAGAGGCTAAAGAGAAGGAAGAGACTAGATAGTGCCCACAAAGCAGAACTAATCAGTGTAACCGAGCAGGATAGAGAGTAAGTTCTGTTGTACTGCTGTCATAACGCACCGTGTTATTCCCATCACACACACACACACACACCCACACACACACACGCACACGCACAAAATCACATCTCCTCACCAGCATGAGTTGAGAGACACTGGGGCAGTAATAATACAATCTATGTCCGTAACAAAGGCTGATTCTGTGTGGATCAGGGTGGGGTGTGTTATATCAGTCAAGGGGAGGGAAGTGTTTGATTAAAGGCCCAGCCTAAGCCCCAACCCCTGCTGGCCTCATCCCACCCTTCGCTATGTGGAATTCCAGGTGGGTCCCAGGCTAATGACTAGATGGCTGTAATTACCCGGGGCTGTTGATAGCTAGTGATTGGACATGGTCGTGCCACAGAGGACCTAGTGTGGGCTCCTGGTGGGACCACATTTAATCAAAGGCTTCTTGGCCGGCTTATCAAAGGGAATACTTTCCAGCAATCTTCTCTGCCTCAGCCTCCTCTGCTTCCCAGACTCTTAGTCCAGTTCAGTCTATGTTATATTAGAGCCCAGAGACTCCTGATACCATGAATTCAAAAGGACAGTGCACACCAGGGTAAAATTAACACAAAAGTAGTGGGAAAACAAAGCTGCACAAAGACAAAATGATACAGCATTGTTTCATTGCCTTTTTGTTGAGCAAACCAGCACCGTCTTTGCTGTTAAAGTTCAAATGCTGCTGTCAATATGTATGGACAATAAGATCATCTTTGCCCAGGCCTGTAGATACCTTAATGCAGAAGACAGCAGCTGAGATTAAATAAATTGCTCTCCTGAGCTTCCTCAATGAGTACTGGCCCATTCTTGTGATACTGCTTTATAATCAAGGTTAGGCTACTAATTATTCACTTTTGAGTCTGCCAACCTCATCTGCCCCAAAAAGAGTCCTCAACATCCTACGAGTGGTCTTTTAATAGCCACGGGGAGGGGGTCCATTTTGTTAGATAAGATAAGCTTTATTGTCCCTCAGGGTAATATTATCAAGTCATTCCAGTCAGTGAGACTATTCTAGTGCCAGCGTCCTGTGGCAGAGTCTATCTGTGTCCTGGATGCCAGGCTGAGAGCATTCCTGTTGCAGAGTATCACAGGCAAACCATTGGTCTTCACAGCTGGCAGGCAGCACTGTGGGCGAGGAAGAGGAGAGGGAGGCAGTACTGACTGAGGGCACAGAAATGGCAGCAAGCAACACAAGAGATTTAAAGGATACATTTGGACTATCATGACTTGGACCTTATTTTAATAGGTCTGGCCATCAGCTCTACTGGTTGGGATAACAATGTGCTCATCAAATGAATTGCTGACATCTGGGAATGTGGTAACATTACTAAGTCAGACAGGGCAAGAAACATGAGCAGTTTGATGACTATACAGGTTTTAAACAAAACTCCAGGTCAGCCAAACTAATATGGAAGAAGAAGAAAAGACAGTGATATTACCACACAAACGCTGCAAACATCCATGATATTTCACCAGCTTTGTGGTTCACCTTTGACCAGCCCACAGTTTTCCTGCTTTTTGCCAAAATGAAGCAATGTCTAACCATTTTTCAGATGTAAGAAATGAACTCAGTGGGTAAACAGTATCATAATCAATAAAAATAAAAAAGATGGCCAAAACAATAAAATAAGACCCAAACTTTAACAAACCAGACTTATCCTTTGATTCCACAGCAAGGCCAAGTAATCTGACTGGGATCAAAACACAGGCACAAGTAATTCAGATCAAGCTGTGATCCAGCTGAATCGTAAAGGTTGTCCAGTTGTATAACATCGGCTACGTACAAACTTGCACACTGACACACACATTGCTGCAATATCTTTACACTATTAGCCGTGAACACAGCACACATGGCCCCAATCATTTTTTCAGCATCAGTTATTCTCAACTGGGCCACCCCTTTTTTTTTTTTATACTTGTTCTATATTCTCTCTGTCTCTCCCCCTGTGTCCTGGTATTGACAGTTATGTAGATTTATCAGCCTTATTTCATGGCTGTAATGCCTGTCAGTCTGAGCACTGGTTGCCAAATAACAACTACAACCCTGAGAATAGAGGATGAACTTCACTCCACTTACATACACACACAAATCCATGCAAGAGCACACGCACACAAAATGTCATGGAGTTAGACAGACAGGACAGGGCTCCCCACCTAGACTGTTGGGGAGTTGACTCCGACAGTCCAGCTATAAAATCCAGCTTCTACTGAGAGACAGAAAAAAACGAGGTGTGAGACAGTGAGAAGGAAGACGACGAGTCAAACGGATGGATGGAGGGGAGAGAGAAATGTATAGGGTTACTTAGAGAGCTGGCGGGCATGTTTATCAGCAGATCTTAATCTGAGCAGAAAGAGCGCGTTCCCAACAATTCATCATCATTACTCGCCCCACCTGCCACATCTGCCTGACTGCCTTCCCTCCACCTCCCTCCTGCTCCAAGACTGATTCAAGCTTCGAGACCCCACCAACAATGCCCCAGTAACATTCACCTTGGGGTGGTCCGGGTGTCAGCCATACGATCTGTTTCGCACACCTATCCACATGTACATACCTGCAGGCTGGGATATCACCCCCCCCCCCCCCGAGGACCCCCTGAGTTCACCTATCACCTGCCTGGTAAGACCCTCAGTATGTTAGTGAGCTTTTCTACCCTGTCATTCACTGTGCGTGACCAGAGAGCGCATGCAAACATATAAGTGTGTGTATGTGTGTGTGTGCACGAAGGGATGAGTTTTGACTTCAGGGCCACTACAACCTGGGTCATTTTTTTCCCAAAGGCTAGAAGGGTAGTCTGGGGAGGTCAGGGGTCATAAAGTTTAGGTGTATCAACAGAGAACCTTCAGCACTATGAACGACCACCAATGATCTGTCTCCTGTTGACACCTCCTAAACATTAACAACTTACTCATGTAGCTAAGCTCATCTCTGGCTTGCCAGCAAAGAGGCAAACTCAGAAGGACACCTGCTCTGTTAGATTAAAACCTGGCCTGCAGTGTAGCTGCCGACAGTGTCAACTCTCCCATCCATCTTCCATCCTTTTGCTCTGCCTCTGTCCGATAGGGTGGGTGTCAGCCAATAGGTATTAGGTGGCGCAGTTTTGTTGGGAACAGGTTTGGATTGAGAGGCTGTGGGAGCAGTAGGAGGTGCAGATTTATTAGGGAGCTCAGACTAATATTTACGTGACCTGCCAGGACCTGAGGGGTGTAGAGACAGAGAGGGAGAGAAAGCACGGGTATGAACTGCAGCATCTGCATTGAGGGGAAAAAGGGGATTACGACACAAAACACTTATCTGATGAAACCAAGCGCAAAATATGTCCTCCCCTCACTACCCACATTCCCTTAAGCCCCAGTTCCCCCACCTTCCCTAACTGTAAGTATCACAGCAACAACTGCAGTTCTCTTTTCTCAAAAAATTGGTCCAACAGACAACGGGTTGCCAAATCAGTTCTTTGATCTGGCAAGTTGCTGACAAAAAGAATAAAACTGTAATTTTCCAAACAATTCCACTCCATTGGTGGAGTAATATTTCAACACCCACTCACCATTGCATGTAAGACATTTCCGGAGCTTCTATAATTGCTCCAACTACTGACACATAGAACCACATGCAGGTTGACCTCAATGAATTTTCCGCAAGTAGAAAGCCTGTGTGACACACCACAGCTCCAATTTGTCATCCGTAATTTATCTGTAACATAACTCACTCACTGCGAGGCCAGAATTCAAGCTCAGTGTTGCCTGGCAGTATATTCTGCAGGTTCGGCTCGCAGACAGCCACCACGAGGGTTAAAGGACAAAGAGTGCTGGTGCTGAGCCTGAGTCAGACATTTAGAGGCGATGAATTCTTCACCGTACAAGGTGTGGGCTGCAATGTGACGAGGTTTGTATATGCGTGTGACAGTGTGAGTGTGTTTATCTCCCTCCCTGTGTGGGAATTTACAGACACACCTCGCAAGGCACAAACAACAGTGACCTGGAAAAATAGTCGAAATTCCACCAACATACCAGGGAATCTAGGGGTTTGGGGCTCACAATACACACTGACACACACACACGGACAATGGGAGAAAGAGGTGTGGGAAACAGGAGAGATACAGGGTCAGGGTCAAACTGTGTAGGCCTCACAGACATAGATACCAGTGAGTGATACCAGCTGACACACACTGATGCTAACACTAACAGTGATACCATGGCTACCTGAGTGACATTGACAGATAGTGCTGAGCCATCCCAGCGTGCACACACAATCAAACCAAAACCCAGCTCATCCTTCTGACTTCCAATCAGGGATGTACTCTCTTATTCCACAAACTTCTGCTACTGGGAAAACAATGTTCTTATGTCACTGAAGCAAATGGAATTTTAAAGAGTCTAAACACTGAATAAAAAGTAACATCAGGCCCATGACCTCTTAAGTGGCAAATGGGTGAAAGGTGAAAACATCTACTGGAGTGTCTACCTATACTCAAACATGTTCACAACTGTGTGTTTATTGATGCTTTGAGTGGAGTAAATGTGTTTACCACAGCACTGGAGCCAATGTCCCACTCCCAGTCTCCTAGACTCCTCACCTTTAACAACACAAACCACTACAGATACACATGAATTCACTTGTACAGCGAATCCCAAACTCACACCACACAAACAAACACTCTCCATGTGGAATGTTGGAGACTGTTTTGTTTGTATTTTGAGATGCAGCTTTCTGCAATGCCCATTTAATGCTCGTCTTCAGGAATTTACATGTATATTCTCATTGGCGCTTAGACTGGCCCTGACACGAGATCATAGAAAATTTGGGATCGTCTTAATCTTTGTATGTGTCTTTTTCACAATCAGTCTGCTGATGCCTGCAGCCCTGTGCAGCAGTAACAAGCCTCCACACTTTCCCTGACTGGGCTTCACCTTCTACCAGCACTGAGACAGCTGATCGAGAGCAAGGACACAGTACAGTAGCCTCAGTCGCTCAGTAAACAGTGGTAAACAGAGCAAGCGCTCAGAATGAAATGGAGGAATACTGCTCACAAAACATTTACACAGAGCTGCCACGGGAACAATATCATTTCAGTTTTACAATAAAGTGCTGGTGTAAGAAAAACAACAGAAGGAAACTCATCTGTCCCTCTCCACGGTCAACGTGTCTTGTTTATGCTCTGGCCTCCCACTCTGTGTAAGGAGATAATTCAATCAAGTATAATAGAGCTATCACACAGACTTAACCTTGCATTAATACTAATGCTACATGACCCACATCTGGAGACTGACCTCATATATCTAGTACTTTATTCTATCCCACGTCAATAAATGAGATGCTTTACTTAATATCTGGACTTTGTTGTCACAGATCTGAGCTACCAGCTATTAAATGCAATATATGAGTTATGAAAGGCAAAAACAAAGTTGATCTTGATGTTTTCTGTATCAAAGTTAGTATGTATATTTGTTAATTTGAAATTCTACTGAATGCAGTGTAACAGGCTGTAAAGACCCTAATAGTGAAAATAAATGCTAATATTCAACAACAAAAATAAACATAGTCATATGTAAGACAATAACACAGTGCCAATCATCTGCCTAATTACAGACAAAAAAAAGGAGAGAAAAGAAAGGCTTTGGGCCTTGGTGTCCCAGAGCCTGAGGGAATTGTGGTATTTTAATTACACCCACCGGCTGCCATAAAGGCTAGGACACACCACACCTTGTTTTGGCAGTATCATGCTGTGTCCACATCCTCCTACTGACAGTGTTTTGATTCGCCTCAGTCTGGAAAACTGCTCCTCTCGTGCAGAGAGCATGGGGACAGGCAGCAGCACCAAGCTCATATAACTACATTATAGATCGTACATGGAACACATGAATACATATGAAAGGATATGCACACACATGTCCCTCCATGTACATGCAAACATGTAAATGGTGTAAAAACATCAATCATTCTAATATGTTGCATGGTCTCACGAAACTCCTAGGGCAGGGAAAAGCATGTTTAGAGTTACTGACTGCCCAGCTCCACTATTCAAACACATATACTATATACAAACACTAAAACTAGCTCATGAAATGCTATTTAAAGGCTCTTCATGATAGATGCCGTGATATAAAGGTATAGAAGAGCGGAGGGAAGGGTGGAAATGATATGAGACATCTGGAACATGGTTTTCATCCTGGCCACTCAGTACATGACTCAATGGCATATTTGTACATGTGTGCATGAGTATGTTAAGATTTTATTCTCACTAGTCACAGTGCTATAACGACGCTCACATCTTCACTATTGGCTTGGAGCTCCATCTCTATCAAGTGTTTGAACTGGGAGAGTTTAGGGGAGAGTAAACAACAGTCTAATGTGTTTATCAGACACTAGAGCACACACCGCTGTTTACCTCACAGAGACCCAAACTGCATACAACAACAACAACAGCACGAGGAACATGTAATCTGACGGAGTTACACGCTGTGAGGGAAGGTGCTGTTGAAGGGGGTTTGTGTCTTGAATTGGCTGAAGGGATCTGCACATAAATATCCTGCTGCTGCAAAGCATTCTCTAACCCTAAAGTTTAGACTGAGAAAGGGAGAGTTAGGGAGACAGAGAGAGAGAGGGAGAGAGAGAGAGAGAGATAGTTTATGCTTAAAAAGCCTCCTACTCCTGGTAAACAAATCAATAAACATGAATCCACTTCACAACAGCACCCCACGCCTGACAAAACTACACATAGTATACACACCGTAAAAGCTAAAGAAACAATTAACTCTCATAAATATACATCTAAGGATACTTTACACACAAAACACATGGACACAAATATCATCACCAGGACTGTGCATCACAGCACAGTCTTGAGCTCCACTACAATACTACTAAATGTTGGTATTGTAGCTCTGCCCCCCTTGAAAAGAGAGGTAAAGAAATAATCCATTTTGTGGATGAATTTCTCAAACCAATATCCTCACTTTAAGTGAGGATAAAAACAGCTAAGCGTGAGGTCCTTGCCCAAACACAAATAATTTAAATATTGCAATCTATTCATTTGTCCTCATACAGAAACAGAAAGAAGCATCACTGAATGTGGTCTGACGCACTTTGTATGCTACAGTGAATGGCTCTAGCATTAAGTATTTAGGTTTGCACATCTTCACTGTCAACACTGTTTGTGTGCCTTAGCCAAATGTTTATGTGTATCAAAATTCTCTGGAATAGAACATTAATTCTTACCTTATGCATCCCTGTTTCCAGCATCCTTCATTCACCAGCTCAAGGTCTGAAAATAATTTAAAAATACAAGATTTTTAAGGTTTGACATTTTGGAAAACTTTTGGAAAGCTTATTTGCTTTCTTTTAGTGGGATAGATGAGAACATCAATTTCACTTTTATGTTTGCATAGTAAATATGAAGCTACCACCAGCAGCTTGTTACCTTAGCTTAGCATAAAGACAACACAGGGAAACAGCTAGCCTAGGTGTGGAAAAAGGTAACAAAATCTGCCAACCAGGACCTCTAAAGCTTGCTAATTAATACGTTACATCAAGTTTGTTTTAAACTGTATAAAAACCAAAGCGTAAAAACTACACTGTGGTTTTATAGTAAGTTGTGTGATTGACTATTTCTTGGCTGGGTGCAGTGACCTCCAGGAATCTGTGACGGCTGCCTGGCAACCTCATGGCGACAACAAAGGGCCCCATAAAACCCACGCGTGGTTGTTACACTACGGTTTTTGTACAGATTAAACAAACAAGATTAAATAGCATATGGTGAGTTATTTAATCTCTTTTGTTTAATTAACTATTTTTAGTGTCTGTATATAGTAAGTATGTATGTGTGTGTGTGTTTGAGTATGTGAGTGCAGTGGAGCTGGACAGTTACAGTATTTCAAACATCTTGCTCATTTGGTCCATGAGCAAGGACCTCACACGTTGCTGATTGCAGATCTATTTTTTAATATTTGATTTCAATCTGATTTGTATTTTACAGTGGTTTTAGTAATTCATAGTTTTAACATTTGTAAATAGTACTGAATGTGTGTGCATCATGGCATTGTGGAGATGGACAGCTGGATATGGATGACACAAGTGGCATTTTTTTTGATGACCAGTGTATGTAGTGATTTAAGTTAGTAAATGCTTTCATATTTACTGCTAATCAGTTAAAAGGCATTAGCTGGAAAAAGGTGGATAGTTCAACCATTTATCCATAACATTTAGATATGTTCATATATAGCCAAAGGGGAGGGAGGTGTGTCCTGTGCAGTTGCTCTGTCTTCAGCATCACACCTATTTGTAATCCAAAGTGTGAATGTTTTCCATCTAAACAAAAACATTTGTATGTAAGTTTTTTATTTTTGATTAAAAAAAAGTATTTCTGATCATAACTTTTTCATACTACCTGAGTCACTCCATAGTCTTTGCATAGACCCCCTGGCAACAACAGTAGTGCTTTCTGGGATACAGGTAGCCCTCGCGGGGAGTCATTGATACAGAACATGTGCAGATGGTCTGATACACTATGTTATCTATTTTAAATGTGTGCAGTCTGCAAAGATTGGCTGAAAACATTCAGAATATATGCCTCATTCTTATGGTTGTATATCTTTACTGTTAATTTGTAAGTAGCAGGATCTTTTGGGATCAGCACTTCTGTGGACATCATTACCATCGCCATCAACTGTCTAGTCCTCACACACAGGATCATTACCTTGAGCATCATGCAGCACTCTGCCAACCGTAAAGAGGATTGTGGGTGTCGAGGGGGTGTGAGTGTGGGACTGAGCCCAGAAGAGAGAGGCCTCACTGCTGTGCAGAGGGCAGGATGAGTGTGGCGCTTAGCCCTGTCTGGATCCAGGAGAGAGTGAGATGTGAGAAGGGATGGTAGGAGATAAGTCCACTTCAGTAAACTCAATGGGACACTTCAGTATGGGCACAGCTCTCACCCTGAGCACTGTCTGTCTGTCTGTCATGACACAGAGGGAAAGGGAAACAGACTTCAATAAAAAAGAAGTTGAATCTGGATTTTTAATATGATTCCAACTACATCCAACTAAAAAATTTACTTGAGTTTCTGTACTGTCATTTGAGGTCGAGGTAGTACCTAATACACAGTAACATGGCAACAAAGGTAACTACTGTGGAGGCCAGTTAATCAGTGTATGTGTATCATGTGTGTGTGTGTGTGTGTGTGTGTGCGCGCATAGGCCGCAAGCACAATGACAGAGACAGATTGGGTGTCTGAGAGGGACCGATAGCCTTACAGCCAACCTCCACTCACTCACTGAGTGAGATAAAGAGCAACATTCACACAGAGACACACACTCCTCCACTGGCATCCAACCAATCGTGTTGAGAAATAATTCAACCCTTAACATGGACAAATAGGTGTGGATAAGGCCTGCGTTGGGCCCTGCTGAAAACTGCCGATTCATCACAAATTTCAAACAAACAGATCAGAAGAAGACTGTTGTGGTATTCAAATGGACTTATAGGATTTGTCCGTGTATACACTCCGCCGTGCTGTGTGAGATTCAGGAGGGTATGTGAGTACGAGAGTGTGTGAGGGTGCCAAAACAGTGACAGGCCATTCTTCTACAAGCAGGTTTTCAACAAGCTCTTATCTCTCTTCTGCTTTCTCCTCATCCATTCCCTTGTTTCTTCCTCTCCTCTCCTGGAAGAACTATCCTTTGATTACATTTCCATCGCAAATATACTCGCTACATTTTGTCAGAAAGCCTGCGTTCTAAAACGTCAGACCCTTTAAACAGATATACAGAACATCAGCAGAAAAGTGGACACAGTTAAGATGAGCTCCTGTGACAAAGCAGTGTTATGGACTTGTGTTTGTGTGTGCGTGGGAGGGGTGGTCCTGTGTTTCCGGATGACCTCAGTGGCCCAGGCTGCCTGTCTATTAGAGCAGGGGCTATTAGACCATCAGAAAGTGGGAGCATCCCCTCTCGCCATGGTGATAAGATCAAGGCATTCCGACGGCCAGAGCGGTCATTACCCTGCTCTCTAGCCCATAATGTCCCTCCATTAAACACCCTGTTGCCATGGAAATGCAGCTGCGGCCATTTAAGTCATTTCTTGGACTTGCTGTCTCTCTGGGTCATTGACACGCATGCACGCGCACACACACACACACACACAATGCATCGACATGTCTGATAAACAGTTACACATGCACACTGCTATCAGGGGCACTGTGTCTCACTCACACACACATACACATGCAGAAACAATCAAACTCTGCTGTCTGGGTACAACTCTGGCTCATGTGGGGTTGTGGCCGCCAGGACAGTGAGATGATCACTGAGTCACTGTTGGCGCAGAGATGAGAAATGGTACAGTAAGACAATCCGGGGGACTGAGTCATCAGAATTCAGCTTCAAACACAAACATGGATAAGCAGACAGATAGGACACGGACATAAACACACACACACAAACTGACACGTGTACAGCACTAAAACTGATCGGGATAAACAAACACCTCTGTTGTTCTGACCATTTTGTGTCAAACCCGAAACCCCTGGTCTTCTAATCCTCAATTTGGCCACTTCCAAACTTTCTTCAGAGTCATCAGTAGACACCTCCTACGCTCAGATATACACACACACAAACTAGTCTTTCTAATCTCAAAACTCACAACCAGCATTGAGACTTGACAAACCCTCTAGTGCTGTTACTGAAAAACTGCTGACGCAACTTTAGTCCCTGTCTGTTTTTAAATTTACAATTTCCATTCACTTACTTGCAGATTTCTGCACACCTAGCTTGACTGTATGTTGTACAATGACAATAAAGAAATATGAGCTAAAACTATATAATGTAGGGCTGCAACTAATAATTATTTTTTATTTCTTATCAGTTAATTTGCTGACTGTTTTTCAATTAATTGGTTTATCATTTAATCCACAAAACATAAAAAAATGTGATTAAAAAAATGCCCCTTCACAGGGCTAAAGATGATGTCGTCAGATGTTTCATTTCATTTGGCCAACAGTCTAAAAACCTTGAAATATTCTATTTACATTAATGTAAGACGAAAACCAAGAAAAACCACCCATTCTCTCATTTGAGAAGCTGGAACAAGAAAATGTTTGGCATTTTTCTACTAGTTTCATTTGAAAAATGACTTACAAGTATAATTGATTGTTAAAATAGTTATCCAATTAATTTTATGTCAGCTAATTGATTGATCAACTAATCATTTCAGCTCCAATAATAACTACATATCCAATATAACATCATAATAACTATCATGATAATACTTCTTCCCTCTTTAGATACCCCATCTGCTTACCGTTTAATGTCACAGCATAAAACACGTCCAACACATCTGTCTGCATGTGTTTTGTGTGACTGATTTTCCAACTGACTGCACAACAATTACATCAGCACCTGATGATCTCTTTTAAAAGAGGCAAAACTTGACAAATATAAAAAATATATCACACCGAAACAAATTTAAATACTTACAGAAATAGTGCTTCCATAAAAAATAAAACACAGTTAATTAATCAAATTCTATAGGTGCAGCACCTGTCAGGACTGCAAAAAGATTGCCTAACAACAAAATGATAAAAGAGATGCAGACTACTATAATATAAAGCTCGCTGAAACTGTAGACCTTTCAATATTTATCCGTAATATGAAAAGGACAGCCAAGGCAGCCATCAGCGCCTGCTTAGACAGACTGAGCAAAAATTAGTCTGCGTTGCCCCCTTGTGGCCACAGTTCAAATGTTTTTTTTTTTTTTTTTGTTTGTTTTTAAAGGCTGAAACATGAGTCATCAGCCAGGTTACAGAGTAATTTACCATCACAGCTCTCTTGGTTCAGGAGCATTGCTCAAAGCAGCTTTCTTGTGGTTTCACAGGAAACTCGGTCTAACAGCTGCTGCTTCCTCTCCTTCTCATTTCTATAGTCCCTGACGTGTAAGAGCCTCCCCACGACTTTGAGGGGCACTGGCCAAAGAAATTACCATCAGCTAAAATCAGCAACTCAAAGACATAAATGAACATACTTTTTTTTTTTTTTTATCAATTTCTTGCATGGTTTAATGGGCCGATTTGTGCCCCAACTAACAATTTATTAATATAGGATAGCTTTTATTGTCACTTGCACAAAAGTACAGGCGAAATTACGTTCATATAACCTCCGGACCGCTGCGAAAAAAAATTCGCGCCGCCAACACGCTTTCCTGAAAAATTAATTCGCAAGTTGCGGCACATACATTTAACACAACAATCACATTATAACAGTTATAACATTGGTACACAGTACACGTGGAAACGTGCTGGAATTTTTTCATGGACACATGAGGGCCGGGGGGGAACAGAAGATAAGGTGCGGAGGAGACGGTAGATAGGGGACGGGTAGGGAGGGGGATGTGTGAGCGTCAGTCTATGAGAAGTGTTTGCGACTGTATGACCGAGACTGCCAGGATGTTTTCAGGTCAGATCATCAGTTGTCCTTGAAGGGAGATGTGAGCTGCACAGGAGTTTGATAGGAGCACAGCTGCTGAGCTATTCTTCCAGCCCCCCTAGTCCCTTCACCGTCCTCAACAGGTGTTCGGACTGTCTACCGATGTTATCATTCTGTCTCCGTTCCTCCTCAGATCGGGCTGAGATGTCACTGATCAGTCCTTCGATCCGAGCCATCCTCTGGTGTAATTCCGTCAGCCGAGTACTCATGAACCCGAGCTGCTGTTTTATCTCCGCGCTTCGCGGTTGTACCGATTTGCCAGCAGCGGTTTTTCCAGGTTTCGTCCACTTTCCCACGCATGCGCGGGACAATATGGCAACAAGATCAATTCGTTTGTCGTTTCCCTCCCATTGATTTGAGTTTCTCCTCACCAAACTAACCCGACCAAACTCCCAACCTCAAGCAAAGACAGTTCCTAAACCCTACCACGAAGGGCAACGCTAAAGGGAAAGGAAAAACACACTTAGAAACGAACGCTGTTGAATATCCACAAAGTGCGGTTGCCAGGATACATTAAAAATCAATCTGTGTATCTTGAAATCAAAACTTAACTTTAAATTCGTTTTGTCAGTTAGTTTGATAGTTTCTTGTGCTGCTAACTCCGCCTTGTCCGACTATAAAGTAAGTTACGTATGTGTGCTAAATGGTACAACCTGTTAATGGTACGGTTGAGACCGACCTTAGATAGGGGACTTTCAGGGTTAGATAGCAAAATTAGCATGCTATCCAGCTGTTTACAAATGTCAACCAAATATTATACGTATAGCGTTATACTTACCACTACACCAAGTTATTTCCTGTTTATGCAGTTTCTTATTTAAGCAACTTTCACTCATGCTACCCAATTTCTGCCAAGTTCAAATGCTGCTCCAGTTAAGCTAGCTAACCAGCGCTGCCACCTAGAGGATAAATGTAGTTACAATTAGCCGGCTAACGACTTGGCTTGAGAAATGTTTATACGTTGATTGCTGTTAGTGAAGTGTCACTGTGTTTCTGTTAGCAATCCCCATAATGATATTTTTTACAAGGTATTATGTTTAACTTTAGACCTATATTTACAGCACTGTATTTAAAGTGTGGATGCCTTCCAAAACAGCGCCATGAATAGTTTTTATTTATCAGGTAACTTCATTTAAAGCGCAGTATACAGAACAGGTTAATTTTTTAAGGTTTTAGGTTAGTAACTCTTAGGTGTTTTGATGGGAGGTTTTACATTACATTGAATACAAATCTATATAAAGCCAGAACCTTCCCATGACTGATTAAATGCTAATGACTTTTTGATTTTGCTATAATAATAACTCTATGATTTCACTTAATTTATTTTCTATTCAAGCAGACTCAGTGTACGCCTGGTTTATGATCCATTCTGGTTCTGTCTTTCGGTTCCATCAGGATAGAATGAGCTTACTTCAGCAGCAACAGAAACCACAGATGTTGCCTGCCGGACAGTCTGTACAAAAGAACGGACCAGGAACATCTGATTACATGTATTGGCCACAGAATACAAGTGATGTTGAAGCACAGATGGCTCATCAGGCCTGCCAAAAGATTCAAGCCCGTCTGAAAGTGGCAAAGTTATTTCAGCAATACAGGTAATTAGATCTCTAAAGCTCAGATAGATTTATAGGTATAATTACTGATAATCAAGGGTAGAATACTTCTGATTATTACGACACCAAAACAATCTTTGAGTTATGTTAAGTATAATATGAAGTGGTCACAGGCAAAACATCACAGCGCTGGAACCTGAATGGCTTAAGTTAAATCTTTATACCTTTCATAGCTCCATCTTAAGCTGTTCTGTTTGAGCCCCAGTTAGGGATCGTGTTGATTATCAAAATAAATATCAATAATAAAAATAAGATGATTTTTAGTTCTGCAGCGCTAAGTAAATATGACATGCACATCTAGACAAGTTGCATGTTGACACATGCATACCATACCTGTACTGCAAAGGTCTTAAACCTAACCAGTTTACCAACATTTGCCTGATGTGGTTACTGCTGTGATAACAGCCCTGCCCTGAATGATTTACACTGATTGTACAGCCTGTGTTCTTTAGCTGGTCTTTGTTTAGCAACCAAGGCTAGAGGGATAGTGGCAGTACAACCTAAATTCATTCCTCCATTCATTCATTCCTACATTGTTATTATTTAAAACAAGGCTTTTACTGTTAGTTGTTGTCCAACAACACAGGGCTCGGCTAACCTCCAGCCAACATGATGTCACTGTAACCTCAAACCCTGAGTCAGAGGACGAGAAGATCTGCCTCACTGTGTATGGAAACAAGGTGGGACAGACTATCAGGAGTACTAAGTCTATTAAGTCTAAGAAGAAGCCAATAGTGTACCTTAATTTAATTTTTGTTGCATCACATTTAAGTCTCACCATTATAAACACACAACCTTACTGAACTGCATGAGCTCACATACCCCTGCTGTCCTACACAGACCCAGTGTTCTGATATAAATTCACTTTACTATATCCACACCTTTTTATGGTTAGGGTTATTATTTCAAAGCAGACAACAAAGCGGAATTTGGATGGCTTCTGAACATATTTATGTCATGGTGATTATGGGTAGTAAGAGGGCTTTTTGTGTGTGTGTGTTTGCCCACGGCTCTCATCGACAATACTGACAATTTGCATCTAACATGTTTCATGCCCAACAGAAAGTTGTGCCACTCACTGTGAAGAACTCTGGTGCCCGTACAGTTTATTTAAATTTTTGGGCTTCTGAACTTGTAAAGAACATTTTCACTGTCAGAGACCGTCATGGAAGCATTATGACAAACAGGACCATCAAGCAATATACCCTTGGACCAGGTATGAGGACACATACACTCATCTACAAAAGGGTTTATGCAGTTGTCTGTGTTTAATTCACATCATGCACACCATTCATAATTGTGGATTCACAAGGAGAAAGAACATAACAGCACAGGCAGTGGCTCTGCATACTCTACCTTGCCTTGAGGATTTAGTGAAACCAACACAAAGAGTTAGGCAAGTTAGTTTTCATAGTCCCTTTGCAAATTCCTCCAGATGTTCAGGTGTTTGGTGGTTTGACTATGATGAAGGCTGAATCCAACATGCAAGACAGTAATTCTGACTGCTGTTGTGATTTTGTGTGTGCAGAGTTTTTAGAATCAGAATCCTTCCAGCATTGAAATATCTATTTTGATTCACATTTCACAAATTAACATTACTGCATATGTAACTAATTTCTTAACCTCTGTTTTCTCTCATGCTGTTTCTAGGAGAGGTATATAAGATCAAGGTCCATTTCCACTCTGACCATGCAGGCTTCTATGAGCATTTACTGGTCTTTAAGTTTGAAACAAGCCCGCAGTCCTCAAATAAATTTGAGATCATGCGCCTCTTAGAAGTTGTACATCGAGCATCTTTAGGTGAAGAGCTCCTCCCCACAGCCACTAACTCATTGTACGACATCCCAACTGTGAAGTGGACACCTGGCAAAGGGTATAACACATATATATCATGTAATATTCAAGTTATTTATGTTAGTGTGTTTATTATGCTTTACATCATTGCTTATGAAATCATCCAATCTGCATTTTTGTGATTTTTTTTTTTTTTTTTTTTTTTTTTGCTGCTTGTTGTCTGTTAATACCTTCTCTCAGGGCCTTTTTCAGATAGAAAAATTTACACAAATAACCATGAAGGTCTGAATGTGAAAGACAGTTTATCAGTTATACTGATTTCAGTTATAGTCTCCCTTCACATGAACAACTATGTCACCCATCCCAATTTACATACTGCAAATTGCAACATGAATTGTTTACTGGTATCATGAGTCATCCATGTTATTACTGCTTTTTTTCTTTCTTTTTCCACTCCAGTGTTATATTCATGAGGCTTAATCCGCAGGTTCCTTGGAATGCATATGCAATACCTTACTATATAAGACAACTGAGGAAATCAGACATGTATGTACTTACAACTGCACATGCTTTCAGTGAGAAGGTGAAGTTAATTTGTACCAGGTTTCATTTTTTTCCCAAGTCTGTTAAGGGAAATCAGTTCAAGTTTTGAGCCAGAATTGTGGCACATGGTGCATATTGAGTGTCATTAACAAACAGTCAGTTGTCATGGCAATATAATTACATAGTGTCTGTTTATTTAATAATGACTCACCTCTGAAATAGTATCACTCCACCCTGAGCAAAGAGCAGTTAAGATTAAAATAATGTCAGGGTGTCTTGGCTGATCTGTAGTAAATAAAAGCATAAGACAATGCCAGAATGAGCCATACACTCTCAGGGCAGGAAGCACAGTGCTTTGATGTTATAACTTCACATGCCGGGTGTGACTGTAGAGTGATCCATTTTTTCATGCCTCTGGGATCTCTTTAGGGACCTGCTGAAGAGATCTCTGAAGTGGGAGCACTACTCCTGGAGGTTCCACTTGCTGCTGCATCTGGAGGAGCTCCAGCTGAAGACAGAGATAGAGAAATACAACCAGGATGATGTGCCCATGTTCAGACACAAAAACAACACAGATATTCTCGTTCTGCAGGTGGTGTGTCTCACACACAATAATACCCCAAAACTGAGAACTATCATAGCTTTGGCTGCAACTCCCACCTCCACAACGTTACACATATACAACATTTTGTGTCATCAGGTTTCAGGTGTTTCTAAGAGCCCACTATTAAGGCTGTCTGGGAACCAGGTGATGGTGACTCCTTTAGACCAGTCAAGAGCTTCTAACAATACATTTTACGCAGGATGGATCCATCATGTGGATGCAGAGAAGATCGTCTATCTGAAATTTGGTGAAAAGTAAGAGCAGATGATTGTTTGAAAGTGTGCTACTAGTGCTTTACTGGTTAAAGATATTTTCATCACAGAGTTTAATTTTCAACTGTGAAATTCAGCAAGATGAAAACAATACATAGAAGAAATCTCTCTGGGTTGTTGACCCTGTTATAATAATGCATAGACAGAGCACTAAAGGAGTTCTTGGTTTAACTGTCTAAGTTCTTTTTTTGTACACAGTGCTCACCAAATGCATTTGTTAACTTGTTCAGTCCTTAGCACCACACATGACTACATGTGACTTTGAATGCAGGTTCCTGAGTCATTTCAAGGAGGGCATGAGAGTCAGTGTTAGCTTCGCTATCAACCGTATGCCCCTGTATATGCAGCACAGAGCAGCAGCACTGGCATGCAAGCACAAACTGAAGGAGGTGCTGTTCCCTACTGGACGACTTTCTTCCCATCATTCACATCTACACAGGTCAGACTCCCTCAAGGTCAAGACTCCAGGGAAAACATTCAAAACATGCAATGCTGTCAAGTTTACACCTAAATACATCTTACTGGGTCTACATGCCTTTTATCTCATCTGTCCCTCACATTCATATTTCCATGTGCATGTAAAAACACCAGCAGGAACACACTGTGACTCACTTAACTGTGACTCTGACTCTGATATTATTCTTTGCACCAATGTCTCACTGTCATTAGGCTGTTTGAGCTTGAGAACAACCCAGAGCAGTGCCTGGCCATTCAACACATTGTAGCTGCTACTGCAAAACCTGCCCCTTACCTGGTATTCGGTCCACCTGGCACAGGTACTGCACATGCATGTGATTGTGAATGCACCCTGATGCTTCACACAAAAAATTCTTTACATTTAGAATAATGTATTTTTACATGTATTTGTCAGGCAAAACAGTGACTTTGGTGGAAGCCATCAAGCAGATAATAAAAACTCAGGCCTCATGCACCATCCTGGCATGCGCTCCCTCCAATAGTGCAACTGATCACCTCTGTGAGAAGATTCTGGAAGGAAAGATTGGCAAGGGCAAGTTGTTTCGCTTGTACGCCCTCAGCTGGCCTGTGCAAAATATTCCCAAAAATATAAAGGTCTGTGCTCTTTTTTTTTTTTACTCAGTTCCTCAAATTAAACAAACCTAGTTATTAGCACAAATACACAGTATTATTTTGCCTTGTTGTTCTGTACAGTTGTGCTGCAACCTGAACCAGGACACAAACACACTTATCATTCCCCCAAAAGAGGAGCTGATGAAGTATAAGATCATGGTCACTACCCTACTGACTGCAGGAAGGTACAGTAGCCAATGCAATGAAATACTATTTGAATTTGGATTTCCCTTATACTAATTAAGTCTCAAAAAAGTGCTTCTGTTTTTATATTGCATTCATACACTTTATAACAATAAGTAAGTTCAAGTTGCAGTTTAAAACCTTTACTGTACCCTCAATAAAAATGTCAGCCATAGTAATACCGCGTCTTTCTCATATCAAAATGTGCCACATGGGTGGGAAATGAACTTCATCTTCAATGCAATAAAGATAAAGCACTTGTTGCTACAACTGCAGTTCCTTTTTCCGAATGTTAAAATTTCCTGTATCTCGGTCTCTCTCCAGGCTTGTGACAGAAGGGATTCCTCCAGGTCATTACACTTACATCTTTGTGGATGAGGCAGGCCAGGCTACAGAAACAGAGTGTATCATCCCTATAGCAGGTGACAACCAAGTTCAGTTTGTTTAACATACATTATGTGATATTCTGTGTAAGGTGTGGCCTTAATGTTTCTGTGGATGCTTCATAGGTTTACTGAAACCACAGGTATGTCAGGTAGTGCTGGCTGGAGACCCTAAGCAGTTAGGCCCCATCATCACATCCACAATGGCAGCGAAACATGGCTTGGGTGAGCACTATGCATACACTGTGCACATACAGGAAAACATTGATAGGATGTGTAAAGTTTCCAAACAATAAGTAACAGTTTCTAGTTTCAGTCATTCGTCGAGTGTCTAAAGTTAATTTTAATGAAAAATCTGAAAATAATAGTGAAAGTTGACTGGTTGTTGAGCCAGTAAGACATCAAATGTTTTACTAGCTTATGTTATAGCTTGAATGTAAGGATGTTTGAAGCCATGTACTCTGTGCAGGCGTGTCCTTGTTGGAGCGTCTGATGAGGGACATCGACCTGTACAAGTCACATGAGATACATGGGTTCAACCACCACTTCGTCACCAAATTATTGAGGAACTACAGGTGTGGTATTGGTGATACTTACATTTGTGGCTTTATCTTCTTACAGTGTTACTTTAAAACTGCTCTTTGATGTCTCCACTTCCCCATTCTTTGTCTAAACCTCTTCCTGGCTCACATTTTTTCAGTGGTCTTCTGTTCCTCTTCACTCTCTCTCAGGTCCCATCCTGCAATTCTGAAAATTCCCAATGAGCTCTTTTATAAAGGAGAACTTCAGCCATATGCTCAAAAAGAGAAACGCAGTCCATACTGCAAATGGGAACGAATGCCCAAGAAAGTAATGCAGACACACACGTGTGCCAAGCTCTCTTCCTCTCTCTGAACAGGGCCACCCCTCTCCATCCCTATGCTCGTTTCTCTTTCTGTGTCTCAGGATTTCCCTTTGATCTTCCATGGAGTGGCAGGTATTAATGAACGTGATGCCAACAGTCCTTCTATTTACAACGTAGCAGAAGTGGAGGTGTTGAAGGAATACTTAAAATCCCTCATTGACCATCTTCACAAAAAAGGTGTGACCAAAATTGAACCAGGAGAAATTGGCATCATTGCCCCATACAGAAAACAAGTGAGTATATTATTACTGTAATCCATGGATATATCAGTAGTAAAATTATCCCTGTGTCCCAAAAGAAGGCCATTGCAAGAACACATCTATAAAACCAGTGACAGGACACCTTAAATGGCATGGATTGTTTTTTTTTTGTTCTTTGTAAGATTTTTCCATAGCCTACAAAAGCTGTTTTTATGTGCATAAAATCACTCAGTGTGAAGTGTAAGGGACAGATGGGATCAGGAAAGGACCACTTTCTGTCGTGTGTGCCGGGCAACCAACTTTGATTGGACTGTTTCTGTGTGCTGACAGGTGGAGAAGATCCAGAATGCCCTTCAGAAGGACAAAGATCTCAGGAAGGAAAACTTGAAAAACATACTGGTGTGGAGATAGGAAGTGACTGTTTGTTGTGGAACACGTTTGAGAGAGGTTTTGGAACTGCACATAACAAATCTTGCATTTTTGTTTTCATAGGTTGGTTCTGTAGAGCAGTTTCAGGGTAAAGAGTTCAACGTGATTCTGGTGTCTACAGTGCGCAGCAATCCCAAACTGACGGCGTGGAACCAACGATTCACTCTGGGCTTTGTTACTAACGAGAAGGTGATAAACAACTCAATAGCAATGTGTAATGTTTGTGCGGATAGCCACAATAAATCAGATGCTCCTTTTAGAATTTTGAGCACATTGTTGCAAACATTTGCATGAAAATGGCAGCACTAGTAGACCAGTTCAAATGTGCACACCAATACGCACACACTAACTGAAACTGTCTTCTTAGAGGTTTAATGTGGCAATAACCCGAGCCCGAGCACTACTGATTGTGGTGGGAGACCCGAGAGTCTTGATAACCGACCGTGTTTGGAACAAGTAAGACTATAGTGCGCCCTCAGTGGAGAAGAATGGGTGGGACAAATACATATTTTAGCCTTGCATGCCTCATATGCTGACCTCTCTTTTTAGGTTTATTCATTACTGTTACAAAGAAGGGGCCTACTGTGGCATTACAGTCTCTGGTGCAGAGGAAGAGGACGATGGACAGTACTCTCACAGACCCTCAGGTAAAAAGCACATTCACTTACACTCGCATACTTGACACGTGCATGTCTTTGTGTTGTCTGGAAATTGCCTTGAAGACTAAGGGGTGTCCTCCTTTCTCTTCTATCCATCTTTGTACTACACCCCACAGCAAAGAGTGATTCAGCAAAAGTTGGATCTCTGTTGCAGGAACCTACAGATCTAGCACACTGATCTTGAGCTCCAGTATTTAACATCAAAAATAGTAAGAATAAAGAACTGGATAAGAAGCTGACAACTAAGTGTAAAATATTTCAGTGTCTTTTCACTCAGGACATAGACACAAGGCAGAACTGAATTATAACGGTGAGTGTCAGGGCCAAAGGTCAGAATCAAGGTGTGAAATTCAAAGTTATCAGAGAACGACAGATTTTTGATTGATTGATCTCTGTCATAAAGAGCTTTATTTATTGTACAGTAATTTTATTATTTCTGTGCAATAATCTTCATATTTCTTTATTATAAAACTCAAACACTGTATCTCTATCTGTGCAAATGGCAAATAAATCTATATCTACAGTTCAGTCTAACACTATACATTCCAAGTTACCATTGCAAAGACATACATTGAAGATTACACGAAGTATCCGTGCTCACTGGGTGGCAGTGTGTCCACACAGGAAACATAGTGTGGCCTTTTTCTATCATACAAACGTGGGGCCAGGAGTAATATTCCTTAAAAAACAAAAACCTTAGCTGGATAATATTAAAAGGTTACGATGTAGTTAGACAGCTTTACATAGCCTATGTCACTGCCTACATCTTAGATTGTCTCAAAAATTCAAATTTAACAGTGAAGTGAAAGCGAAAGTACAATTCAGTCTGATCAGGTCAGGTTTCCTGAGACACTCTTAAAGAAAAGTGCTGTGTCTCCAGTGACACCAATCATTGACACCTGCTGACAACTGACAAAGTGAGGAAAACATTGACTCACTTTATGGTTTACTAAGAAATGTTGTTGATGTTGTAGCAAGAAAATAAGATGGGGAAAAAATGCTGCCGGAACCCTTTGGAAATGCAGCAGACCTATATTACAGTTTTCATTTCATTACAGTGAGATCTCTACACACTGAGTCAACAAATATTTGTCCAACAAACTCTCCTCTCTTATTTTTCAGGACTGTAGTATATGCCCACTTTTATTTGTCTTAATAACCAAATAACTGTCTGCGTAATCACAAATACAGTAATGTAAATAAGTTTTACTGTCAAGGAGTTTTTGTTTAGAGAGTTTTTCCACTTTAAACCTACTTTAACATTTTATTTATGTCAGTTATAACATTCTCTACAGCCTGTTGGTTTATGAACTGTTGGCAATCTCATATTAAATAACAAAAACTTGGGAAACTGGGGCATGAAGTCATTCCAGTAGAGTCCAGTAAGACACTCCTTGTACACTTTACACAATGACTTCAACTTGCTTCTATCAGGGTGGAGGTTCTACCTCCCCGGGAGTAGCACCGATACCCTCCATCAGCATCAAGATGTCTAGGCCTTCGATGCTCAGAGAATCACCTTTGATATGCTTACTCTTCTAAACTTGTATCCACTTTCACACTATCTGCTAAGTTTTTACAAGATCTGCTGGTATTTACAATTTGAAGTAATATGAGTTTCATCAAGGCCTATTTACTTATTGCGTTACTGTGTCAAACATATGGAGCATTTCCAGAATTACTTTTTCTTATACTACTACTACTACTACTACTACTACTAATAATAATAATAATAATAATAATAATAATAATAATAATAATAACAATAATTTTAGCAGGCAATGATAATGCACAGTACAACTTTAATTTTAACAGCATTTCAGGTTCAACACACAATCGTATGGGGCACAGAACGGGAGGTCTTGCTTGGCAGAGACTTCAGAGACAGACAGACAGACAGACAGACAGACAGACAGGTACAGTTCATTATGCAGGGATGTCAGCATTGATGCCTACTATTAGAGAGAGAGAGAGGTCTATCCGTTTCCTATTATTCCTGGTCCAATTCCCTCCAGTATATTCCCCCCTTGTCTTTCTGTAGACACAGGGTGTAAGTCATCTATTCCGTGGCGCGTGTATAGTTCACATTAACAGGTCCGCAGCAACAAGATTACTGTTCTGAAATAAATTAATAAAATCTTTACAGTCTCGCTTTACTCATCGGGTCATTTTCAGCACGTTAAGTTTCGTTTCTCCAGACTGACAGGCTGGGTGCGCTTCCGTATGGGTGGACTTGCTTTATTCCTCCGGGCTGAGTCTGTGCGGTTCCGTATCATGACACAGAGAGACGCCGCCCACGTGGACTGCCCAGGAATATAAAAGCAAATAACTGTCTCCGGTACTTCCTCGGAGATGCAAACGTCATCGTTGTGTTGATGAGCGACATGTCGTGCGACTTGGCCGGATGTTTTCGCTGTTGAATAACTCTGATCATACTGGTTAATAATTTTGGTCAACATGAGGTTAACTTCACGCATCCAAATTGGACTCGACTTCTTTGAGTTTTTGAAGGAGACCGATCGAGCATTAATCCAAGACAGACTTGAACTAAGAGAAATTTATAACACTGAGTTCAGGAACAGGTGAGTTCCTCCTGATCATGTACATGATCTGTATGTGTGCATGACAGTTTTATAAAGGTTTACGAAAGTCAATGCTGTTTTTTTTTTATGTTTATTTCAGGAACGCAGGGACCAAAGACCCAAGCTTTGGGTCAGTCCTATATGCCCTGAAAACGTCTGGAAAAATAACCAGACGAAAAGACACCATTCGCTTCAACGCCACGGTAAGCACTTCCTCAGTATGTTTTATTTCAATACACTGGTAGCCTCATTTACAGAGTTTAAGAAGTGATGATACAGAGTTTGGGTGAAATCTTTGGCTTCTCGTTGTTTCATCGTGATCTCGGTCACAGGCACACTGTTTTCCTCTAAATCTTTTTTTTTTTTTCATAGTTAGGCTTTATATTATATTTATAATACTTTATAATACTTAGACAAATGTAAAAGTTCTCATTATATTTTAAGACAGTTTACTCCAGCAGTAGCAGATTTTTATTAGCTGTGGTCATCCCTTGATGATTAAGTGGAAACCCAAACGCATCTTTGTCATTTTCAGACTCATTCTCTGGTTTTAACGCGACTTGGTTTAATTTATTTGCTGTGGTGGCACAATTGTCAGATATAATATATAACATATCCCAATTGAATTTCAAAGCACTTAATTATAAATTAAATTACCTGTTATGAATCAGATCAAACTAACAATTGCTGTGGGGTGGATACTATATATCCCCAAACCCTATTCATGTAGAACTAATTACAACTTTAATACCAGTGTAGTCTGTTAGATATGTGACCACCCTAGAAATAACTGCCACTCCACACCATAGGGCAGTGCTACAATGTAAAGAACAAATACAAAACTGTCTTTTAATTGTGGTTTCAAAACAGCATTATTCCACTGGACTGGTTATGGAACAGGGATGACAAGTTGTTTACTAAAGAGGAGTTTTTATCATAGCACAACATCCATGGGCACGGTGCAAAGGTTTTTGGTGCAGTTCCCACTGGTATGCTATTAATGCAATATGCAATATTGTGCAGTATTTATGTAGTAACAATAATTCTGTAACAATTAAAAAGGCCTGGTTCTTACCAGTGATCAAAAGTAACAATGTACACTCCAGTGCTGTACTCAAGAAGAATTACGTAGGAGGTAGTTGTACTTTATGTCAGAATATCTATTTTATGTTACTTTATACTTCTACTTGATTGTATTTCAGAGGAAAATATTTTACTTTTTACTCCGCGACATTTATTTAGCAGCTATAGTAACTAGTTTTTAGTTTAAGATTTTACATACAAAAAAACATATGATAAAATAAAAAAAAAATTACAATGCATTGCTAAGCAGTTCCAACCTTTTTTGGCTCGTGACCTCATGTTTCAGAAGCCTATGAAAACCCCTCAGATTAATCTTGTAACCCGTAGGAGAGACTCGACTCCTTTGCTAACAAGATACTAGACTAACCTATTTTATAATATAGTTTACTTTTAATACTTAATGTACATTTAACTGATAACACTTAATGTTCTTTTATTTAAGTAGGATTTTTACTTGCAATAAAGTATTTATTTTGACATTGTTGTATTGTTACTTTTACTTAAGTAAAAGTCTGAATACTTATTCCGCTGGCTCTTACCTAATAAGTGTGATGGAAATCTCATGAGCTGGTTAACCCATGATGGAAGAAGTTTAAGGATACCCAGATTTTTTTAAGTAGAAGGCCATAATCTGAAGGTCAGAATCTCTGCAGGGTGTATTTAAATCCATACAAACTCATACAAAACTTACTACACCTTCCAATAAAGATATTCTTCATTGGATCAAAACACCTTCCACACATGTGTGAAGATTCTGTTGGGCACCAAATCCTAAACAATAAATCACGCGGCCTAAGTCATGTTGTATACTTTCTTGCAATACTTTCCCAAGGGAAAACAATCTCTCGGAGCTGAAGGGCCCCTGTGTTATGACTGTTCACTCCCTCAACAGTTAGGATAAAACCAGAGGCAGGCTCAGTTCGTGATATCTTTACAGCCTTGGTTGTTATGACAACAGCCACTGGGGACTGGGCCAGTTTGACTCTGTCCATGTCTTCACAGCTGTCCTTGAGACAGACAATAAACTATTGCTTTGAGGTCCTACTTGTAAGACCCATGGAGACTCAGCCTTATTCCATATAAAGACCTAAAGAAGAAAAAATTACTTTACAATCAGTATCTCATAACTGAAAAAATTAAGGAAGGTTCTTTCAAGCTAATTCAAAGATTTTACCCAGGTAAGGTATACCTTTAAAAATTCAGAAAATATATTGGTATACATTGTACTCTCTGTTGTACTTCCCCAGAGATTACTGTTCATTTAAATTGGGACCACCCTTTTGTGAGACTTTTTGCAGTGTTTTTTTAAACAGCCATATTGATGAAATTATTTTGTAAACATGCACGGTTTGGCATGCTACAAACCAGCTCAGAAATGAATTTTCATCTGTAAATTACCAATCTTTTAATTTTATTGGAATAAATTTTCATATTTATATATGCAACTTTACAGGTATAAAGCAAAGGAGATCAAACAGTACACTGTTTTTCAGTTAATTAAAATTTTGTAAAAACTATTCATTCATTGATTGTTCCTTTGTAAACCACAGTGTTCTTATTTATTCATTTTGTGATACAAGGAACACAAAATGAATACTACTTCTTTTTTGCCACAGGAAAAACATAAAGTTTTCAGATACTAGCTATAATAGCAGGATTTCCAGCACTTGTCGAGTGTGCCATCGCTTTTAATACAAATGATCTGCTGTGTAGTAACTGTCATCAACTTTAAAACATATGCTGGTTATTTCAGGTTATTGCTGACTTTACCTACTATTTTTTTTTGTCGGTGTGTTTTGAAAGGAAATGTTAATTTATTATTCAGCTTAGTCAGAGTAAAATGCCAGACTTTCTAGTTTCAAAAAGGCATGTAAGGTGTAAAAAAAAACTTCCGTTTTGTGTATTAAATGATTCATGGTTGGTTTGAAAAGTTCTGCTGTTAACAGTTAAAACACGGAAGTTTTTTTTTTTTTTGTTGATTAAAAAAAAAGACTGAACATTTTATGACATTTTATGTTTTAAATCAACATCAGCAATGTGTCTTTTAGAAAGCAAGGGTTTTGACTCAAGCCTCAGTCACTTGCAGAATCACTGTGTAAGGACCTGGGTGGTGTCATTTTCCCAGAAATGAAACCTTAGATTTGAAAAAAAACCCTTTGCCGGTCTTAAGATAGACATTGCTATTATAGTTATATGTATTCACAAGATTATCAGACAAATAGGAGTTATGTAAACAGGTGAGGATAGCACTGTCAATAAAAAAAAAAAATCATAACAGAAGAGTGAAATTTTCCATCCCAAGATAAAACTGACAGGAAGTGATCCTCTGCACAGGTCAGAGCTCTTTATGTGGACCAGTGGCACTCACCCAGGAGCTGTCAGCGACAGTCTGTGCAGAATGGAGCAGCCAGTCCCGGGCCAGCACAGAACTTCACCCCTCCAGATGAAGCTGAGACGGGGGTTCGAGCCCGGAGGAAACTGGCTAATCTTCTGATGGAGAAACTGAAGAAACACAGGTAAAAGGACCAAATAATGAGATTCTTCTTTTGATTATCATGTTCCGCAAAAGCCTGCTTTTTCTCTTTGAGTTTGTTTTTAACCCCTGCTTGTCACTACAAGAGTGGGTTTTTTTTTGTTAGTTTTTTTTTAATATTTATGACACAGACAGGGTTTTTGCACTATTTCTTTCTACACTGCAGTCCTCTCAAGTCAAACACGTTTAATAATTTCCTAGCCATCTACATGTATATAAAGAGAAAACTTTGGTTTATAGACATTTTTGTAGAAATTATTGGAACTTACGTGTTAAGTTGCTGAATCACTATTAAATCATCCAGTGTGTAACTAAACATATCTCAGATATGTGAGATATATTTGTTGGAAACTGGCTCTCAGTGGAATTTGTTACTCAGAGAGAAGGATAAAATAGCTAAGAAGAAGCATCTACACCCCTCATTATGAGCTTGTCCTCCTTGCAGCATTGGTGTAACAGGCTGGTGGGGGAAGGGATTCTATGCTGTCTCCAGTGTGAGTCTGTCTCCTGGTACCAGAATAAATATATTAATTTAAGAAAATGGAGACTAACCAGCGAGTGTTTTTCTATTCCAACAGACAATAACTAAAGGTAATTTTAAAAGGTGGCATGCAACAAACAATGGTCCTCTTTAACAACAGGCTGAATTTACTTGTGTGCTGTAGCAAAAAGCGGGACAGGAAATAGTGTGGGTGAGGTGGTAAGCACAAACTTCAGGAGCCAGCATAGAGAATTATACATATTATGTGAATTATACAGTTACACAGTAAAGTGAATTAAATGGCTTGTTATCACTTTACCGTCATTAACCTGTAGCCTGTCTTTGGCTACTTGTACTCAGTACAGCTCTCATTGTCTGCTGCCTGTATTATTTCTCCATGCACCTATAAAACCCTTGAAAGAGCACAGTTGAATTCAGTGGTGGTCTTTACATTCACACACCACCCTGCTGCCTGTAATAGTGTAACCTAGTATAACCTTTTCTCTTTTTTGCACCCACAGGGCTCAGTTCATCTCTGACAAAAATGGTATCAGCATCACCTCTGACTATCAGTTTGAGAATGGCAAACTTTGCTTGTGTGTGGTAGACACATATGAGGTATTTATGTTATAAAATTGCAGTGTTGTCTGCTGAAACAGATAAAATGATTGTTGTCATTGTACAAATGCACAGCTCCACTGCATAGATCTGTCTTTTTCTTTTTTTTTTTAACAGTACAAGGTAAATCTGAATGTGAAAAACACTGGAACAGAACCTGTGATTTTCACCTACTACACCCCACTGCACTGGCTCCCATACTTGAGTCTGAATGATGAGCACAAAGTGACCAAAATAAACCCTCTGACCCTCCAACCAGGTAACACGAATATTACAAACTTTTTACTTTTATTTGAATTCATGATGCTCTATTTTGCTTTGCTGAAACCGCAATTAATACACAAAATATTCTTGCCTGTTCTGTTCTGTTCTCAGGTGACAGCTATAAGATCAAGGTTCACTTTCAATGCAAATGGGTTGGTTTCTACCCATCTACACTGGCCTTTGAATTCAAACCAGACCTGGGGCCCTCCTCCTCTCCATTCCACATTGTGCGCTTTATTGAGACTAAGTGCATAACATCCTTAGGAATGGAGCTGGCTCCCACAGCACCCTACAGACCTCTGTCCCTCCCTGACTGGACCCCTGAAGTTGATTACACAATTGTGGATGGACAGCGACCTGACGGGTATCGCTGTCGACTCAATATGCTGTTAAATATATAGCAAATGTAAAAACTGAAATGCTGTATATCTCATAATCTGTCTCGTCGTGATGTATCTAACTTCTTGCATTTTGTCTCATCTTTCCAGGCTGTCTGTGATGCAGCTTCAAACTGTAGTAAAGCTGAAAAAGTATGGAATACCACCATATATGAACCAGCTCATCAAGTCACTGAAGCAGTCTAATGTCTCCCCTGGTACAAGGTAAATTCAGTTCACTTTTTGATGCCATTTCCATGTACTGGTCATGAGTTAAAGAATAAAAGTAGTGCAATGACCATGAAAAGCCTAACCTCAGCCTGACTGGTGTGTTTTTTTATGTGACGTTACTGTAGCCAGTAGAAAATTATTTTTATTTTATGTAAAACAAATCTGTAATAGCAAATATGTTTTGAGGGAAATGTGGTATCGCCCAGGTTACATTTCTATCAACATAACGATGGAATGTGGTTAATTAACATATCTGGCAAGTCACAAAAATATTGATACTAAATGTAACAGGAAAATATTGACTGACAACTGATTTACTTTGGTTTCTTCCAAATACCTTGGTTGGTATCCTGGTGTAATGCAGAAAAGTCAACTGTGACTTGAATTACACAAGTCACAGCTGACTTGTGTAATTCAAGACACAACGTGATTATCAAAATTAAACACAACCTTTTCCCTAACCTTATCCAAAGTGCTTACATGTTCCATTCACAAAGAAACCTTATCTCTGAATGTAATTTAGGCAGTGATTGCATTTGACAGCACAACATAGCTGGGAAAAAAAATTAATAATAATATACTGTACATGAACAAAATTTCCTGGAGACTGGGTTGTTCTGAGCGTGCACAAGTGCCAAAAAAATACACATTTATGATGCAATTCAAACCAGCTTTTGTTCTACAGTATGTACACTGGCATATCATTTGTTTCTTTTCCTTTGGTCTGTTTAGAAGAGCCTTGCTGGAAAGTCCCTTGAGCTGGGAGACTTACACCGAGAAGCTGCAGCTGCTGCTGTATCTGGAGGAGCTTCAGATGAAGGTGGACATCACGAAATACAACATCCCCAACAGAGATAAAGAATACGCCGTCATGTCCAGAGACCCGGTCAACAAGACACTTCTTGTTCTGGAGGTAAATAAGTGTGACACTCACCCACCCATTCACTACAGGAGAAAGTACAGTAGTATTAATCGCACAAGGAGGTATCCTTTAAACTAGTTTCAGGTATTATTTTAAAGGAGACTATGAAGTGTATCAGACATACATCTCAATAAAAAAGACAACTGTTGAAATTATAGGTTATTATTTTTTAGAAAATCACATTGTCCCCTTATAATTTAATAAACATATTTACACAGCCTTTACAAAGCCAGTATGAAATGTAATCGTACATTACTAAGACCAGACTGCTACGGAGTATGATGATATGAAAGATATGATATCTGACATATCAAAATGACTAAACATATTTTGGTGTCAGTGACTATCATTGTCATCAAATTATCTCACGGTTTTCCTCATTCTTGTTCACCTGCCAGGTACCTGGAGTGTCTGAGAACCGCCCGTCTGTGCTACGAGGAGATGAGCTGCTGGTGTGTCCCATAGGAGAAACAGGGGTGAAGTACCGCGGCTATGTCCACAGTGTGCAGCTGGACAGCATCAAACTGGGCTTCCACTCAAAGTAAGATCAAGACCACACAACTTACAACAAAAATATAGATTTCTTTGACTGATGACTAACAAAGAAAATAGTCATTTTTGGTATCTGAGATTCAAACGGTTTGTCTATGAATTTCTTCACAGATTGCTGGATCGTTTTGTAGAGGGCATGAAGTTCAGCGTTGAGTTCACTGTCAACCGCCTGACTCTGCAACTTCAGCACAGAGCAGCGGAGCTGGCAACTCAGTACGGACTGAGAAGTGTGTTGTTCCCTGCTGCGCCTCCCTACCCTGCTCAACGAGCTGAACTGCCCAAACTCAGGTTAGGCATGCCAATATATAGACTGTTCTTATCTTCTATCTCTATAATGAATGAATAATGTAAGACAATGATGAGGGTCTGAATTATGTTTTTTCACTTAAGACACATGCACAGGTCTCTAGAGGACTACACAGAGAATAGTGTTATAGTGTCAACCCAGAGATCCCAAATGTCAAAAACACCTCATGTGCACCAGAGCGCAAATTGATTGATTGATTAAACTCATGTAGGGAGGTGAACAGGAAAAAACATGTAAATGTTCACTGATCTATTTTACTTACCCTACTACATTATTAAATACAGGATTAATGGAGGCATTTAAAGGGTTTTCTCACAATCTCCCATATAACCATCTCCAATATAAACCATGTTATTCAAACAGCGTTGGCCTAAACCAGGTACTCGATTCACCCGATTGAGAGAATGTGATTCTCGCCTTTCATACCTCTGTTTTTCTGTCCTCCTGTTGATAGGCTGTTTGACTCGCAGCTGGAGAAAAACCCAGAGCAGTACCAAGCAGTACGCCAAATTGTAGCTGGCTCGTCCAGACCTGCCCCTTACCTGGTGTTTGGCCCACCTGGAACAGGTACACCAAGTACAAGCCAAGTACTTACCTTTTTAGAAATGTACTGTTTAAGCAGATTCATTTTGATTTGTTAACCTCCCAACTGCTCACAAAGCCAGTATTCTGGTGGTTCTTGTTCAGGCAAAACTGTGACTCTGGTGGAGGCCATCAAGCAGATAGAAAAGACCCAGGCCTCCTGCCACATCCTGGCATGTGCTCCCAGCAACAGCGCTGCTGATCTGCTCTGCAGGAAGATTGTGGCCCACGTGGATGGGCATAAAGTGTACCGCATGTACGCCAGAAGCTGGGACCCAAAATGTGTCCCAAAAGAGTTAAAGGTCAGTGCTTTGCCAGGTGCTCTGGTTTCCCTGGTGATTATGATCGACTGGTGTTTCAGTGCATGGTGTTTGTTTCAGATGTGAAGTATTTCTATTATCCAGAAAGTAACCCCCTCACTATTCACTCGCATGCACTCATTCACCTGGTCACAGTTAGATGATCAAGCAGTGTCAATAGATGGCAGAGAAAATCAGGACCATTCACTCGCTTTCTTGCTGTAGTACTGCTGCACTCCCTGGTGCTTTACATGTTTGATACTGCTGTATTCTAGTCTCATTGAAGGCATAATGGTACTTTCACAGGCATGCTCTAACCTGGAAGGGGAGTGCTACATTTTCCCTCCTAAAGAGACGCTGATGCAGTATAAGATCATGGTCACCACCCTGTTCACTGCTGGAAGGTAGTGAATGACTCACTTTGCATGATGCACCTCCCATTCATGTTCTCTGTTGTCCAAAATAAAACCCTGCATGTGAACTTTGTGAACTTGTGTGGGAGTAAGTTTGCTACCATGTACCATGTGTCTGAATCTTCAGGCTGGTCACAGGAGGCATTCCTGAGGGACATTTCACTCACATGTTTGTGGACGAGGCAGGGCACGCTGTGGAGACCGAATGTTTAATCCCATTGGCAGGTAAAGAGAACAAAGAGCTTGCGTGTTCTCTGTAATTGTACTGAACTTGCTTTATGTGTTGTTTGATTTCTCTTTTTTTGTTTGTTTGTTTTGTGTGTGCTTCAAAGGGCTTCTCCATGCAGAGACTGGTCAGGTTGTTCTGGCTGGAGACCCTAAACAGCTCGGGCCCATTCTGAGATCCCCTTTTGCACTGAAATATGGCATGGGTAAGTACAGCCACACTCACATGTACATTGTTTGGATAAATTAAGACTTCATTTTTTGTTTAACTGCTATTTGACGTGTTTCTGGAGTTAAAAAGCTGTGCTGTCTGCAGGAGTTTCCCTCTTGGAGCGCTTGATGAATGATTTCTCTCTGTACCAGAGGGACAACGGCATGTTCAACAATTGCTTTGTCACCAAACTGCTGTGCAACTACAGGTGTGATAGAAGAAATAGTTATAAGTCACTGCACGACAGAAATTATGTATGTGATTTCCCAGAATCCATCCTCTAATTTATTTTATGTTTCTCCTTTTCAGGTCCCATCCTGCCATTCTGAAGATTCCCAACGAGCTCTTCTATGACGGAGAGCTGCAGTGTCATGCGGATGAAATTTTACGCAACTGCTACTGCAGATGGGAACATCTCCCACAGAAGGTAATGATTGACGCATACTGCACAGTGTATGGGCAAACACGAACAATTTGTTAGATAATTGAATTCTGTAAAACACAACAAAAAAATAAATGCACACTTGCCTGTGCTTCAACACACAGGCAAAACTAATATTGTTAAAGAAGACCGCTATAGCACGTATTATGTTTTTTTTCTTGATTCAGCCTTGAAGTTTACTCCACGCAAAAAAAAAACACTTTTCTTTAAAATATTTCTCACCTATTTTCAGGACTTCCCATTGATCTTCCACGGGGTCACTGGTGTTGACGAGCGTGAGGCCAGCAGTCCTTCATTCTTTAACAGAGCAGAGGTGGAGGTGCTGATGGGCTACGTGAGGAAACTGCTGCAGCCACATGGCAAGAGGGGCCTGGCAACCATCTCACCCAAAGACATAGGCATCATCGCCCCCTACAGGAAACAGGTCTGAATTAATTCACATACCTGTCTAGAGTTCTAATGAACGCTCGTTGAAGTAGAAAAACATAATTACATGTAGATGAAAAGCTGGATCTGTTTTTTTTCTGCGTGTCATATAGGTGCAGAAAATCCGTAGGGCCCTGGAAAAAGTTGGAAAAGACCTCAAGTTTAAGGACATGAATGAACTTAAGGTAATGAAATATTTCACACAAAAACAATGTGAAACACACAGCAAAGGCTCTGTCTTATGTTTTAATATGTGTGTGTGTGTCAGGTTGGATCAGTGGAGGAGTTCCAGGGTCAGGAGAGGAGAGTCATCCTGGTGTCTACAGTTCGGAGCAGCCCCAATTACGCAGATATAGACAAACAATTCAACTTGGGCTTTGTCAAGAACGAGAAGGTATCTGCTGCAAACACATGCACATGCTCTGTATACGTACGTTCAGAAAATTCTTCTGACACACTTTTTGCTTCTCCAGAGATTCAACGTGGCTGTGACTCGAGCCAAAGCCCTGCTGATTGTGGTGGGAAACCCCAGAGTGCTGGGCACAGATCCTACCTGGGCCTGGTACGTGTCACAATATACATTTATTAGCATTAAAATTTAATTTTAAATTCAACAGAGCAGTCTTTTAACTTTGTCATTGTTCTCTCCCTCCCTGCCCGTCTGCAGCTTCATCCGGTACTGTAGGGATAGAGGAGGCTACGAAGGCTTTGTTCATGCAGAGGAAGACGAGGACTTGGTGGCGAGACTGGCTGTGCTCTGCATCGACATTGGAGCTCAAGGTGACACGCATATGTCTTTATTTTCATCAGTGCAATCCTCAAAATAAACATTTTGAAATGATGTTAAAGTCATCTGTTTTCTTTCTTTCTGTGAATCTTTCCTTCTCAGTGGAGACTGCAGAGAGTGTCGTTCAGCAGCAACTGGACCCAGAGTGGAGGAGCGACCTGTGAACGAACAGAAAACCCACACTTTCATCCTTGTCACTGGAAGGGATTCATTTTGCTTTTAGTTTGGGATATTGATTCACCAGATACCTGAAACAAAAGGTTAAAAAAAAAAAGCTACATATACTCAGGGCTCAGTGGCAACTTTCCACATTATGTGTCTGACAGCCAGTATTCACATGAAAAACATAACATGTCAGAATATCTCTTTAATGTCAGGTTCTTTCATATTTAATGTACAGGGACAGGGAGGGGATTTATGTTTAAGCATACAGTTTGTCTTTGGCTACGTCAGTGGGCTGCACTAGCACCACTTTCAACACTTGAAATAGCTGAGAACCAAAAACAAAAAAAACCCCAAAAAACAATCAAGAATATCCATGTCAGATTTATTTGATAGTTAACTTTTCTCGGTCATTACTGTTCTTTTACAATCATGTTGTTTTATGATGATTTGCTGATTCACTGAAGCACCTGTCCAGCAGGGTAAATGTAAACAGGAATAGGGTATTTATTTTTGAATCACAATTACTAAATTACAGCTAGTTTCATTCATGTTAACCAGATGAAAAGTGTGTATGGCTATTTTGTGACTTAAAAAAAAAAAAAAAATCTAAGAAGTGCACTTGATGTCCAAACTTCTCTTCTATCAGGTCATTCAAACCAAAGCTACAAATAGTTTTGATGATTTGCTTTTGGTTTTCTGTTAAGTGGCAAAATTTACACTGTGGATTTTTAATACCAAATGGAAATTAATTTTGACTAATTCCCGTCTTGAACACAGAAAAAAACACAAATGTGAGAAATGTTTTGATATACTTTGGAAATGGAAAATTGAAGTATTCGCAATAAACAGTCTATTAAATCCAGCATCACTTGTACGGTCCTTTAGCACCTTTCGCTTATAGAAACGTTAGACAAAAGTATCAGAATATGAATTTAGATGCGTTAAAAGCATTTGTAAGATTCTAAATTTCAGGACTGCGAAACAAAACCAAACCAGTTAAGATTATGTAGTATTTGAAAAATACTTTATTAATACATTTTTTTTCCTCATCCAGACATTCAACACATCCCACTCCTGTTAGTAAAGCATCATCCCAATGAACATTTTCTCTTGAACTGTGGTTTGACATTAGATATAGAGGCACTGTCCAGGAATTAGCCCAAGCCCGTAGTACTTTGATCTCTATGGATCTAAATGTACTGGATAAAAGAAAGATCACCATAGTTGTAGCTTATGATGGTGGTAAGATCAGTGTACAATACACTTGTGTGTACAATGTGTTCAGGGCTTTTTTGGGGGGCACGAATAGATATGGAATATACTGTACAGTACAAACAACCTAGACCCATCATACTGCCTCGAACAGGTTCACCTTAACTGCAGAGGGCTGCCTCTAAGGAGATGAGATGGTTTAATGGTCGCTTAGTGAAGAAAACTACATAGTTTAAGTTGTACTTGTGGTCACTGGTAAAGTTGGAGCTAAGGCTTTCATCCCAATTCTGCTGCAATGTCTCTCCTCTGTTCGCAGGATCGCTCTAAAAATGTCAGACTTTGATTTAACGTTTCAACTTTTAGCCCAAAGACATCGTGGTCGTCCCCAGACGCATACGCACCCCATGTTTTTATGGTTGGCCTTCACCAGTTCAGTCATCTTTAAGGGCTACACTAAAGGAAAAACTTTAACTAGACACTTGCTGGAATGTCCCTGTAGTGTCAAATAAAGGGCTGTTATACACAAGAAAAGCCCCAATTTCAAAATGTCAAGAGAGTTACTGATTTGATGATCCAAGCTGAGGAGACAGCATGATGACACTGAGCTGTCAATAAAACTGTCAATTGGGTATTTTATTAAAACTTTCACACACAGAATAGGCCTATAATCTGTCTTAATAACAATATGGCTGTGTACAGCGTGCACTTGTCCTCAGTTAATCCAGTACACAGCGATACATTATGACTGTATACTGGATCTGAAACAGTACAGAGTTCAGACAGGAGGCAGGGCTTGTTGGGGGGAAGGCGTTGGTGACATCTGTCAGAGCCAGTGCGAGCGTGACTGCGAGTATTGTGTCCATGACAATAGGCCACTGTCTCCAGTGCCAGTTTAAGCTATCGCCATGGAAGAGAGACGGACCGAGGTGCAGTCCAACACCTCTCCTCTCCTCTCCACAAATAGTCGCTGCTGCTTCAGTTTATGTAGGTTTCAGTGGATTAATGCAGTGTGAACAGGCTCTAAATTTAGTCCTTTATGTCAGAGGCTGGGGAAAACAGAGCTCTGCTGACACAGCACTTGGTGAAATAGGACTTTCAGGGTGAAAAATTAATAGTGGTATGACATATACATGAAGGATCGTGACTGGAGCTGATGTATAAAAGGAGACTGAGTGGTACAAGCAGGTTCAAGAGACTCAGGGGTTCCACACTATTAAAGCAAATCTAAAACTGCCTCCAACTTGCAGCCATGAGCTAAGAGAAGGAGTCAATGAGCTTGTGAGCTACAAGACCCTTCTCTGTAAACAATCATAACACAGAGGCAGATGCATGATATATTTGTAAAGTATATGCACATATAAATACAAACATACATTCAGACATACAGGAGGAGGGGGCAGGTCCTTCACACAAACAGGCTGGTGTGCTGGTGGAGGAAAACTGTGAACAGAAACAAAAACTGGTGGTGTGTGAGTAGCAGAGGAAAAAAAAAAAGCTGATTTGTTTTGTTCAACAGGTGTGTCAGTCTTTCATATTTGCCTGTGGTATATCTGCATCTGTGAAGTGTAGTCCACGGAAGCCACTGATTTAAGGTTTTGCTAACTTTGCTGTGTGTGTGGAGGGGAGTCCTCCCTCAGGTGTTGACTGGCCAACAAACTCCACCTCTTCACAGCAGCTGGCAGCCGCCCCTCTTCTTACGCTTGCGGACCTGCAGTGCTGCTCTGGTGGCCATCTCAAACACCTCCCGCACGCCGTCCTTGGTCTTGGCAGAGCACTCCAGGTAGCCAAAGGCACTGATGCGGTTGGCCATGTCTCTGCCCTCCTCAGACTTTACTGGCTCCTGGAGGTTTAATGTGCAGATGATGGGTTCACAATTTGTGTGTAGACATTTAGCAGGGAGACTCATTAGGTTTGGGATTTGTTGCCAGTAACAAATGGATACAAAAAACACACACCTGTTTCATTTTGGCCAACTCCCTGCGTGTGTGTTCATCATTCCTAAGGTCCTTTTTGTTGCCGACAAGGATGATTGGGACGTTGGGACAGAAGTGTTTCACTTCAGGTGTCCATTTCTCGGGAATGTTCTCTACAAGAATGGGAAAAAAAAACCCAAGTTGCTGCACAGTAAATTCCAGACTTCCTTCCTTACAAGGACAAAGTTGGGAGAGTTGTGTCATTTCCCTTCTGACTGTACAGATATAAACATCGAGAGGTCACTGACCCCTGGCTGATGCATGGTCTGAGTCTGCTAGCCAAAATAAGCACTGTTTGCTCTGGAAGGAGATGCCATGTTGTGCTAGTGTAGGAACACCATCTGTGGCATTGCCCATAACAAAACACTGTGGGAGAAAACCTTGGGGCAGTTGTTTTATCAAACATGATATATTTATTCATCAATTTGATTTGGTTTTTAAAGGCCAAGAACACTCAGATCCAAGCCTGAAATACATGAGAGACATTCTGTGTAAACCTCCAGAAAATTCCAGCATGATCTCGATACGATAAAAGCAGCCACATTATATTCTGAAAATCTCTTTATACACCTTGTTCCTCTTTAGTGTGGAAACACCTGAATTTAAACACAAAAACAACAGTCTATTAATGATGCACTGATCGGAAAAGTCAGTCTACAGTAGGTGAAGTTTGGATGACTGTGTTCTTACTTACTTTTAGGTCTCCTACTGTACTGAATGTTGTCCCTCACTTATAAATAGCTTTGCATAAAAGTGTCTGCCAAATGAGTAAATGTAGTGTAATGAATTACTAAACTACAGCAAGAAAGCATAAGAGCAGGTAAGTGTAATGTTTGTGGCAGCAGCAGAGTTGATTATAATACCAATAATTTAATCATGCACACATACACGAAACACCATTGAACCACAGAATGGATCACTGCTTTCATGGAGTTCTCGAAAAATCAGTGATTATAATGAATAAATAAAAATAAGAACAACAACAGAAATTACCAGAAGGGAAAACCCTATAGAGAGGCTCATTACTGGTTCTACTGATCAGATCAGCTCTCCTTGTGGTGGAAAATGTGGGCATTTAATGGAGCATTTGGTGAAACTAAAGCTGTCCTCTGTACAAAAATAACTGATTTTTCCAATGCAAATGGGTTTCTACACTCAGAGGGAACTCCCACCCATGCTTTATTTGATTTCTGATACTCAGCATTAGTGCTGCCTGCATGATCCGCATTTTGTAGAGTGAATTTATACATGGGCCTCATCTAACTCTACTTATTAAATGCTCGAAACAATGTCAGTTCTGCATAAACTGTGAAGAAATATAACCAGAACAAAAAAAAAATTCAAAATGTTTATCAGTATTTTAATCAGGCTTACACACTTCTTTCTGTGTCTCATGATCCACTAAAACCCTGCTGTATGATATCAGCAATGCATCCACACCTCAGAAAAGTTTCTGACTTTCGCTTCTTAATTCCTGAAAAATGATTTTATAAGGGCACAGTAAAAAGCTACAGTATTACTTAAGCAAGTGTGTCCATCTTTACCTAAACTGTCGGGGCTGTCTATGGAGAAGCACATGAGGATAACATCTGTGTCGGGGTAAGAGAGAGGCCTCAGTCTGTCATAGTCTTCCTGACCTGCTGTGTCCCACAACGCTAACTCCACCTGAGAGAGAGGAAGACAAAGAGCAAAACAAGTGATGCAAGTGGTGCCTAGTACAGAGCGTAATATCAATTATATAATTAAAATAAGGTATTATGTTCACAATTAATTGAAGAGGCAATATTTATATAGCACCATTCAGACACAAAGCAATTCAAGGTGCTTTACAGAGGAAAGAAAAACAGAAACAAAAGCAAAACAGACAACAGAGACACAAAAACATAGTATGGATGGAAAGAACAGAGGGAGAATAAATGGAAATTAATTCTTCTGCTATGAGGCCTAAAAAGCAACTCCCCAGGGCTGGAGATGGCTCCCACAGGCTTCTCTTAGGCTGTTAATCAAACTGCTAGCAGTCCCACGGTGCCTGACCTGCTCTAGATAAAACAAATGCCCAGCATAAAATTTGCTAGAGCTCAGCTAGAGCTGTAGCACGTTACAATGCAACCACAAAGCACCATGGGGGAATGTCTTGTGTACAGCAGCCTAGAAGTGTCATTTCATGCATACATCATATGGCACTTTTTTTCTTTTAACTGCAAAAGTCTCTACAAATTGATTGAGATCTCTCAGTTTTAACAGTAATCTTGACCTGTCTTATCCTCCTGCATCCTGCTGATTTAATTCTACAGTATCCTTACCACCATTACAATCACAGCTGGAAAACTGCGACTGCTACTGCAGAGAACTGGGGAAAAAAAGGGGGAAAAAAGTCTTAATAGTCCCCCAGAGAGCAACTACAGTATATTAGCAGTTCATCTGGGCTTTACTGACATCCCACTACTCTCATGTCTTGCCAAATCGTGCTTGATGGCTGACAAGCTACTTACCTTGGCAAGACTGGCTATCCACAGCACCTTCTGACTTACAGTCTAGCACAGGGAGAGCATTTTCCAAATGATGATTCTGTTGCTTTGCAATTCTTTTACCACTAGGTGTCTCTCAGGAGTCAGCCACCTCTGTGGTTTAGTCTACCACCATGCTGACTGTGTGAACTCTTCAGCCCTCTTTTCTTAGTCTTCTTTGTCTCTTAGCCACAACCAAGTATAATCAAAGACTGATAAGTAAGGGTCAGCTGTAAGTTGAACATGACACTAACTTGAATGACATGTTGTGAAATATTTCACTACACCAAATGCAGTTGCTTTAGAAAATCAGTGTACCACATTTGAGAAACTGGGAATACAGTCAACTTCACATTATCCAGCCCAAACCCCAGCTGATTTTGCGGCCCAGGAAACAGGAACAGGAAATGGGACATTAGTCATGATGTATGAGGAGGGGGGTTCCAACCTTGCACAGGATTCTTTTCCTGTTGTTGGCTGGAGGTCTGCTATTTTGTAACAATGAAAAGACTCAAGGATTTGCAAACAATACACACTTATCCCCATCAGTCTTCATGGCATGTGGTTCTCAAACACCAGAGCCAACAGGGTCACACTTGTAACACTACAGCAGCAGTTTTAGTGTGTCACATAAATCTGAGGGGTCTTGAGATGATTAATGTCTCTTTGTTGAAACTGCAAAAAAAGTCAGACATCAGAAAAGCACCACCAACTAGACACTACTTTTTTGTTAAATGGTCACAATGTGTTATATTTTTTAAGCTTACGATATGTTTTTTTTCTGTTAAACATTCATCTGTACAGTAACCAGCCATTACAGCTCTAAAAAGTACAATATGTCCCTGTGAAATGCAGTGGAACAGAAGTGTAAAATGATATAAAATAAATATACTTAAGTACACAAATATTAAGTACCTGTTTGCCATCAACTTCAATATCAGCAATGTAGTTCTCAAACACAGTGGGGACGTAGACCTCAGGGAACTGGTCCTTACTGAAGACGATGAGCAGACAGGTCTTCCCACAAGCACCATCCCCAACTATCACCAACTTCTTCCTGATGGCTGCCATCTACAAACAGAATACACTTTGATTAGTCTGCATATTAACGTTTGAGATGCACGAGAACGAACAAACAGTCAGTAGACTGGTAAGAATCAAATCTTTTCAAACAGAGGAGGGAGATGAAAAAAAATGCAACCACAAATAGAGTGAAAACGAGAGAGAGGGGAATAGGCGATCGAACTCTGTTTAGGAGCCGCACCCTCTTCCCTTTCCTGGGCTGTGTCCTGTGTGTGAGGTGAAAAAGTGTTTGCTGAGGGTTCAGCCCTGGTCTGGAAAAGCAGTGGGAGGGAAGAGAACAAGAGGCGAGCTCAGTGCTAAACTTGCGGTTGCCCATGCATGGCCTCGGTCACACAATCGCACAAAAACAATCCTGCAATGTGTCACTTCTACACCCCTGTGGCGATGTGATTTACACCTCTTACTGGGTTTGTCTGACACCTCTGAATTGCACAGGGTTGTCTCCCATTCTCTTTGCTTGTAATCTTGAAAGGTGTGTGTATATGTGAGTGAAACCTGGCTTGCCAGAGAGATATGGCCCCCACACACAAACACACACGGATCAATACCCATCTCCCACAAGCTGACAAAAATGGAGAGAAGGCAGTAGGTGATGAGACAATGTCCTGCCATCAGCATCAGCCTCCACAGATCTCAGACAACCTGGACCAACACAGGCCTTGTATGCTCAAAGATCTAAACGTCTTCCATCACACACATAGTGTTTAAATCACTGCTGATGATTGATGCAGAAACACAGCCTTATTATTTAAAGTGTCTCACAGAAATATATTTTTTTTTATTAAAAATGGATCATATCACTACTTGCACGTAAAAGGTGTCCCTTGTAGTGATGAACCACAAAGAATAATCACACAACTCTGCAACTCCCCACAGCTTTATAGAGCTTTATATCATCTTTCAGCTTATTGTTACGTTTTTGGGGCCACAACTTTACTGTTTTGCTTCACTCTCATATCTCACAGCAGGCAGCTGTTTTCAGCAAAAAGCTCTGAAAACTAGGTGGAGCATTTAGCTGCTGCAAGACTATGCAGTTTCCCTCAGGAGTTGGTGTAGACCAAAACAGAGCTAAAAAGAAGGGAAACAGTGGAAGTGTACTCATTAACGGGACAGAAACACAGCTCTAAATGAATGCTGATATTGCTCCATGTCTGCTGGATGTGTAAATAGGCAACTGTTAGAGAAAATCTTCACAGAAACTAAATCCAATTAAATTCTAAACAGGCATGCATGATGGTTTTATTATTTTATTTAGGAAGAGAATGAAGAATACATTACACAGTACTTTATCCAGCTTTGCATTTAAAAGAAAGCCAATGAGCCCTAAAGATAACCCAGAAGACCCAGGTGTCACGGTCTCCACATGAGCCTTCATTTGATTATCTCAGCTTGTGTGGGGCAGCCCTCAGTGAGTTGCTTTCACGTGCTGTCACGACAGCTATCATTTTCACCACAACAATAAAAAAACAATTGTTAAGTTTGCTTATTTTCCTCACACACATTAAATCACGCCAGTGTGTTGTCGGTTTGTCTCTGGAGAGAGCCACCTGTTCTCTGTGATAGCAGGCTGCTGCTACTCCATACATCATACTGTCACTGCCAGAAGGAAGACAGACACACGTACACGCACACGTGCACACACACACACACACGCGGCACAGTGCAGCCCCAGAAAGCTTCAGAAAACAGGGCTAGTCCTGCAGATCTAGTACCATGGTGAAATAATGCAGCTTATTCACGACAATTGCTCTCACAGCACGCTGCCTGCTGTGACACTGGCAGCACATGGTGCTTAGTGGGGATAATAGCCCCTTTCCTTTGCATTAATATGCCCGTGTGTGTCTGTGTGTGTGTGCACACTGTGCTAGTACAAGGACGAGAACAGGGACTCCAAGGACTTCTTTCGAAATCTGGACAGCATGTGATGTGTTCTGCTGCCCTTAAAATGTGGCATGACACTGATACGATATTCAGACAATTTATGTTTAGATAATATTCACTCAAAGAATAACTAACAATACCATCAGCATTTCCAGAAATTTTACAATGTAATATCAAAATCTAACCACTGCATTATTTATACATTGAACAAAAAATTTTGAGAACTTCTGTTAGGGTAACTATGCTGTTGATGTTTTGAACAAGGAGGTTCCCCAAAATCTTTGAGAGGCCAGATAGGAAGTCAGCAAACTGTTTACAGTTAATCTGCAACCATTTTGATAATAAATTCATTGTTAAAGTAATTTTTCAAGCTAAAATGTCTAACTTTTCAGGTTTTAGGCAACAGCCTTGTTGAGCTGTGTAGGAAAATAACTACTTTGTACAGCAGTAGAACAGTGAAACAATTTTCTTTGTTAAGACTTCACTGTATCTACAATTAGCTCATGGACTTTCCATTTGTATGCTCTTCAGCAAAGAGAATAGAGCAAGACTTTCCTTATACAAAGCTGCAGGAAGTCAGTTATAATAACTGGTAGGTTTTGTTAGTTTTAACCTGACGTTAGCGGTCACGTCTTTGTGTTTTCCAGCACAGATGTTGTTAGGTGAAGATCTGGAGGCGCCTAATGTGCTTTGTGGATATTCCCATGTCATTTCCGCCCTCGTCGACCTTCTTCCCTTCCTTTATTTTCTTTCTTCTAGTGATTTCCTGGTAGGACATAAATGGTAGTGACTGAGGGAAGAGAGAAAATGAGCAACAGGAAAGACAACTGGTATTCACCCACTTTGCCATCCCCTCATTCTCCCTCCTTAAGCTTCTCCCCTCAGGTCAGTTCAAATAAGCTTTATTAACCAAAGGAGGAGTCAAACATAACCAGTCTCTCCTCTTTTTTTTCCCTCAAGTCAGACAGCTTGGGACTCTGTGAGGGATTTCCATGTTAGTCTTAGCATTAGCTTATGCTAAAGGAGAGTTACAGTGTGTGTGAGGATTCATGAGAACAGACCCACACGTAACAGAGGCTGAGGTTACACTATTTTATGGGAATATTATTGAATATCAAGTCAATACAACTTAGGACTCTTTCATCCTTGGCCTTCAAGTGACTTTTACTACATCCAAAGTTCATACTTAAATGTTATATTAAATATACTGCAGTAAGATCATTAAAAGCAAATGAATGCATTCATTGTTTTGCCATTTGCTGTGGTGACGCTCTACTTTGTGTTACATTCAACAATCAATAATTAAGTGTGCCCTGGATTTCATGTTGAGGTAAGTAGGCTTCTATCAACGTTGGGGGAAAAATAATTTTAAAGAGAAAAAAAAAAGGTTGACATACACTCATGAATAATTTAAATGAAGACAGATAACTGCATGTGGTACTGAAATTGTGCCACTCATACTGCCTGCAGTGAATGTCACCATGATAGTCACATGACAATACAGCTGCATAGATCTCAGTGTGGCAAAAAACCATGAGAAACCAAAACTGCACCAAAGTTATATTCTGAGAGATGAGCCATGGTATACAGGCAGAGACTGAACACACACACTCACACCTCAAAGAGACAGGTCATATAGCTGTGCAGGACACTGCATGTTTACACGTGTCTCAGGATGAATGATCCCGTCTTGCACAATGTTTGCCCCTGTGTGTGGTAGAAAGGGACAAAGTTCTCATTCCGACTACATGTAGCACAGATGCTAATTTCTCCTCGATTCTTCCCTGACAGGGTCTGAGTCACACCTTCAGTAGTAACACATTAGCCAGTCTTGTTCATTAGACGTAGTAGGGGGTAACAATAGCACGAAACTGCTCAGTGGCCTCCAGGAGGTAAGACAGAGACGGAAACCTTTCTCTCTTCTTGAAGTATGAACCACATTCTAATCACATGGATCAGCAAACTCAAGGTATTTACACCAACCCTGCACTTGAACACGTGACCCCGTTGATTACGAGAATGTACAAGCCATAAAACTCCCATTATTAAATGTCACGCAGGCTTGCACCAGTCCAATTCACGCAGAATCATCAAAGTACATTGCTGGGCACTTGTGGGTTTTTACCTCAGTAACAGGACCAGAAAGAAAAATGCTCTCAACATAAGACTCAACTTGACAGAAGGAGCTCAACGTGAGATCATTACTTTATATTAGACTTACTGAAATGCTGAATGCACTCGGGTATTCAAAAGACCACCAACAGACCTCCCCAGAGTTACTGTACACTTCACTCAGTACATTGTGATGATATGAAGCATTCTGACAACCCAAACTTAAGATGCCTTGAGGTGATCCAAGCTTTAACTGATGGATCCATGCTGGTTATTTTTAAGGCTCTGTGCATTTCCAATCTTTTCTTGGTTTGTTCTGAATGTGTTAAAAAAAAAAACTGTGTTAAAACAGTGGAACAGCACAGTGTTGAGAGTGGGTGAAGCATGTGTGGAGCTTCTGTTTATTTCGTATAAACAGTTGTTTCAATTAATGACGTGTGTGTACGAGAGAGGAAGGCAATCAGCTCTGCTTTAAAGCATTTTTAAAAAGGCACTTTGCTACTGTTTCAGTGACACTTTTCAGATGAACCACATCTCTTAAATGCTCCTGATTGTTGAGAGCTGCATTTGTAATTTGGTATTTTGTTCATGTGCGGGAAGTCGTCCGACCTGCCACCAACAATGACAGAATGGCACTCCTCTCTTTACAGGAATCCCTGTTATACAAAACACGACAGGACAATATACCGGCTATTAAAAGAAATCACTTGTGGACCTAAATGTCAGTCATAATCACATCAACGCTCATCATCTGGCTTAAACCATGTTCAGACTAACTTGCATAACAAAAAACAGACAAACAAAAACACTCCAGCTCCTTCATTTATTCAAATGAAGCCAGTTCGGCGATAACACAGGGGAGTAAATAAAGAGCGGCAAAAAATGCAGGGTCACCCAGGAAAAAAAAACTGAACCTGTCAGAAATTTTGCCAGACAAGATCATCCAACAAATCATCACTGTGACCAATCAAATATATGCACACGCATTTGTTGTAGATTACTTTGTAACATGAACAACATATTTGTACTGTTTACAGTGAAAGATGAAATAACTTTTCATAATAACTTTTCCAAGTGGTAAAATCCTGTTTACTACAGATCAGAAATGATTAGTCGAAATTAATCTGCAGCTACTTTGCTATTATAAATCACTGTGTAGTGTTTTGGCATTTAATAAGACTTCATCTCATGGATTTGTGGACTTTCTGGGCTAATAGGGCCTGGATACATACGGGTAAAGGGGGTTTCTGTTTTCTTAAACTTGCTAATTAAAGAGAAATTTAATAAAACAAGCATTTTTCAATGAATCAGGCCAAATGTTAAGGAAAGAAGATTTTGTCTCAAGATACTGCTAACAAATACAGAAAAACATAAATATAAATCTACAAGATAAACAAACGGGATTCCAGCTGCTCAACAGACCTACAAGTGACCACACACGAATACATCCTCACCGTTTTCCTTGGAAAATGATACAAGCAGATCAGCTGGGATACCTCCTGATAAATGTAAACTAACTGTACAGTTACAGGTGACTTATGACCAAAACGTTGGCAAGGACAAATATTAACTGAGTGTTAGCAGTAGAGGTATTGAGACATTGATTGGTCAAAGCAGCAAAATGCATTCCACATGGTGATTACTAACAGGTCACTGAATGCTCACACACAACCCTGTCTGGCTGTGTAAAAATGTGGGAGGACACAAGCTATGAGGAATGTCTCACCCACTTTCAACCCCCCTCACCCTTTTCCTCTAAACACACGACATCCTTCCCACCACCTACCCCCCCACCCTTCTCCTTATTTAAATGCTGAGGACGGGATTACGTGCTTCATCCCATACAAGCAAAAATCACAATGAACCTTCCTGCCACACTGACAGGAAATTATTCAGAACATTACAGCCTGTATATTTAATTGGTAACAGAAACTTACTCAACTATTTTACTAACAGATTAACCACAAGTACTTTTTAAAGGAGGTATCACAAAAAATTTAATTGCTCAATCTTCTGAGAGACTTTTAAGTCTACTTGAGCTCTGGGAAACTGCGATGAGCATCAGCAGGTTAATAAATAATGAGAACAATTGTTGTTAATGTTGTTCTACAAAACATTAAAAGAGTACTCCACTGATTCAGCATTCTACTCCTACTCCATAATACTGTCAAACACACTATGGGACAGTTTAATAAAAGTATTGAAATTGATGCAGCAGAACTAGAGATATCATTTTTTTATTCAACACATTCTTCTTTCTTGTCAAAAACCTGATGCCTACATTACCCACAACACAACTTTCCTGCCAACAGTGTGTTGTGCTAGTAGCGACTAATGTAGCTTCAAGTTGATATCCTCAAGCAAAGGTGAGGAGCGGGCTACAGAGGTCCGGTTAAGCTCACGTCTTTCTAACTGCACAACCACAGATTTTTTTTCCCCCCATTTTCAAAATTTTAGTCTTCAACCCTGACTGACGCTGCCGCAAGTGATACGGCTTGAGGCAGTTTATCAGATTTCACAGAGCTCCCACTGGAGCCACAAAAGGCTTTATAAAACTTTTTCACATATGCAGTACTACTCCCAAAGACCTGTAAACGGACCCTTACAATTTAGGGAGGTGCAGGCAGTACTTAATGCAGAGCAACTTAGTCTACAAACATACTGTGACAGCTTTATTAATTTAATGTAAACCTACTTAAGGTTAAGTGTGCACCGTGGAACTCTACAGTGTAGGGAAAAAGAAATATATAATATATAATTAATATATACACTGATCAGCCACAATGTTAAAACCACTGACAGGTGAATGCATGATGTAGAGTATCTCATTACAATGGCACCTGTCAAGGGATGGGGTATATTAGGCAGAAAGTGACCAGTCAGTTCATTAAGTTGATGTGGTGGAATCAGGAGTGTATGGATCTGAGCAACTTTAACGAGGGCCAGATTATGATGGCTAGACAACTGGGTCACAGCATCTCCAGAACGGCAGGTCTTGGGCAGGTTCTGGTATGCAGCAGTCAGTGCCTACCAAAAGTGGTCCAAGGAGGGACAACCAGTGAACTGTGACAGGGTCATGGGCTCACTGATGCACGCATAAAGGCTGGCCCAATTAGTCTTTAGCCCAATTAGAGGAGCTACTGTAACACAAACTGCTGAAAACCTTAATGTTGCCTAGGATAGAAAGCTGTCAGAAGAAGCAGTGCATCACAGCTTGCTGCGTATGGGGTTATGTAGCTGCAGACTGGTCAGAGTCTATGCTGACCCCTGTCCACCGACATGGGCATGTGAGCATCAGAACTGTACCATGGAACAAGAGGTAGCACCAGGATGCACTATGGGAAAAAGGCATTGTGATGATCTGGGCAAAATTCATGCGGACGGCACTTTGACACATATCACCATGGCAGCGATATTTCCAGAGGCAGTGGGCTCTTTCAGGAGGATAATTCTCTCTCGTTCAGGAATGGTCTAAGAAACATGACAAAAACTTCAGGATCTGCTGCTGACATCTTGGTGCCAGATACCAGAGGACACCTTCAGAGGTCTTGTGGAGTCTCAACGGGTCAGAACTGTTTTGGTGCCACGAGGGAAACCTACAAAATATTAAGCGGGTGGTTTTAGTCTTGTTGCTGATCGGTGTAAAAAACACTGGATGGAATTGGAGGCACAGAAAAACTTGATTAGGCTGTTCCAAGAAAACTGCCGTTTTCTGTCATTTTCCTTCCTCTCCTTCCAAAACGTAATAACCTATTGCCTGAGGTCTGAACAGAGAAAGTTGCAGCCATGCTCAAACTGTCAAGGTTGAATCCAACTTGAGACCAGAAGTGGCTGCTCAGGATCCAGGCCAGGGAGGCAGCTAAAGTCAGAGAACCTAGCTGGAGCCCAAAATAGGACAGAGCCATTGAGACTCCCCCAGCCCAATTTATCACAGCACACACAGCTCAGCTCAGAGAGAGAGGACGAAAGAGAGAAATATCACACAGAATTATCCCTTCATCCGCCCCTGAGCCTCCGCTTGCATTACAAACAGACAGAAAAGTCGGACAGATGGAGGGAGGAAGGAAAGAGAGGCGTGGTGGTCAAAACTAGAACATGAGCTGCAGCACAAGCAACAGACAGAGAAACTTCAAAATACTTATGCGTACTAAGTCTTGATTAATATTCCATGAGTACGAGATAAATAAATGGATGAATTAGTCATGGGATGACTTGGGAACGGAGCTCATCAGGATTTGGTTAGAAAGGATGAATCCATTTTTGCTTTCCACATCTTTAGCACAGGCTGCTGTTACAACATTTTAAAGTGTGCATATGCGTGGACACACACCACCTTGGCTGGACATGGTGAAGCAGCTGACTTGTTTGTACTCTGCTTCTTACTCTGGCTCCCTCTCCTCTACCCATCCTCCTCCAGGCTCTTGTTCTCACTCTGTCCTCGTCTCATCCTTTCCTTCGCTCTCTCTCTCTCCCCCTGTGTTGCAGTGTGATGTCACCATCAGGGAGCTAATGTTGCGTATCCTTAGGGTGCTGCATTCCTCTCTTCCGACTCATATGCACAGCACAAACGAAAGCCAAAGATGACACACACATGTAAACAGCCTGGATGGAGTCCCCAATCCCAACACTAACACTGTTCTTCTTATCCATCCAGTCCATCTGGGGCTCACAGCTACTGTATGTGAGGTATTTGGGTGCTTAGGGATGGGGTTCGACAGCATTTCATTGAAATCCAGTCTGATATCAAATCTGAATCCTTTCAAATCTTTCGGTTTATCTTTTATATACATTTGCAGCTTTATGTGAATCTAAGTTTAAACAGGAGATTCTTAAATTGGCTTCAGATGATCAGCTACATTATTTCTGTGGAGTACAGTCGCCACTCATTCGGTCCCTACTGAACTTCAATACCCACACACAGTCCACTTCTGGTTGTACAGTGGTGTTACAGAGTGATGTATAATTTAAAAAAAAAAGGATTGAGGTGAGATTAAAAGTTTGATTAGAGATGTGTTAGCATCTAATCTTAACAGATACAAATCTATTACCAGCAGGAACCTGGATCCAAAATAAAAGCGGCTATCAGACCACATCTCTAAAGGCTCTGCTGCTCAAGTAACTCAGAAATGTTTAGCTTTCTAAAATGTCCTTTTAGGGACTTCCTGAAACTGCAAGAATCAAGATCCAAACAGGAAACTCTCCTAGAGATTATTTTTATTCCCCAGAGTTTTATCTTGCCGACATGCTGCGTGTGCATGATACACCCACAGAGTTTTTCATGCAGACGTGTTTGTGGGTCACTGTCAAACTAGAAAACAAGAAGTTAAGAGCCTAAAATCAGCATTTTCCTGTGTTCTCTGTGTAAAAGAAACTGCAGTCATATTAGTTTTCAGTATGACACTGGCCTCCTTGGAAAGAACCGCTGATGGAAAGACTAATCTTAGACAGGATACCATGGACCATTGTGTTTGAACACCTCGGCCAATAAGCACCTATAGTTTAACAATGCGCAAACCAACAGCTGGCCATCAAACATGACTATGAGCTGGAAGGCTGGAAAAACAGCTGCACAATCCCACTGCTTTCCATACAGGACCTCCTAAACATTTGCTTGCAGGTTTATGTAAGCGTACTTCCTACGCTGGCCAATCCTGAATTTCGGGTGAGCACGTACAATAGGCGAAAAGTAAAACACTGTCAGAATAACAATACTATAAATATGAGAAACCACATCCTCTTACTTCATTTTAAAGTTACTGATCGTTGTCAGATGATATCTGTTTTTCAAGTCTATCTTAATAGAATACTAACATGCTCATATCTACGTTGGTATAGTTATCGGATGCTTGACCCCGTCTTCAAGCAACTTTCAAAGTTACTCTTTAGTCCCTTTAGTTTAGTTTAGTTCCTTTAGTACAATCCCTGCAACTTTGTAGGTTATACATTTGACATTTCTAGCTCTGACTGCAGGTGCAGTGAAATTAAGGTTTTGTTTCCCATCACAGCATCAAGCCAACAGTTACAGCAGTTAATAACTCTTTCAATGGAGAAATGCAAATGTGAGCATTCTATTAGGATAGACTGAAAAAAAATGCAAACCTGTCCTTTAAATGTTATGTTCAGCGTTTCTCCAGGAAATTGTTTAGCAGGTACTCACCACTGTCTTGACGAATGTCATCAGTTTATTCTCTACCTACTCTAAAAATGACAGCTTCTGCTGTGCAACAGAGCAGCTTTTCTCTTTTTCTCAAAGGCTTTTGCTTTATCTATCTAAAATTGCATTCATTTAGTGGCTCAGCCCTGTGTCACTGAAGGAAGCCATGATGTTGTAATGTTGTTCCATTATGAAACTGAGTGAAATGACCAATGGTTTAGAGCTGAAATAAGATTGTAGATCAGAAATACATTTAATTTGGACTTTCTTGTTTAGGAACTACAAGCTAAGGAAATCTTGAACATTTAATCTCTCAATGTTTTGATCATAGATTCAATTCGCATAGATTCCTCTGTGTGTGGGCTCTTTCCCACATACTCATATATCCAACCTGTCGTATACAGTATTTATATGTGCAAACAGTATTTCTACAACTACTTTTACAACACTAATACAGTCCACTTCCCACTGAGCAGCTCCAGATTACACTGCTGGATACGGTGACCGTCACAACCACACTGTGATGACAACAGCAAACAGGATTTTTATTTTAATGTGGTCCGGATTGGCGATTTCCACATTTCCTTCCTCTGCACAAGCACTGATTTTTTGTGGGTAACACTTTCAATTTGTCCAGTACCTGCAATCAGCTTGGTCAGCACTCAGCTGTTCAGATACAATGACATCATAGTTTCTCCTGTAGTAGCCACACAAAACATATTTTCCTTCAAGCATGCACACACAGACAGACAAGCCAGGGAGGATGTAGGATGGCATTTTATGTTTTCCTCTCATGTATGTGTGTCTGTGTACGCTGCAATATCCTCTGTGCGTGTGTGTGTGTTGTGCCCAAACACAAATGGGAGTTGTCCAGTCGATGCATGACATACTTTTGCAGGTTTCACTGTGGTTCAGGCCGAATACCGGCTGTGCATTTTTCTAATAGGGGAACAAGCCAAGGCAAGGGAAAACGCCGCTGAGAGATATGAGGGTCTGTGCTTCAGTAGCCGAGCAGCACAACAAGGGTGTGGTGGCTCGAAGAGAGGAATTTCTTCGGGACAAACAACTGTTTTTAATAGTTATTTAGTACAGACACGGAGGACAGACTTTCTGGCACCAAGAGCAAATGGACAGAGTCGCTCGCTTAAAGTTAGCCTGGAATTTGTTTTGATATTTCTTTTGTTTTTGTTTTTTGCTTCCTAATAATTCACGTTCAGGGGGAACACATCCGACACCGCCAATCCCCGTTTACTCGCTAAACAGGTTCCGAAAAAGAAAGACAAGATCAACTTTTAACAGCCAGTAAAGATGGCTTCTGCCTGCCTCCACAGCTTAAGTACATATAGTTAAATTACATAAGGAACTATATAATGGTTGGATACAGGGGCTGGGTCTGTGTGGTAGGAATGCCGATATGACCCATATGTTCAACAGGAGACGGCTGAAGAGTACAAACAGTTCCCTCTCAGTGTCCCCAGTGTGTGGCACTTTTCCTCCACGTTTCTATCAAACGAACCTCGAAACACTTGAGCCATTCGGCTGGAAAACTTCTAAACAAGTAACAGGTTTCAACTCGCCGAGCTGCTGCTGGTACCTCGGCTCATTAACGTGTCTGCAGAGAGCGGCGGACGTTTAACTACTTTTCCTTCAAACCCCGGCGTCGCTTTATCGACTCAAGGCGACTTCCAAGCGCTTCCAGTTTGACAGAAGTAATAAAAGCGAAATTTCTTCTCTTACCTTTCCCAGGCTGTGCTTTCAAATGCCGAAAACCACCGTGTTTCCTCCTCCCTCGAAGCAGCCGTGTACAGAGTGAGCAGCGAGAAGCCAAACCTAGGCTTACTAGACCCTCCCAAAGTGCTGTATTCAGGGTCCCTCAGAAACTCAACCTCAGCTCTCATAGTATCTACTATAAATCTCTATGATAAACCTTGCATGGTTACATATTATTATTCACACTTTACATGTTATTCAAAAATAATTCTGCAGCACTGTGGCCTTATTAAAAAGAAAAACATGCATAAGGTAATCTATTACAATTACAATACAATTTCGAGCAGCAAATCTGTGCAGCATCTTATTGTTGTCACAATTTATGACATCGCTTTCATGCTATCTACAAGTTTTAAAAGTGAATTCAGTTTTCACTGAGCTTTAAGTTACGTTTTAACCCCCTAACCTCCTAACCCTGACTGCATGGTATCCGCAGGTGTTGAAAATTCCTGAAACTGAAATAAAAGTGAATTCAGGTTTAGACAGTTTCTGTGAGTCATAAGTGGAGACATTGTACGCCTATAAAGTAAACAGAGACAGCTCAATTTTTTTTTCAGTCAACACCATGAGGCCTGCAGCAAACACTGTTGTTACTGCTAACTATAGTATATAGGAGGCTAGTCCACTCATTATTGCCTTTATATGAGTTCACGTTGCGTTAATTCATTAAAAGTCTCGTTCTACACTGCTGGAAAGTATTGAAAAAAAAAACATAAGGTATGACACTAAATAATTCTAGGCCATGTTGTCCCTACTGCTTTCACATCACATTTGAATGCTTGAATTGCATTCCATGTGGTATTAAAAATTTGAAGAACATTGCAGAAACCGTGTACTTGAGACAGAGGGTCAGTTGCCCACATCGAGCTTCCCACATAGCCCTCAGTTTGTGATGAGAAAATGTACGACTGCACCTGAATGCAGCACAGAGTCTTGGCCGTTTGAGAATCCAGCGCCCGCACACTATTGGTTGAACGGATTCAACCGTTACATCGCTCCCGCCCCTTTACGGTTAGAGAATAATGACATCATTTATATAAGGAGGTGGTAAGTCATTTAAATGGTCAGCATTGGTTGGGTTTTCTGTTCTAATGTTTCAGTGTTATTCAGAGTTTTGTTATAGCTGAGCTGAACACTTACTATTCTTATGATTATAATTATGATCATGATTATCATTATGTATATGGTGTTGTGTAAGGAAATGGACTTTGACCCAAGTGTCGATCTCCCACAGTCCAACAGGAAATCACACAACAGGGATTTGAGCTTTTCAACATGCCATACTCTCACGAGGTCGTAAGTTCATGAACCCTAGAGTGTTGTCTGCTTTGCAAAAAACACACAGCAGCTCCAGAGTAAGAACAAACAAACATTTCATGATCTACGGTAGGCATATTATTAACCTACAGAAGCCTACTGACCTACGATCATATCAAGACACGGTTGTAAAGCCAGGAAGTTTTCTTGTACCCAAAGAAAAACAGCTAGCAGGCAAATTTCTAGTGCATTGATTTTGTTTCTCATTGGTAAAAAAAAAAAAAAAAAATTGTCAAAACAAAGACGTAGCTAGGTCAGAGCCACAAGCTACCACAACAAACTGAATGTATTTGACTTCTCTGCACCCTGGCTCCTTGACAGTATTTTGGACATGTCTCTGCAGTTTCCATGGTTATACCCACATACTGTAGTTCTATATAAAACAGCGCGCAGAGACACCTCCCAGTCCCGTACAAAAGTCATGCTATTTCTGCAAGCTGTCTGCAAGGGGGGAGCTGCAGGCTGATGTGCGTTGACTGGAGAAACATGAGTGTTTGAAGTGGAGCCACACTTGAGAGATAACATAACCCTGCATATTGATTTACAACATCCCTATACTCTCTCTCGGTGCCTGTATAAACTGCTACTTTGACACTACGTTATGTGGTGCATCAGCCAATTCTGTAAGCTGAAACAGTTCTCCGAGCAAGGATTGTTTGGAGACATCGATACTGCTGGGAACTTCAAATATTTACTTGAATCAGTGCAGACAGAGTGAGTTTTGCGTCTAAATAAAACAAACTTTTGAAGTTCCCAAGAGTCCAGTCACACCAGCATTTATGACAGTGAAATTTCAAACTGAAATCAGTTCATTTCAGTGAAACTGCAGCAGTCAGTGGATTTGCTCGTGGTGGTGAGGTAGACTTGCATGGTGCTTTTGTGTAGGGTTAAACTTTGACATGTAAATTTAATCCCTTACCAAAGGTAATCCGCCTTTACAGTGTAGACCTCTGAGGGAAGAGAAGAGTCCAATATGCAGAGAAAGCGATCACACTTAGGGCTGAAAGTAATGATTTTTATTGTTTCGATTTCATCTGAATCAATAAATCAACTAATCGTCGCAGCTTCAATAATGTTAGCTGTGTTGCACCATCCAATTTAAAATGCCCTGCTCTGCTAGAGTACTAACTGCTTGACAAAAGAGACGTGGCATGGTTTGTAGAGCCAAAGCCTTCACTACATCTTCATGTACAAAAAACTCCACACCACCTATTTCACAATGAGGTGTGACTGAATTTCAACTTGCTACTTTCTGAATCTAGAAAAGCGTCTGTGTTTTTGTCATGAGTGTAGCAGGAATGAAAAAAAAAATAGGACAATCAAAGCATTATTTTCATCAATATTCAAAACATGTTAACATTAACAGCAAGGCTTCAGAAACCCTCTACACCAAACTCGCCCGGCAGTACCTGCAAGCTGTCATGAAAATTGAATTGCAGGGCTTGAGCTAATCGCAGAAAAGCAGCATGGACCAAGACCAGTGGTATGTCCAACATTTAGCACCACAGCCGAGCCTGACCGAATTTCCCTACAGAAGTCAAGTGCCAATGCTGAGGGCCTTCAGCACTGTCTAGGAGCTTCAAATAGAAGTCCAAGTCCAACTGCTGCATACACAACACAGAGACACTGTTACTAAATTAGGTTTTGTTTAAAAACCATAATCTGTGATGGATAACGATCAATCAGCTGTCAAGAGACAGTTATCCTGAATCATTCAATAAAACAACAAGCCCTGAAATGAGCTGCATCTGCTGTATGCAGTATAACCAGCGTGTAAGTCTGTGGGCTCAGGACAATACTGTACAGTCTCAGCACAGTACAGCGAGTTTGTACAAGAAGCCTCGAGGGGACAACTCGTCAACACCCACACTGCTACAAGTAAGCTAGTCTTTATCACGGTAACTTGGACAGCACAAAGTGAGTAGGCGGGTTTTCATAGGGTTGATGAAATACAATATGAGTGCCAGGCAGGAGTGTCAACCCATACAGTGAATTTGTAGAAGACAGGTAGGGGGAAGGAAAGAAGAGCTGCTGTGTAATTTAGAGACGGAGACTGGAAGCAATACACAACAAGCTCGAAAATAAAATCAATGGCCAATAAGAAAAGAAGAAACTTCAGAAGGGATAAGCTGTTACTCAACAAAGTTGCAAAACCAAGAAAACCCATCACATTGCACCTGTCTCTGTACCTGACTGTGTAAGGACAACTTCCCTCATGAGCTGAGAGATTCCCAAAAGCCTAAGTGTCATGAAGGTAAATTCAATAACTTTTGCATTTTCATTTTAAATACAATATCTCAGTATAACTTCAGGAAGTGCAAAAAAAGTTGCACACGCAATGACCTAAGCCTTGTATTGATTTATCAAAGCTTATGTAATTCAGTATTGTGATCATACAAGAACCTTCACCCTCAGGACACAACATCAAAATATAAATAAAATCTCTGTGAAGCCCAGACTTGGCATTTCTCATCTTTTTCCCACGCTGGTCATTATGGATCACTGAACACAGAAAACAAGCTCGAGGCAGCAGTGAACCTCTGAGTCACCCTGCATGTCCCTAGGGAAGTTTACTCGTGAGAGAGGAGTTGGACTAGATGTCCTCGCTTCACCCTACAGCTACAATGTGAGGACAGAGAGACATCTTGTGGTGTTATACACTCAGTACAACCCGTGCACACTCTATTACTGTCTGAACAAGGTAATCTCCTGGAACAGGATGAAATCCACCTCGTCAACCTCAGTTTGATGCTGCACTCAGTAATTTTACAGACCAAACAATTAATCGACTAATCAAGAAAGATTAGTAAGTAACAAAATCAATACATGAAATAAAAACAATTAGAAGTTAAAACAATCTAAAAGGACTGTAATTTTCCTCCGCGAGAATGTTAACTCAGAAGCTTTTTACAGATATTACACATTTTTCATTTTTTTGTGCCATAAACATACAGCAGTTGATAAAAGTCAATGTGAGTACAGGTCTAACCACTAGAGGGCACTAAAATCACACGAATAGTGACATTTAACATCACTCCTCTGTATGGTTTTCTGTCTTTGTGATTGCATAATAAGTCATTTTCTTTATATAAGGTATTTTATGAGGGCTAATTTTTTCCAGCATTGATATCCATTGAACCACCTCTGCCTACTGTTCATGCTCATTCACCCCTTCAGAGAATAAGTTCAGGATTCTTAAACTAGGCCAAAACCAAATAAAAAGAATCATATTTCTCCACAAGATGACATTTATAACCACCGGCCTCGTCTGCCTCCTCCTACTCATGCTTGGAGCTGATTTTTCTTCAAAATAGTGCTATTAGTAGCAGAGAATGTGGGCTCACTGGTTCTTTCCTCTCCAAAGTGTCTTTTATCTTGGCTCCCTCTGGTGTCTTTTTCCTCAGTAAGCTGGAGTCAGTTGAGTAAAAGACACTATTGGGAACAAAGAAAGAGTGAGTGAAAATTCCCCTGCTGCCTCTCATATAAAATGCTCCCAAATCGCAGCCAGCGGCCAGCATGGATTATCATTAATCATGCATAGGTGTTGTCATCAGGGGACAAAATGAGGAGGTCGGAGGAAAGAGGGAAGCAGGTGGGAAAGGAGGATTGAGGGAGGGGTGAGATGGGTGAATGAATGCACTGTAGTCGCACAGGCAGCGTATACAAACGGACTGAATTGCTTTCAGTGTCCGTGCTTTGCACAGCGATGCCTCTATGGGGTTATAGATACAACACATCTGTATGGATGGGATGCTGTCTTACTATCAGGCAGTTTAAACCTGTGTGGATGTGAATCCAGGCCGGACAGAGTTTTTGTTTAGCAAACCGTGTTCACAGAGACTTTAAAAACAATTGCCTCCTTCTTGTAAGGCTTTACAGGGATAAGCGAGCCATGCAAACATAAAAGCCAGGAAATGAGGAGACAGTAAAAGTTTTATCCCATTTCACTTGGGCCAGATATCCAGCTGTGCTGCTCAAATATGCAAAGCTAAAGGCTTGTGTTTGTGTCAGGTCCTCTAATCCAGCTTATGTACAGTGAGCCACAGTGTAGCAGCGTGCTGGATACACGGATGGGTTAAGGGCACAGTATCTGCTAAGACCTTTCAATGCAAGTGGAAGAACAGTCTCTAAACCTTAAGCAACTGTATTCTCTGGGTCCCTGCTCGTCTTTCCCCTAACTGCACAATACTACAGCATAAACCTGACAAATGCATTTGCAGAAAACTTTTATCTCCAGGCTCCAAATAGAGCCTTTTCTGTCTGATCCCATCCTGATAAGAACTAAAGCTGTTTACGAGATTTAGAGAAGGAAAGAGAGAGACTAAGGCTGAGCGAGAGAGAGAAAGACAAAAAAAAAAAAAAAAAACGAGACTAAGAGAGGATTAAAAAAAGAAAGACAGAAGGAGTGAGAGATATTCCTGTCCCTGAACCGGCAACATGGAACAACATAATCCCAGATTTTTATGGGCGTTGTTTTTCCTGAAAAGCTTTGGGATTATGAGTGGCTGTTGCATTATAACGCCTGTATCTCATTGTGCTCAGGAGATTATAAACATGACCCCCCTGGCCCTGCTGCTCAGATGAGTTGATGGAGCCGAGAGGTCAAGACACAAGGGAGGAGAGGAAGAATGAGAGAAGAGGAGGAGGAGTTTTGACTTTTCCTGAGGTTTTAAAATGATGGAAAGATGACACCAGTGACAGAAAAGAAAATTCCCCCACTCTAACTCTCCATTTTTTTTCCTCACCTGCTCTCATTGCACCAAGGGAGCTTTCCAGCTGGTGTGCATATCATCCTCCATGTGTAGGATAACCAACTCCCATCCACGCATGGATATCTGATAAATTCGAGGATCATCGCTCTGGATGCTCTTCTTGTTCCAGAGTGGCCCATGTGTGACAAAACAGATGTCTAAACAAACACATACAAGTGCAATCTGATCTGCTCTCTGGTTAATGTATGGTTAAATTTGGTCAAATAAAACGCCTGGTTTAGTCTAAAGAAACAGACTGACAGTGAGGTTAAAGGACCAACACTGACTAAAGTCTGGAGATGGGATACAAACCCTGGTCTCAAACTCAAAATATCATACTAGTTCCAGGTTTAGGACCGAATGTAAACACTGGTCAAACAGCATGTAAGGACCTAAAAACCCGAGCTGTTTTACTTTTGTAGAGGACAGACTGTTCCTGCAGAGCTGTCCCTGTCGCGGTCCTGTTGAGTCGACGTTAGTGAACAGCCTGACAAGTAGGAAGGTGGTGTAAGGAAGTGACATTTTGAGAAGAGAGGAGAACAGAATGTCGAGCAGTGACACTTCATTCCCCCCATAGAGACACAATGTGCGGCACATTTGTTGTGTTTATCAAAGTCAGCCTGATGTGAGGAAGCTGCTGTCCCGAATGTCTTCGGCCAACACGTGTGAGAATTGAACCCCTGTGTTTATATTTCGAAGGAGAATCCCCTGCAACATTAGCCAGCTGTTTAGAGTTAAAAAAAAAAAACCTAAAATCCCACTCCGTACTACCTGTACAGCATCAAACAGCAAACAGACGAAACGCAACACAAACATGACTCCAAATTAATGCTTATGTTGCTTCGTGACTGTTGATTGTGGTTAGAGCTTGTTTGGCTGCGTCAAAGTAGCAAACAAACCATGGTGCTTTAAAAGAAAGTCACTTTACTATAGCCACTAACTGCAGCTTCACTTGCATTTTTTTCATCAACCCATTTCACAGCAACCACTCCAGGTTAAGGGTGCAGGGGCAACAGGGCAAACAGAGCATCACAGATGTCCTTTTCTAAAGCAGCATCATGTAGCTATCCATGGAGAACCCTGCTGCCATAACAGCTGAGAAATGTTGTCAGTCACTCTGTCATGAATCCGAGTTTCAACAACTGCCTACAGTCACATCCTAGCATATTCCTGAAAAAAGAAAGCATTTTCTTGTGGTTTGACCACCTGCAAGCAAAGGTGAAGCTTGATACAAATGCCAACGAGACAATAGGCAGGTGAGCCAGAGCCGGAGATGATAATAAAGTTTGAATATCTCACACTTTTTTCACACCAGTGACCGTTGTTTTCATTTCAACCCCACTTCATGATCAGAGCTGATGAAATAAAATTTCTATTACAAGGACAGAATACAGCAAAGTATGTTTTTCTTTAAGAACAACATTCACTGTGTAAATACAAAATTAGTCTGTACACATGAAAAACTGTGGGAATATCTTCCCACTTTTAGTGCAATGTTACCATTCAGCTCACTTCCATGTCCTGTAAATGACATTTAAAGTGACGGAACGACATGGAAAGGAGATCAGTGCGAGGTGTGTCTAGGATGTCTGTAATGTAATTTTAATGGAGCTAACTGTAGTGTAGTTACCGATAATGAGACTCTCAAGCAAGGCTCATCCAGCTTTCATGCTGCAATTTAAGGCCATCAATTAGCAATGAGGGAGGAGACTGGTCTTTCATGCTCATCGTAGCTTTGAAGGAATTAGTCCGTTTGAACATTTACATCTCTGAGTGAAAGAGAGAAAGACAGAAACAGACAAGAGGACAGAAAGTTGAGATGGTAGGTTACACCCTGCTGCTATCTGAGATAAAGTGTTCTTTGCTGAGGGCAGCGCTGTCTTTCAAGTCAACTTACACCCTGTGATAAGTGATCTACTGTAACTTTATTTCTAAGAAGCATCGCTTGATTAAAAAAAAAAAAATGCTTCTTCAGCAGTTTCAGTTTTATAAATGAAAGGAGATATTTCTAGATTAAGAGAACTTTTAGGAAAAAAAACTTTTAGGATTTAATGAAAGGCAGCATATGTTTGAATTTTCACAAAGAAAAAAAAAGACATAAAATCCATGTTTACACCATATATGAGCATTCTGTAATGAGTGTCCACCCTTCATACATACATGTACTGTATGTCCTTTACGTATTCCCTGAGGGATGAAATTAGTTACACACGGAATCAGCGGGGGAAAAAAAACAAACCAAAACAAAACAAAACAAAACAAAACAGAAAAGCAGCATGACTGACAGACAGAAGGAGACTTACAGAAAGACAGGAGGGAATGCAACAGTGAACATTAGTAAGACGAGGGATAGCAAGAACAGAGGAACTGCCATCCAAATGGATAACACAACAAGGAACAACAACAGTGACAGGTACACCTTCCAGCTGCTGTCTTTCATATGCTAATGCTGGTATTACTGCCTGCCAATGCAACGCAGAAGACAATGTGCATGTCTGTATGTGTTTGTGTGTGTTTTTTTTGTGCGCTTATTCCAAATGAAGTGATGCGCTCAGCACTCTGTGCCACATGGTACCAGTAATAAGAGTCATCTGGCAGAGCTTTCGAAACACGTGCACGTGTACACACATAATATTGTGTAAAAAAAACCTTTCATCCTCACTTTCATGTTTCTACATGAAATGAAATGTTAAACAGCAGTGTATTGGATAAGTTTGATGATGATGATGCCACTTAGCATCTATTGCAACAGGTGGAAGCCAAGGGAAATTTTTTTCTGAAAGGATAAATCTGGTCATTTTCTATATTTTTCGTACTGGTAACAAATCCCATGAAAAGGCAAAATCCTACAATTAACTGAATTCCTTGTAATGAGTATTGCCTGTGGAGCTAAAGCCTGATATACTGTGGCTCATTCCTTTGTTTTTTTTTATACCTCCACTGTTGTCAAAAAACTGTTAAAAAAAAAAAATTAAGTGAGCCACAGCGTTGCACTGGATGACATGGTCCTTCATAACACTGAACGTGGGCACTGGAGTTTATTTTGAGTCAGTCCCACATACTGTACACTGTCCTGTTACCATAAATACTGAACAGCGTACCAAATCCACACCTGAAAACAGTCCACCACAAATGCTTTATCCACACTTGTCTGAGGGACATTTGCTAAAAACTACAGTGCCCAGCTGTTTTATGAAATTACTTATCGTTTTAAAAAAATAAAAATAAATCCGTCTGTGAATTGTTTTTAAAGATTTACATCTTCAGTAGGAAACAGTGGGCTCAGGCTGAGAGCCACAGACAGGTTGAGGAATCTGTATTGAGAAACTGACTAACACATGGTTGGTTTTGATCTTTTCATAGGATTTGTTGATAATTAAAAACAAACAAAAAAAACAAACAAAAAAAGGAATATTAACAGCACAAGACCCAATAGACAAAGCCAAAATATAACAGTTTCTGTTTTCAGCCCTTTTGATTCCAGCCCTGATCCTGTTCTCTTTTCAAATGAAACTCTGTGGTGCTTCATGTGAAAACCACAACATTAGTTTAAATTTGTGGTTTCCATCCAGACGAGTGAGACAAACCTGAGGGGCTGCCTGATGATCAACAGGAGAGGAAAGCAGAAAAATAACACTTACTGTCTCTATTTTTAGACAGTTTTGCTGTTTGATTTGTGGATAACTGATTTTAGCTCCTCTATAAATCATTTGCATAAAAGAGGAGGAGAAAAGGTTACTCTCTGGTTGACTCTGTCATAACCCATGGGCATTTTGATCCGGTGATGAGCGGTTACAAACATTACAAACATTGCTCCATTTCAAAGGGTCACAAGCCAAAAATATTTCACTGGTCTGAGGGTTAGGAAGCCGGCACAACATGGTCAAAATTTATTTGTGTTCTTATGTATTTTCTTACCGCTGTGGTGTGCATGCTCTCCCGCACTCCTGTTTTTAAATACGTTTTTGGGACCTCAGAATAACAGTCTCACTCGCTTTGCTTTGTGCTTTCAAAGAGTGCACAGTTTGTTAAGGCTGAGTGAGGATTCAACTGTTCCCACATCAGGTAAGTGCTTGTAAAAAGATTTGAACAAAACAAAACACACACACACACACACAAAATCACTATGATGTTGGCATGTCACAGCTGCCACATGCTACATTGTCTACAATCATTTCTCTGATTATACAGGCCCATGTGGCAAACTCCTCATGTCTATAAAGATTAGCTCATGGTCCAGCAGCATTTGTCTCCATTTCAGCTGCTTTACTGAGCTGATTTACCATTCACTTCAGCAGCTGAAGGAAATGTATGACAATAGATGTGATTAGACTATTTTGAGCTGCTCTCCTACTGTATTTACATGTCTGTGTATGTGTGTGTGCAGGCAAGCATGTGCCACTCCATGTACACACAACATCCAAGACTGCCATGTGGTCTGTAAAGCTTCTCTCCCTGGGAATTGACTATCTATTCTGTGACAGAAATGCACTGAGGTCTCTGATTGGCACATGTTAAATCCCTCTCTGTGTCACTGGGAGGCCACCAACTGGAGTGTGTGAAAATGTGTACATGTGTGGGTGAGGGTGTATGTGTGTAAATGCCACATATCCCAAAGGAATTAGGTTCATTTTGATAGCTTCCAAGCAGCCCTGGGAGCCTGTATGTATGTGTGTCTCTGTTTGTTATCTCGTAGTCCACATGCTGAGTTTAACTGTGGTGCCAGAGAACGGCGCAGAAGACAAATCCCATGGCTGGGTTATCCATGATTCACCCGTGTTTCTTGAGAGAGAGAAGAACGAAGAGACGGAGAGAGAGACTCTTTGGTATATTAAGAAGATAATATGGAGGGATCAGAGAATGAGAAATAAAAACACAAAGGTTGGCATAAGGTAAAAAAAAATATAAGAAAAAAAAACAGAAAGAGAAAAAGTGCCGAGAGTAAGGGAAGGGTGGGGAGAGAAGGGTGCTGAAGGATCAAGAAGGAGGATGGAAAGGAGAGGAGAGATCAGTAATCTGAACTCTTTGTCAGAGTAACAGATTAGCTCACTGGGTGAAATGATATATGACTGACATCAGGCCGCCTCACATGCACACGCACACAATCACACCCCCACTATGGATCAATTACCCTGTCATCCATGTGTGCAACCATACATCATCCCCTCGATTACATCTCACACACACACACACACACACACACAGTGGCACTTGTATGCTGAGTCCTATATACACTAGAACTTCAGCTGTACTTTGTTTCACTGACTGTGGGTGTGCATCTAGTGTTTTTTACGACCAAGTTTCTCTACTGCCTTAATACCTTTTACTGTCCATGTGTTTCTCTTGCTGCCAGAGGAAAAACACTGCACACCGCACGCGCACACACACACATACACACACACACACACACACACACACACACACACACACCCATACACACCCATACATGCACAGTCACACACGCAGTTACACCCCAGGGCCAGTGGGGCTGCTTCCTCAAATGAACTGCACTGGTCAGAGTGACTGAGTCTGGACAAAGTTATTTGTGAGTAAACTTCTTTGGGCAGTTCAGGTCATTTCAGGCAACAGAAGAGACCGCACACACAGACACAGACACACAGACACACACACACACACACACACACACACACACACACACACACACACACACAGGTCAGTTTGGTCGGGCATGGTGTCGATCACCCCTCTGCTCCTGTTGGTGTAGTCTACTGGGAAATGGTCGTAGCTCAGCTAAAGTGAGTTCAATTTAATTTGAACTTCAGAGAGAGAGAGGGGGGGGGGGGGGGGGGAGAGAGGGAGAGAGAGAGAGAGAGAGAGAGAGAGAGAATGTAAGAGCCAATATTGTTTTGTCCTTCATGAAGTGACACAAACATTTAAAACTTTCCACATGTTCAACATCGAGGCCCCTGAGAGGCTGTGATGACGCATCTTTCCATGGTTGTGTGGACAAACTTTGTAGGGGGCTAGGGAATGTGTTATGTCATCAAGTGTCCTCACAACTAGAGTAAGACAAGATAGTGTGTGTGTGTGTGTGTGTGTGTGTGTGTGTGTGTTTGTGCTGAGGCATTACACCACGCTTCTTTCTGTTTGCTTGTCAGTCTACGCTGACTAGAGACGACTAATATCATGTATCCAACAGGTCTTGGCGCAGCCCATATGGTCTGCTTCACATTAGTGTACAGTATCATTTACATTTATTGCATGCGCCTCTCTGGGCAGCCGCTAGAGAGCGCTGCTCCACCTCAGAGCTGACAGCCAAGCAGCGCTCTCTATCTTCCAGACGGACAGACAGGAGCGGAACAGCAGTCTGCCTGATTCCCCGACCGCATCGCACCTCTGTCCCGCCACACTGGGCTACTTTCTCATCATTTCCCTTAAAAGGAGGATAGAGAGGAGATTATTGGTGTGAAACTAAAAGCCCGACTGGGGGGTTTCAAGTTGGATGTTTCCTGTGTTGGTGTGGCACAATAAGTAAGTTCGCTGTGCAGAAGAGGAGCGGAACTTTCAGAGGACCTTTTCTTGCACCGGAGTAGCCGCGGGGCCAACGCGCTGGTTTTGTCCAGGGAGGTCATACCTGCCACTGGCTCCCTTTCTCTCTAGACCGGCTGCGGAGGTGGATGGTATGGTGTAACTTTTCCGCTCCAGTCGAACCTGAGCGGCCGGTGAGAGAGAGGAGACGTTTTATGGTACAGGAGAGGGGATGCGAGCCTCTTCTCCGTCTCGGATAGCGGAGCGGCTATGAGGAGAGAGGTCTACCTGCAGGGCTAAGAGAACAAGACCACACTGCACCAACAGGTATGGACCACTGGATAGCCTTTATACCTGGGCAGGGCTCCGTGGCGCATCCCATGGTTTTAACGCGCTCCTTGTTAACTCTATGAAAAGTGTGCCTGATTGAAAGTAAATTGGTGGCACACCTGCCACGCAGGAAAATGACTACAACAGTCTGTTGGTTATCTCATCTCTGAAAAGCATTTACGCACGAAATAGATTCGAGAAACAGACGAGGATCTTATTTTATGAAGGCATTGGAGTTATGAAAAAGATTGCTCGTGGTAATATCCCATCATCCTGCGCTGGTATGGAATGAGTTTTATTATTACGGTTGTGATTTTATAGCAAAGACAAATGATTGCGGTTGTTTCAGGTGTTGCACAGCCTATATAGGCTTGCCTCTCTCTCTCTCTGTCTGATACGCACGCACACATAACCACACACACACACACACACACACACACACACACACACACACACACACACACACACACACACACACACACACACACCGGGGCACACAGGTCTTAGCTGTGCGCACACGGGCATATGGCGCCGGGTTCTGTGCGCTATTTTAAGCAGGGCCGGTGTTTGGCGGTGGCAAACAGCTGTCTTACTTCTTGTTGATTGATTCGATGAGCTGTGGTATTTCCAGTGGTGAGAAATGACAAGTGTGCTGTCGCCTTATTTCACGGAGGAAGAATAGATAAGGCACCCTAATGCTTCCCTCTGTCGTGACGCACTAATACTTGCCTCCCATTTAAAAATAGATGCACTCAACTGTGGTTTGTATTGTCTCTACATGACAGAACATAATGTGCACTGTTGTTACAGATTAAAAATGAGAAGATGCGCGTGGAGCATGTAGGGAAACTCATCACCCTGAAACCAGCGTTGGGCGTCCTCTGCGCAGCGCCATGGATCACCTGATGTTCTGTAGATGGTGCCTCATATAAGATAGCCTTTACTGGTGACAGCGGCAAAATAGTGCCTCAGTTTGGCTGCAGAGAGGAGGCTGCCAGGTGTTGAAGGTGTTGAAGGTGACTACTTTTAGCTCTGGATTTGTTAACATACACTGTTGGATGTAACACTATTACTTTTTAGTTCATGACTGCTTCATGACTCATTGCATGTGCACACACGTTGGTTTGATTTAAAGAAAAAAAAGGTCATCTCAACTGTGAGTATGTGTTGGGACACATATGGGAATAAATGGGACATGCTCCTGCTCCATCCGTCTCTTGTCTCTTACTCTCCCTCTGCTCTCAGGAGCCTCTATGCAAAAACATAGGAGCCGAGGCAGAGAAGTGGAGTGAGGAAGTTACGAGGTGAGAGGAGAAAGAGGACTGACAGTGAGGCATGAGTGACAGGAGAGAAAGATGCAGGGCAGAGCAGCGAGGAAGATTGGATGTTGGGGTTTATGGAGAGATACAGGAATTCATTAAAGGAAACAAATGTGTGGTCACCGATTAGTTGCTCCCAGAATGGTTCTCAAATGTATTTTTAATGTGGCCACAGGCTAATGAATACATCACGAAATGTTATTTAATAAATGTGTTTGGTTCTCTGTTCACATCATTACTCACAGGTACATAGATGTGAGAGGAGATGGAAGGAAGAAATGGAAGGAACGACAGGAAAGATGAGAAAAATGAGGACAGTTCATGTGAGCAGAAGATATCAGTGTTTAGCTTTTAACTTTTTAATGAAGATTAAAAATCCTTGTATTTATGTAAAAAATTGATTTGTAAAAATCCTGTATTTAAGTGAGTATCTCATTACAAATCTAGTTCTGTGACATGTCATTTGGGAAACATATGCAGCCCTCCTGCGACAGGCTGCACACCCACTCTAATAAATAAAACACAACAGTATAGTTCTTCTCCTCATGTGCTATTTCTTAAGTATGAATTGCAATGTTGGCTGAATCGAATTATAGCTCCCACAAAACAAGGCAAACACTGAAGCTGAAATAACATGAGAGATGGAGAGGATGACGCGGTAAAGAAGACAGATTTGTGTGTGTTTCTATCTTTGTGATGTTTTAGACGTTAGTAAGGACATTTTCGGAAAAGTGAGTTTGAGGACTGGGTTTAGGTTAGATTAAGTTTAGGTTAAGGCTTTGGTTATAGGCTGCATTTTGTCAAAGAGGGTCTTCATAAGTATAAAAGTACAAAGGCACATGTGCACTTGATTATTCATGTTGTGGGGATGCAAATCTGTTGTAGGGACTCAACTCTCAGCAGGGGACAAAAAGCTGGTGCTTACAATGACGACCATTTACTTTTGGTCAAGACTCGGTTTTTGGTTAAAGACATCGAGTGTGTTTGATAATGTATGCATCACCTAGTCCTCCAACCTTAATTACTATTTGGCCGCTTGTCCCTACCCTCCGATATGACTTATAGGAGTGTACCAGCAGCAGGCCTACCGGGCCTTCGTTGCCATGGTTACAGTAATAAATATGCGGTTAAGGTTGTGGAAAGGGCATGGTTAAAAAAAAAAAAAAAAAAAAAGCTGAATACTGGTTTCACTCAGGAAACATGCAGTGGTCTCCTGTCATAATTACTACGGCCACTGGAGGTCACCTACCAATAAAACGTAGCTGCTGCTTGTGCAGACGACCTCTGAGGTCATTTTTTTTTCTTTTTTTACAAGAGGATGGTCTCGTGTGCATGTGTGAGGAGATATATGTGTTTGCTTTCTTAAAATAATTATTTAGTTTACATAGCAATTGTTGGAAGGACGACCGGAAACAGCCCTGTATATGAAGAGCAATGTAGGGAATAATGCACTGCTTTGCAAACCAGTAGTTTACTCAAATTACCCTTTTCCTTGGATTGCAACAAACAATTAGTTTTGTTATTGATTCATCCGCCAATTATTTTCTCAAACAGATCGATTAATTGTTGAAAACTGAAAATTGCTGATTACAGTGTTCTAGAGCCCAAGGTGACCATATCAAATGTCTTGTCTTGTCCAACCAACAGTTCAAAATCCAATAATACTGAATATATTATAATGCAAGGACAAGAAAAAGCAACAAATGCTCATATTTTAGAACCTGGAACCATCAACTGAAAGCACTTCTACTTGAAGAATGATTTGATTAAAAGTACACTCACACAGTCATACTCAAAAATACAGTCAGCTTTAATGTTTCCATATCCCACAACGTCTTTATGACTCCCTGTGTACCTTTAACACACCCTCCCCTTCCCTGCATTTCTCTCACTCACTTCCTTTATCCTTCTCTTCAACCAATAAGCCCCCCGGGCCATGGGAATAATGTCAAAGCTCCTGTCCAGTGAGACACAGAGAGAGGGAGAGCGAGAGAGAGACAAAGACAACAACCAGCAGAAATACAAAAGTACAGTATGTGTCCTATAAAAGGTGATCTCTTTTTCATCTGCCACCTCCTGTGGCTTTGCGTGATGAGAAGAGAATAAGAGAGAATGAAAAAACGAAAGAACAAGAATGGGAAACAAGCGTGCGAGAGACAGAGACCTAGACATAGGGAGAGAGGAAAAAAAGGAGAACGCTACAGGGGATAAATAAAAATAAATAAAAAGCATGTGTCCTATAAAAGGTGTTCTGTATTTCATTGGCCATCTCCAGTAGCTGTGTGTGGTGTGCTGAGGCCCAGGGGGGACGAGTAGCCACTCTAAATGTGTGTAACCCACATAAAGAAATTGTTTCTGGGAGATCGGGCCCTGTAAATTCATTCCTAGCCGCCAGCCCTGTTCTTATCCCACCTCCCAAAGGTGAGCTATAACTTCCAAACACATATATTTTTTAGATTCTTTTTCTCTCTCTCTACTTATACACACACACACACGCACACACACCCAGACCCAGACTTTTTCCACCAAACATGTAGACATACACACACCCCTCCTCCTACAGAGACACACATCTTTCAACAGAAGCTCACTTTATCTGTATGCAATTTTTGCTCAGGATGCACAGACATATACACACATTTTTTTGACACACACACATATGTTTTTTTCACAGAAAATACACATTCACACAAACACACACACACACGGCTTTGCTCCCAAATGGCTTGTGTGGGACAGTAACGGTGACAGCTACAAAAACATTGGTACCTGCTGTGGAACAGAACAGCCGCAGAGAGAAACAGCAGCAGATGCTGCACTCACAGCTCCAGGATTACCGTAGCCTGAACAAACTCCATCACTCCCTCTATTACCCAGGTATACACAGCCCAGGAAAAAGCACTTTGCAGAACCACTGTTTACCCAGCACCTCTGTGCCCCACACACTGTTTCCCTTCACTACAGAGCAAGGAAAGGGTGAAGACCAGAGAGAAGCAAGAATTGCATGGGGGGTAAAACATGAAGTCCATCTGTCAGTACCTCTCTTTGTCTCAGCTAGGGCAGTGTGTAGTACAGAAACAATTAGTTGGTCAATTCAGCAGTCCAATGAGAGAAAATGACTTATTAATCAATTAATCAGTCGATTGTCAAATGATTAATTTGAACAGTTTTGATGACTCAGTCGTTTAGGTCAGTTTTCAAGCAAAAATGCTAGAAATGAGAGGATCTGCTGCTGCTTTGTGTTTAAATATCACTGTTATGTAACTGTCTTTGGCTTTGGACATTTGTCAGATAAAATAAGCAAATTTTTTTGGGACATTTTGTTGACAAAACAATTGATCAGTTAATTAAAAAAAAAAAAAATTAATCAATTATAGAAGTAATCTGCAACTCCCAATCCCGTCACTGCCATCATGCATTCATCCAAGCATATTTTGGTTTCATTTTCACTGTTGGTCGGACACAGTAAGATATTTTAAGGCATCACCAGGCATTGCATTACAATAAACCGAAATGCAAAAACGTTCTGGTTCCGGCCTCCGAGGAGTTGACAATTTTATGGATTATATTATTGTTAATGGAATAACAAGCAATTGTAGGACATTTGTAAATGTCCTAGAAATGGATAAGGAAGCTACAAATGATTAAACAATCAAAAGATTACTTCGTAATGAAAATATCATGTGTTTTCAATCCTAAATTAATTATATTACAGAAATACTAAACTTCAGCTGGTTACAACCATCTTGTATTAATTTGAAAGTGCGTGGGATTGTTTTTGACAGTTGGTCGGACAAGATAAGTAATTTTAAGACATCATGATGAACTCTCATTCCGTGATTGCCATTTCTCGTTATTTTTGACAATTTGTATACTAAATAATTAATCAATTTACTGAAAACAATAAGCAACAGTTAATAGATAGTAATAGAAGGAGAGACCCAGATGACAGGGAAACATGGTGCAGCAGTGCTCTCCTTTGACTAATAAGAGTATGTGATAGGGCAACAGTGAGTGATCCTCTGTGTGCGTGTGTGTTTCCAAGGCCATATATGCGACTGCAGTGCCAGCAATACAATGCTGAAAGGCTTGTGCAACAGTGTAAGTGGATGTGCAGAAGGTTAATAAGGGAGAGAATGAGCAACAGCACCAGTGAGTGTGTGATTCTCTGTGTGTGAAAAGGCACCGTCAGACAGTGTGTGTATTTATGTCTGAGGTGAGTGATGAACTGCCATGTGTTTGAGCTGAAAGCCATCCATCACCCTCATCAGTGACTCTGGGGTCCTGTCGTTACATGTTTCCCTTCATTTACACTGTTAATGGCCATCTCTCTTCGCCAAACTCTCTGTTGAGCTGTCTCACTGTCGGCCTTTCTCTCAGGTTAAAAAAAAAGCACTTCAGTACATACATCAGTGAGTGAACGTATCCCTGTTTTGTAATGCTGTGACGTTCAGTACTGAGCTGTCTTCAGCTCTATGGTTTGCTCAGTCTGCTGCTAGTTCACGCTGTTAGATTCAGTTAGTACAGAACATTTAGCCTCCACCAAACAAAGAGAAATTTGATTCTCGTAATTCCAAAGTTTTCTTATTCATATGCTGTGTGTTCTTATATTACCAACATTAGCCCTACATTCAATAGTCACCTAGCTTGGTCTGTTTAGAGTTGGAGGGTGTGTGAACGCCCCAGCTGAGTTTGGGTCTCCTGGAGAGCGGAGAGCATTCACTGAAGCTAAGCTAGCTGCAGGAAGCTCAGTAAATTTCCACATTTTGTAGTCGCACTAACACTGCCAGTGAGGGGAGCTCCACTGCTAAAGGCTACTAAATCGTTCAGTGATTCAGTATAGTCACTTCAGTTTTTCAAATTTGTTTTACTGGCCCACCTGCATGTTCCGGCCACGCTGTGTATTGTATGTTACCTCTGCTGACTAATACAAACCGAAGCAGGCTAAGTGCAAATGTGTTCCTAAATGTGTCTGCTCTTCTTGACATCAATAAATCACACAGTGTTCCTAAGTAAAATTATGTTTTACTGCAATTTACTGCAGAGCACATAAATTGCCTTGGAAGCGGTTACTTGATTGACATCAGTTTTGTGTTGTAGAGCTGTAAAACCTGCAGGTTCACTGAGGTATAACTGACAATATTTTAGAAACATTATATTGTGGCGGATGCTGCAGTGCCATGGCAGTTAAATTCATGGGGTGCAGGAGAACCATCATTGCTATTGTAGCAGCCATCCTTCTCTGACATGGTGTAACTCATTAAGAAAGCAATTTGACTTGTTGATTTCAGCGCGGCTATAGCTTCTGCTAATAAATGGTATCACTCTCAGCAGCAGTTGTAAGCGGGCCAACACTGATGCTGATGCTTTGGTGGCATCAGAGCTGACTCACTGTGGCTGACGGCAAAGAGGAGCTGTTAGCCAGAAGTCAGAGCTACACCACACATACAACCCTCCGGCTCCCGCAGCTTTCTTCATCAACAACAACTAGACAGCAATCACTGTGGTCATTAGGCCAGCATAATTAGGCCTGGCCTTGTGTGTTTATGTGTGTTTGTGTGTGTGTGTCCTATCTCTGCTCTCCTGGGCCACGTTTGTGGGAATCTTGCCTTGGTCACACTTTCGGTGATGGTGAGGAGTAAGGAAAGGTAGGGAGCAAATGATGTCCCCAAGGCTTTGACATGTGAACCCCAGATGAACACTGATGAACTGAGCCACTGTTGACAGAGTATAAAGAGAGTAGTAAACTCACTCACTCACTCTGTCTTTCCTTTCCTTTAGCTCTGGGCCTGTCCAACTGGCTGCCTGTGTTTGTTTGTGTACGCCCTTTTATCTCGCAGTCTTTGATTATGTTCTTATAAGTGGAACCACTAGATATTTTATGGCTGCCTCATTAGGTTGTCAGGCAAGCCGATAGCACATGCAATTATATCTAATTATGCAATTATGTATTCGGTATGAAGCTTTATATACTGTAGAAAGATATGTTTGAGATGGAGCACATACACAGCAGTAATTAGTGCAGTTTTGTGGGTGATTGCAGCGTGTACCACACACTGTGTGTGTGTGGTACTAATGGTAGTGATAATGATGGAGAAATATCCATGCACGCACACACAGACATTTTAATACTCTATGTGAACACACATGGCATATGGCGAATATCTTCCTGCATGAGGCTACACACTAACAGCGCTGTAGGGCTGTTGCTTATTTTTAAAATTTGTTCGAATGTAGAGAAAACGAAATATTCAATTCATCATTGTATTGACCGGTTCAAATTAAAAAATTTCAATCTATAAGTGCATCACACTGACTCATACTCACGACACCAAAGCACCAGAGAACCAGCATGAGGACGTAATTCGGGTTCTAACCTTTGACTCCAACTATAGAAGATGCTGTTACATTTACTCATCTATTGAATCAAAATACCAAACACATTTCATCTAACTGTCACATTTCTCACAAAACAAAAGGATTCTCTAAAAAACACAACTTGGACTTAGGAAAAAAAAATTTTTTATTTAAACACCTCAGATCAACATAGATCCTAAATACACCTAATTCCTGTTTCTCGTAAACATGATGACAAGACTGAAAAATACTTTTATGTTTAATGCTCAAAGGCCTACTGCTTCAATTACAGGAACACCAATATGCAAAGCGCATAAAAGAAGTGGCAGCAGGTTTAGCTTACCTTACCATCTTGTCACTTTGGCGCCATCTGCTTGGACCACTGACGCTGGCAATGTCTAATATTGTGGTAATGGTAGGTGTGTCTTACGAGGATACCGTACTGCGGCTAGCTGTAAACAGGAAGAAGCTGAGTAAGGTCAGAGCTCAAGTACTACAGCATGCTCCCCTCGTACTTATACCACAAACATTACACCTAATATAATATTGTATTTCTTCAAAAAGTGGATTAGCAAGGCTAAAAGGAAAGGAAAGATAATACAAAATAGATTCATCTTTGGGGTAAGTTTACACTGTATAACTTCACTTAAAGTAATGCCAACATGCTTAAAACTAATTTAACAGTTTCAAATGTTTAAAAGTAATCTAGTAAGTGTTCTGACTCTGAATTAACCACACGTCTGCCCTCTACTGGCCAACACTGCATTTTCAGAAACACACTGTACCGTACATCAAGCACTTTAATCTCTGTGAAGTTTGTCGCTTTGGCTTCAACCATAAATGACACAGTCTGCCCGGTTAAGAGGGAACACCTTGTTAAGAAGCTTGAGAGTGAAGGACTGGTTCTCCTAATACGCTTCAACCCTCCAGCATTTCTGTTTTTCTATGACACATCCTTCACACCGGCACTTCAGTAGATGAGATAAAGAAAAAAAAAGAAAACCACAGTAGAAGAGGGGAATGAGCTACAGTAGGTGGTGCGCTTCAGTGTCATGTTTCTCAACAGATCCTATTGAAGAAAGCAGGCGAGGCTGCTAGGCTCCCAGTGTGTGTGCGAGACAGGGCTGACAGTAATACAAGCAGCATCTGGCACCCCCTCCCAGGGATCACATCCTTAAGACGGTTTCTCTTACTTAAGACGGTTTCTCCCTTCCTAATATGACTAATATTATGACACTGCCATTAGCCACAGCACTCTGAGGGCACACACTGGGAGGAAACTATAGCCATCAAACATATGTCGTTTGGGTAGGTTTTAAGTGTTAATCTGCAACATTTTCATATAAATTTACAAACGTTTTAATGCTCTTCGACTGATCTAAACAACAGCGATCTAGCTCTTACATTTCCCGTTTGTTATCCTAAACATCAAGTGCTCAGTCATTTCTGGAGAAACCCATTTAGTGGACAGATAACAATGCCCTTTATATTTCCGCCAGCAGCCAGAGTTGTTCATTACAGGAACTTGTTGCTCAGCCTGAGTTAGTGTTAGCCCCCAAGGCAGAGGAGACAAAGATATGTGTCAGTGCCTACAGAAAACAAGACTTAATCAACAAATGGCGAGGAGGAAAAAAGGAACAGTGACTGCAAAAAGATTATATGTACTGTAGGAAATGAAACATGAGCAGTGCGGGGTCCACTTAGCACCAAGGAGGATGTTACATTAAAAAAAAAAATCACCACTTTAAGATCGTAGTATTTTTAAGTGTTTACGTTCCTGTAGGATTAAAGTTGGAAAAAAGCCTGACATGTTTGTAGGCAACACATCTTTCTTTCAGTTCCAGTCAGGATAAGACTCGGGCTGTGTGGGAGAGACAGAGAGAAGCTCTGAATGCAGAACAAGGATTCTAATTTTAAAGCCATGAATTACCAAAAGACTGCTTTCAATTTGATTGAATCCAACTTTATTAGCATTCCGCCTGCCTTTATGTGATGAGGCTGAGTCGGCCTTGTGTCCTCTCCCGGGCTGCAGCTGTGGCAGAGAAGAGCACAAAGAAGAGCTTAATTTGTGATGCCGATGGCTTTAGCACTTTCGGTCACAAGGAATTACATTGTTAGTTATTTTTGTCAATATGGTTTTTTTTTTTTTTTTTACATGTTTTCTCCTCTAATCTCCCATAGAAATGCTTGGGACAACGTATGTCTGTCATATTGCATAAAAATCAGACAGCACCAAAGATCAGTTATTATTTCAAATGCTCATTTTCTATGACAGGAAGTGAAGAGGAACTCAGATTCTTAAGTACCAATACAACACTCTATTACAGGCAGAAGTCCTACATTCAGAAAACTACTTCAGTAAATACATCAGTATTATCAGGGAAACACACAAAAGTAAAAATACTTATTATACATGAAGTTGCATACTGATGCAACATTGTGTAAGCATAATTTTACTGTTGTACGTGGTTGAGGTGCTGCTAGTTTCAACTACATTACACACAGTTATGGAGTTTAGTTTAGTCCAGTGGTTCCCAACCTAAGGGTCGTGAGATGATTAACGTGAAACAAGAGAAGAAAAAACAGTTCCGCTACATAAATCACATGAATTTCAGTAACTACAGCTGTCAGATAAATGTTGTGGAGTAAAGAGAACAATATTTCCCTCTGTAATGTAGTAGAGTAGTACTGTAAAATTCTTGCATAAATCTACTTTGTTTTTTTTCCACCACAGACTAAAGGGAGTCATTAACAATCAACACTTTAATGATAAACATCCCTGTTCTCATGTTTTTTTTTCTTTTTAATGAGCAACAAAAGTGGATGACTATATTCATCTGACATAAAACAGATTACTGCAGGGGATAGGCAGCGGTAAGAATGTGAGTTTAGCACTTAAATTTTGTCACCACGATCATGCAATGTAGCATCCATACAGTCCTTGTTATACACTTTAATCTTGTTAGAGACACTGTCATTAATCTTCCTTGAATTTCCTTAAGTGGAAAGGTGGTAAACTCTCACCATCTGTGTAGTACGATGGAGGCATTAGTGTCAGACTGAGCTGAGGGTATTCTTTATGTAGTCTGCTTAGAGGGGTGAACACTCTGCATACCCCCGACTGCACTAATGAGGCCCCTGAAGACCCTCGGCACTCTCTGAAAATTGGGGAGCTGTCCGTGGTGCTGACCAGAGGAGCAGCAGTCACCGATGGAGCTGTCCGTGGTGCTGCAGGAACGGTGAACATTCATGACTGAAACTCTTTGAACAAATAAAGATGGACACATGCATAAACAGCCGCCTGGTCAGCTCAGTTGGTAGAGCACCAGACTCAATCTCTCAGGGTCATGGGTTTAAGCCCCACTCTGGACGGCACCACCTGTGGGAGGTGCCGTAGGACTTCGGTGCATTGTGCACTGGGCGGGAGACGCCCCCGCGACCTGGGCCTGGACCCAGATGAGCGGCAGATGATGATGATGATGATGACATGGCATGCATGTACATTCTTTTTGCCAGATTTATAAAGCTGCACATTTGTGTAGTTGACAAAGGAAGTGCAATTTCACTGATTGTGTTGCATCAGCAAGGTTCCCCGACAACAAAGAGCTGCCATTATGCATGACCGTTACGCACAGCTGCAGCTTTTCATAGCGCCTGTATGACTTCATTACATGCAACTATAAAACGGCGGTACGGCGGTAAAATTTTCAATCATCAGTATTAAAAGTCAGAAAGATGATCAATGATTCGTTCATACAGCTCCTGTTGAAATAGACTTTACAAATTACTTCACAATTTAGCGTGAAATTAAAAGAAATTATGGTTTGGATATAAATAAAAAGAATGATCAAATTCATCACTCATAAATGATGCAAAAGTTTTTTAATTGCATCTTAACTGCAAAAATAATAATACAATCAGTGAAGTTGGCAAACAACCTGAACAAACATACGTATCTCACCTTCATACACGTATCATATCACCTGCGACTGGCTCTAGAAAACCATGTATATGCCTGGTCCGGAGTATGCTGTATGTCAGGTGTGCCCCACGCATTCTTCCTTCTTTCCTTCTTTCCTTCTTTCCTTCCTTCCGTTCCTGGAAACAAAGATGTTAACATTGGTCACTGCAGTCCACTTGGTATGCATGACAGGAATGCATCAGATCACCATCATTTCTCACTGCGAATGTGTCACTCCTCAAAATTCTGGCCACCCACATGGCGATGACAGTGCTGCCCTCTGGTTGGCTGTCTGAGGCAGAGGTCGGGGTCATCTGCTTTAAGGACAGATTTAATCAGAGCTGAGATTTCTCAGCATGGGGAGACAGTTGTCTTAAGAATCTCCTTGACATAGCATGGTCCTCCTCACCCCCAAAGGTGTTTGGAAAAGAGGAGGTAATGCAGCGAGGCATGGTGTACAGAAAATCCATCTGACGAGGAGTTGTTTGTTCATAGGGAGAGAGAGGTGAGGCCAGGGCAACGGGTCACTGCAGAGGAAGAACAGCCGCTGAAAAAAACAAAAAGGAATTCTTATAAGTGAGGACAGAGAGGATAAACAAAAGATGGAGATTTGTGAAGGAAGTATTGTGTGGTGTGTGAGTTTCATGCAATATAAATTACCTGCATAATGCATGAGATTTAAATAGTTTTTTTTTTTTTATGGGAACCCAGTGTGTTCCTGTGTCATCCTAATTCAATATCAACTTTGAAGCATCCTGTTAAATATTAAATGACCTTTCTCCGACTTGCCCTCTCATTCTCTGAATGTGTGTGCATTTGCTAGGGCAAGTGAGTGCATATGTGCATATACATGCATGGATGTGTGAACTTGTGTCTTGCACCTCATTAATAGATGATAATCCTGACTAGACGGAGCTGTGCTAATGCACTTGTTGTCCATCCCTCTTTTTGTTGTCTCTCTCTGTTTGTCTCTCTCTCATTCAACCGCTTTAGACACAACTGCGAAGACTGAAATGGGAGTTGGGGATAGGGTTAATGTGAGGATCCCGTGTGTACGTATGTGAGTGCGTGGGTGTGTGCGTGCAGGGTAAGCCTAGGGGTAAGCTTTTAGAGGTCTGAGCAGAAGGGTGTGAGTGAGAAGGAGAGGACAGATTTGAGCAGTTATCTCTCCCTGCAGACCTCCTGTCCTGCCTGCCCACATATCCACAAATACACATACACACACACATGCACGCACACATGCACGCACACATGCACGCACACACACGTACACCATTCCCATCTGTAATCATGTTTAGCATGGCTCTCTCACACACACATATGCAGTCCAGTCTGAATGAACTACCACATCCAGCTGGAGCAGAATGCCTGTGCGGACTGAGTCTGGCTGCTCTGTATTTGTTGTGCCGTAACAGCAGAATCTCTCCACTGTACCTCCTATTGCTCACCAGAAACAAGCCCTGAGCTGCAAGCAGACAGAACATTGCCTGGGATAGTGGGGTTGATGCTATTTTTACAGCCAGCGTGATGAGGAGTGCGCTGAGAAAAAGTTCTGCTCTCTTCCCTCTCAGATAATTAGAATGCTTGCACTTCTTGCTGCCTCACCTGTCTCTTTGTTACAGGAATGAATACATGTTAGGGAAATGCAGGTAAATGGATAAATGGATAGATAAACTGACTGAGAATACAATTTGCACTGGCTTTGTTTCTTGCAAAGGCAGGTTTGCAAAGAAAAGGCACCTCCACTGAGTCGGTGGCTGTGTATGCATGGGTGTATGTGTCTGTGTGTGCGTGCACGTGCATGCCACAGAGCGCTGCAGTAGGAGTGGAAATCAATGCAGAGAATATAGTGGCAATTACCACAGCAGCCTGCAAGTGAACCTAGTGGAACAAACTAACTAATACATGAATAAATAAGCACAGTGAAATGGAGATGTGTGTGTGTGTGTGTGTGCATGCAGACTGGTCTGTAGATCTTGGACAGTCCTTTGCTGTGCCAGCCAATTAACGAAGTGTGTAAACCGACCTCATTAAAGAAACACAGCGCTGGTCACACACCCACACCCACACCCGCGCACACACACATACACACACACACACACACACACACACACACACACACACACACACACACACACACACACACAGAGCTTTATCAGAATCTGAATTAGCCGTCCGGACTGGCTCTTATCATAATGTTCCACTATGACCAGGCTTCACTGAGTTACTCAACAACCAAGTGCCTGGTTTCCGTTGACAAAACAACTTTCCCAGCGCAGTTTAATGTGTTAATCTGTAGAAACTTTAACTGCAAAGACAGAGAGAGGAACAAACGGAGTGAGCTGCTGTGTTTTCATATGTTATTTACTGTCAAACTTAACAGCAGAGATGCAAAAAAAAAAAAAAACATGTTAACCACAAAATGAGTGAAAAGTTCAGTTAAATTAATGTGGAACCATTTTCCAAAGATTTTTAGAAATTATTTTCCAGAATTCCAACCAGATGGTCATGCTTGTGTTCCCAGGACAGGTGGGATGTGTAATCCCTCTAGCCATTTTCACTGGACAGTCCTGAGCAGCTCCACAGGGAGACCTCCGATCAGATGCTAGAACTCACCCATCTGGTTCCATTTGAGTCCAAACTCCAGATGTCCGAGATCCTGTCCCAAAGCCTGGACCTAGACACCTAGGAAACTCTTTTGTGATTTCATCCTTTGGTCCCTACCCAGAGTTTATGATCATAGTTGAGAGTTGCAGCACAGATCAACTGGTAAACAGGGAACTGTTGTGTTGAAGAGGGAACTGAGTCAGAAGGCAAAGTGCTCAGTTTAACAGTACATCTACTTTGTGGACCTCATCAATGGTTATGGGCTTTGAGTAGAGTCCAAAAGAATGAGATCCTCGACATAAGATCCTCCAGGGGATGGATGGGCTCACCCAAAGAGATAGGACTCAGTTCCCTCCCCTTGAATCTCAACCTATGTGCCCATTTGCACAAAAGTCCAATAAAAACATGAGGTCACATCAGGTTCAGATCAGGTGCCCCAGCAGATCTGTGCTGAGCCCAGATCACTTAAAACCTCCACACCCACACTGCCATGTCTGTCTGTGTCTGGGGCTGGTGGTACTTTCCAGTTATCGTACTACTTTTCCCAACACAGAGGTGACATCATATGTGCCAAGATCCAGTTTTTGGAGCCAGTAATTAGTTCATCAAGACCCCTCCTACAACTACAAACCAGTTGGCAGTGAGATCCCCTCCCAGGCCTTGCTCCAGGGGGGGGCCCCGGTTTCCCTGATTTGGAAGAGGTTGCTAATTTCCTGAAGACACTGAATCATAGAGGTCTTTGAATCATTGTAAGCCTGGCCCCTCATCTTGGACCAATTGCCTTGGGACACCAAAACAGGGGTCATTGCCCCTGGCAACACAGCTCTAAGGGTCATAGGAGCATTCAACCCCCCTGCCACAAAGAGGTTGCAGTTCTCAGAGGGGACATACGTAAACTGCTTACTACAAACAACAAGGAGAATGATGCAACCAACTGAAAAAACTATTTATTCAGACAGTGCTGCAAAATGTTCTGCATTCATTTCAACATATAACACTGACATAGCGATGAGACGCTGTCCAAACTATATTGTTGGAGTGTTTGCCTTCGTTCACAGACACAAGCCCAAGTTTGGATTTTGAGCTCAAAACCACATCATCAAGTCCAGATGAACTTGGGCGATGTGCTGAAATACAGGCTTGTAATCCCTGTGTTCACAGCAGTTTGTTTTTCATCACTGCTCCAAATGTCTGACCGGCTGCACAGAGCACCTGACTCTGAGAGTCAGGTGCTCTGTCACATTACTTCGTCTGTCAGCAGCTCGGCTCATACGGCTCCTCTCAAGATCAACGTACGACTCAATTAAAACCTAACAGGGGCAGGTGTCCGGTGGTCACTCAGAGTGTGTGTGTGTGTGTGTGTGTGTGTGTGTGTGTGTGTGTGTGGGATCTCTTTCAGCCCAAAGAGACCAGGCTCTGTTGTTTTTTTGTTTTTTAACCACACACACTTTCTATCCACACACACATGTGCAATAATAACCACATGATGATTAGAGCGCACTACTGACTCTGGGCTGTTATTACTGCCTAATAATTCTCCCATGAAGCTCCTGCCAGCTGTTTGTCTATCCCACCACAGGGGTTTGAAGCCTTTGTGTTTGTTTGTCGAAGATGTAATAGTATTTGTGTGATGTTTTCCTTCATGTCTGTATTGTATCTTATTAAATGTTATTAAGTTCATGTTATTAGATTCATATTATTATGTTATCCTGCTTAAAAGCTTCCTGTACCCCTGTACACCAGGACATGGCAACACACACACACACACACACACACACACACACACACACACACACACACACACACACGGGAAATATGCCACAACATGTAAACACATTGTGAGTAACTGACAGGTCAGCATCAATCGCACAGCTGCAGCTACAACTGTGAACACAAGCTCCTGTTCCTACTGTTCAGACAAACACCAGAACGATCACTCTGCTCTGTGTGCTGCACAAGATCAGTAATCAATCACAGTGACCGGTCAGTTTCCCCCTGCTGCCTGTATGGGGATCAATCACGCTGCAGTTTAGCCTCCAATCAGCGCGTAAGTTGGTCACGCGTGTGTGTTGGTGTGTAAGTGTTATCTGCTTTGTCAAACACAGGGTCCAGATTCAAATGTGACATCAGCCAAAAAATAATACACACACTATGAATCATCAGCTTGACTTTGTGCCAAACACACACACGTAGCACTGACTAATTCAGGTGATACTCTGTCAGTCTAGACATCTTTATTCTGCGTTGTAATCATGCAGGCCTTTATAGAGTGGGCAGACCAGGTGTGCATTACAGGTAAGTGTGTGTCTGTGCCTGTGAAGTTGTGTAGTACTGGAAGCAGAAACCTTTCTGCAGGCCAAAGGGCCAAGGCAGAGATCGTGGGGTGAATAATACAACATCTGCAACCTTTATTTCCAGTTTCACCAGTTTAGATGTTAACAGCCAGTTAATGATGAGTTCTCTGATATTTTTATGTTCTAAACTCCACAAGTCATGTTCACCTTTCCTGGAACAAAAGCCTCTGGTCCACAGAAATGTGACATTTATTCTTTCAGAGGTTTCTTTGGAAAACACAAAGGAAGCAGCAGGAGCAGTGACAGCCAGTGAGTGAACACACAGATAATCTTCAGAGCATCAGAGCAATGGCCACAGGTTTCCAAATGATCTCTGGGTGGTGAAGCTGTAAATATGGACAGAGCAGCATGTTGTCCTGGAGTGAACGGTGCTGAGGAACATTTCAGTAGACTGGGTGACTGTGGCTGAGCGAACAGATCATTACAACACATGGAAAAAGTGACCATGGAGGAAATGAGAGGGAAGCACAGCGGCCTGTGAGTCCTTTGGTTTCTAAGAATTATGAGCTTCTGATCTCCTGCAGAATAACATACAACACAATAACACACTCAGAACACATTATGTTACTCTATGACTATAGAAGAGAATATTTCTCTTTACAAATACAACTGAATACTTTTAATACTTTGAGGTAGAAGTGTGTTTTTATGATGAAAGGATGTATCTCCAAAACATATTACTTCAAGATCCCTATTGTCTGAGCAGTATGAGATGATGACAGAGTAAAAAACAGCTGTAATAATATCAAACGTGTTTTCACTGGAGAAGTTATACTTCCTGACAAATGTTGTACTGTCTATGTTTATAACCTCGTTACTATGTGTTGTAAACCAGTTATTTAAGAAGAAAAGCTAAATAGCGGGACTTGAAGTAAATTATCGCTTTTTATAAGCTAAGAAAAACCGTCCTGTTTTCAGAGAATTATCTCCATCCTTACAGAAATACTGGACAACAACAAGAGGAGGCCAGTGGTTACAGATGCAAAGGTTAGAGCTGCAGTTGTTAACGATCATGTGATTAATCGTATGATAATCAACGACCTGAAGAAATATATTTCAACAATCCACTGAGCAATGTTAATAAGATTTATTACAACGTGTACATTATGTTTACAATGCATTTCGCATAAATTAATAATGTACAATTAAATAAGACTAAACACATTCCAAATGAATTTCACTTTAAAATGCTCTGTGTACATTTTAAATGCCTACATACCCAAACATGAAGGTTCAGGAAGCAAACGCATTATGATGCAAAATGTCGACACAGAAACAGAAACGAGTAACTGATGAACAGATCGAGAGAAAGAGCAAGAGAAGGGGTGAGAGGGGTGAGAGGGGGTTTAAAGTAGGTCAATAAAAACAGGAGCATCGCTCTATCAAAGAGGGAACAATAGAGACTGATAGTTAGTCAGGCTGTGCTATTGATCCTTTGAGTCCAGCAGAACCAGGCATGAACACGAAGTGAGACAACCAGAGGCCAAACGGATGTGGTAGACTGGCCCAGACTGTGGGATTTAATCTGACGGCACCGTACAACGTCTTAGAGCAGGAATACACACACTAGAAATGATGGTAACACTTTATTTTACAGGCCTCATATTCTCTTTGAAACTTTCCTAATAAGCTCTTAAACATTAGCAGAGCTGTAGAGGTGTATGGAGTTTGCTATAATTAGAAGGGAAATGGAGAAGTGGAATATTAATTGCTACCGTAATTAAATACCCGTTAACACATCTGTAACGTTCTGCTCCACAGTTATACATTTCATTGACATTTATGAACATGATTTCCAGTTTTTTTCTTAAAAACTAAAATATCATGGTGGTTACCACAGCAACTGACATTTCCCCAGTTTCCCTTATAATGAGTACTAATCTGTGTAGACTTCTGTTAGTTCTAGTCTAATCAACAGCTAAATTCCCGCTATTTTTTTAGGAAAGTTTCCAAGAAATCAGCTGAAAGATACTACTGGACTGAAATAAAGAGACGATGTACACACACGGGTCTGTGCACACAAACACTGACTCACTAAGTCATAGATCCTGATAGTAATTTGCCTTAGAGTGGCAGAGATGTGTGTGAAAGGCGATCTCAGATCTGAGAACACACGCGAACACACACAGGCGTGTGCACACTCGACGGTGGCGGCTGCCTTTAAGGAGCGTGTGCAGTCAGGTGGGAAATTCCCTGGTCACAGTCCCAGCAATCCAAAGGAGCCAAGTTACTGCCGCTCGCCACGTCCAAGTGTCAGTCCGGTGGCGCGTAAGCGTTTCCCTTCCTGTGCATTTTCTCTGTGTGACAGACGATAAACGAGCAGGAAGTCCAAAGTAAGTGAGGCTGTTTGAAGTTCATGACCCTCTCCTCTGAGCAAAGCTGCTCACAACCCAAAACAGGACAGAGACGTATGTGTGTGTGCGTCAGCGCGCAGTTAAAAACAACAACAGGTCAGACTGTGTGTTTGATCCCCACATGGGGTCTGAGGCAGGCTCCAGGCATTCATAATATCACTGTAGTTACCTCTGCAGTGACCGCAGTCATTTGTCAGTAGAGTACAGTCCCACTGCACAAGATCACAGGCTTTCTGCTGATCACAGCATTTATTCCCAGAGGGAAACTACAAAGCAGATAAACACTCTGTAAGTGTCACGCTAACACAACGCCGTCTGATTTTACAGACAGACTGAGGCCTTCTGTAAAATAATAAACATAACCGTCTCTCCCCTTCAGGGACTGTACAAAGCCGAGTCTGCAGACCTGACACAGCTCACAGAAAGTTAGAATCTGATACAGAAAGTGGGTTAAGGACACGTCGTGATAAGTCACTGTGCCAAAGTCTGACAAGTTTCAAAACTTGGAGAATAAATTTTGAAGTTTTGAGTGTGTGAGATAAGGAGAGAGTGTGTATATGTATGTGTGTATGTGTGTGTGTGTGTGTGTGTGTGTGTGTCTCAGGCACTGGACAGCATTGTAGATGTGAAGATCTGCTGCAGTATTTGGGGGATCTGCTTAGTGTCCATGGCAACGAAGGATCTCCCTGCTGGAAGGGTCTTTTGGAGTCTGAAACAAAGAAAAAAAAAAAGAAGGAAGTTTGGGGTCAAACAGAGGGACTGAACTTTAGCAACAGAATCGTTTCCAAAAATAAAAAGACAGACAAGTACTTGTTTACTGTGTGAACTGGTTCAGGATGTCTCCAGTGACAGGGTACAGTGTGTGCTGTCATTCACAACACAACACACCTCTGATGGCTCTCTTTCCTTTCTGTTCTTTCATTCCCCATTTGCTTATGCGTTCTTCTTTTTCAATAGTTTGTCCTTTAAGTGAGGACACACACCAGCTTATCAACAGGGATATAAAAAGTATTCTGAAAGTGCCCCTGACGACTTTCTGTGCTGGCCTGCTCCCAGGACATGTGAATATATTACTCTCCTTCCTCTTTCTGCACATTTTGCATTCAGAGTTAATTTCTACCTGACCTCAGCTTCTGGAGTTAAAGAGTAATTCCTCTCAGCTCCTTTCTTAGTGTCTTTGCAGTCCCCGCTCTTCACGGAGTCATGAGCAGGGCGCCAAACAGGTCATTGTCATTCTGAAGGTCCTTAGTCTTATGACTGTATTCTAACCATGAAGCACAGAGGATGTGAAGTATATCAGGCCAGGACCTACAGTGGGAGCCTGGAGCAGAATGGCAATAAGGAGAGAGAGAGGATTTTCCTCCTCTTTTGTCCTCGCTGCACAGCTCAGGACTTAATCTGTGATCTGACAACAAAGGTCAGCAGGACCAGCAGTGGGCAGGAACACGAGTAGGTCTCAGCTAAACTGAACTGAATGGTCATTGTTCTACTAAACTTTGAAGTCTAATTGTTCTTTATTGGTTTTGGACGTTCGGCTACAGTCATTGCATGGATTCCATCTCGGTCTTCTCAGACTTTTTCTTCATTCACTTCCCTCCATCCTTTCCCATCTTTGGCTCTTTTTTCTTCACCTGCTCTTCATATTTCCTCCACTGCAACCTCTACTTAACCCCCCCACCCCCACCACCACCTCCTGACCTTTCGGCCTGATCTCCAAGGGATCCGATGAAGATGGCGAAGGCGTTAACCTGAGGGTCAGAGGTCAGGATGCGGGCGAAGCGCTCGGGCTGGATGCCGTAGCGCTCCAGGTTGGCGTCGCTGAGCACCACCACAAAGTGCTCGTCGGCCTCTTCCTGTGCCAGCTCCTTGATGCTGGCCGCGGTGCCCTCCAGAGTATAATCTCCGCTCATGCAGAACTGAGAGTGGGCATGCATGGTCTGCAGGGTGAGGGAGGGGGAGAGAGAGCGGGGGAAAGAGGAGAAGAGGGAGGAGGAGAGATATAAACCAGAGAAAAAGGGGGAAGTGGAAAACGAGCTTGTTATCAGATTATCTGGTCAGGAACTTTACTGTTTGAGTATGAGAATAAGCTGTTTAACAAAACACGAACGGACTGATGACAGGATGAATCTTTACCTTGAGGACTTTGAGTCTCTGTTTGTTATCCTTGGGGACTTTATCTGCTCTGACCAGCTCAATGTCGTAGGCGTCGCCTGAGTGGCCCACGATGTCGTACTGCGAAGAAGAAACAGAAGGAAAACTTGACAAAGACGGTACAAAGGTAAAATTTATGATGTGTGGTAACAACCAAGGCTTCTGTGTTACCCCCCCCACTGTAACATCATCAGACAGGACCGAGTGTGACACTTTGAATGAGGTGTAAAGATGCAGTGCGACGGTATAGAGACGTCAGATCGTAACTTATATGATTCTAGCACCCATGACAGTATGTTAACCCACAGACCATCCATCACATCGGGCTCACATCGGGCTCACATAAGGCCCGGTCGCCTGGCACTGCGAGCTCCACTCAGCTATTTCAGGACCTAAGTATTATGTATATGGTCTATTTCTAATGAGGGCAGTTAAGACCGTGGCGGTCAGAGGTATGCGACTGTGAGTCTCATCCATTCATGTCGCTGTTGCTGGGTGTAAATCATGTTTTTTCAAAATGTTTTAATTCAAAATATAAATATCATTTAAATTAGTCAAATTAAAGTTCCCAGGTTTTTGATCCAGAACGCTGATCTGTACGTTTTCTGTTCCGGTTTGTAAATGAGGGTCTGTCTGATGGAATAAATAGGACATGAAGCTATAAAGTGACAAATTCTAAGACTAGTGTTGCATCGTGTCGTCTCTATTTCCCACCATCAACACACACAACGCAAGACTGCAGGTAGCATGAGCGCACACGAGTGAAGGTCTGTACATGTGTGTCATGTGTGTTATCAGATGCACTTTTATGTAAGGGGTGTTACGCAACAAAAGCAGTTACACTGACATGTGATGAGGAACCCTGAAATGTGTGTGTGTGTGTGTGTGTGACACTGATATGTGATCAGTATTAGGTTGGGTTAAGTGACACTTAGGGGCCAAGAAGTCTGTCTCCCTTCAACTTTTTTACACACACCCATGTCTCCCTCTCTGTCTCCCCACGTCTTTCCACCCCTCTCTCTGAGCCTCCCTCCATCTTCTCAGTGACCTGGCTCTCCTCACTAAGATGGACTCCTTATTTTCCAATAACGAAGGGCCATGAAAAATGTCAGCTCTTGTTTGTTCTGAGTTTCCTTTGAACAAAGTAATGTGGCACAAAGTTTGACAAAAGAGCAACAGCAGCCTAAAAGTTAGAGCACTGTCTGTCATTGTCTGTCATTCTAAACCCTGACAGTGAGGCATGTCTGAGGCTACGATACAGCACCTCAGTTACATGGTAACAGGACAGCTAGATGACCTGGGTGTGAAGCCTGATTAACGCCATGACCTCAATGAGTTTTCATTCATAAAATCAACAGAGTTAAGTGGAAGAAGATCACTGGATAAAGTTTATTGACCCAGGAAATAAATAAATCCACATAAAATCTCAAACGGCGAAATTGTGTGACATAAGAAATGAAGACTTGCTGGTCGTTATTATGTATTTTACAGTTACGGATATTTAGCATTGTGGGTTGAAACCTGATTATAAATGGTTTCCAATGGTTCTGTGGTTTGAACAAACATATTTCAGAGGAAAACAGGCGAATAACACATTTTTATGTGACGCAGATTGCAGCTCTCGCTCACTCACTGAGGAAAGTGTCAAAGGTGATAGTACAACTTCTTCAGTAACATGTTGCTTGGTCTCACCTTGAACTTGTGCTCGTAGTTCTCCAGGGCCTCCATGACCATACACACAGCCTCCATGGAGCGCTCCAGCCTTCCGTCCACGCCGTTGAAGCGGTACATGCTGCCCGACACGTCAGCTAGCACCCGTAAACGCTTGGGCTTCTGCTGAGGACTGCCCAGCTGTAAACACACAGAGTGACGTACAAACAAAACACAGAGTTTTCAGTCGAAATCAGCAGCAACTAATGATTAAATTAAAGTGGAGAGTGTTCTGTTGAAAATGGTGTAGCTTACTTAAAATAACATTTAACACAAGGCCAGGATTTCGAAACTGGGTGCAATTATTTGAATGTAGACCGTCAGGCCAGACCAAAAATATGCAACGCTTGGAGCTAAATGAGGTAGAAAAACATGGTATGCATATTATGGTTAGTGTGTGTGTGTATGATTAGTGTGGGAACTATCTCATAACTGTGTGTGTGTGTGTGTGCAGGCTTCCTCAAGCATACATGACGGAGAAATGTCTAGAAAGTGTGTTTGAGCTCGAGCAGAAACACGCTGAAATAATAATCTCACACACACCACTGGAATGTACCATCTGACAGATAAAGGTCAAAATTATGTGTATGAGTCTGGGAGTGTGTGTGTGTTTGGAGGTGTGGCAATGTTTCAGCGTAGTTTAAATATATGCACTCACTCACACACACACACACACACACACACACACACACACACACACACACACACACACACACACACCTCTGGTTCCCGCTCTCCCCTGCGTTTATATATAGCCTTCTCTCCAGTCAGCCCATCAATGATCTTAGCATCATCCAGTTCTCCCAGAGCCTGGTTCTTCAACCACTGTCGCTCCTTCCCTTTAGCCTGAAACAAACAAACACACACACACACACAGACACACAAAGTTTGTCCCAGTCCACCAAATAAATAAACACATTTCAAAATCTGTCTAGGGAAGATGATTTCATTTTGGTGGAGCTTTCAGAGGCAACAGATTGTGAAACGAGAGTTGCAGTTCACCCTGTCACATTATAGACAACAAGAAAGATTTACAGCCCATACAGGAGCAGACTGAAGGAGCTCACAGCCACCTGCACATGCATACAACTTTCTGTCAACACCCACGGAACATAAGAAGCAGGGGGCTGCAGTCTCTCTGAAGCTCTGACCCCATTTCTTAGGATGTCACTTAGAAGGAGGGAGGAGAGAACCCGTCAGTGTTCAGGTCTACAGTGATGATGTTTAGTTTGTGTTGAGATACAAAAGAACACAGATTAGCCACCGCGTCACACACGATGCAGGTCTCATGATTTAAAATCATAGATAAGCACTGACACACGTAACAAGACAGTTTGTAGACAGATAAGTTTGTGATAGTGAACACAATGTACTCTTCATAACTCTGGATGTACAAACAAGAAATTCCAAGTTGTTTCATGCAAACCCCGAAAAAGACTCATCTGGATTTAGGGAACAATAAAAAGTGCAGAAGATGTGAGAGAGTTTTTTAAATTAAATCCCCAACAACTGAGCTATGATCGAAATCTGAAATATATAATTCTCTAAACATTCTCTGGTCTCATATTCTCAGTTGGGAGGATTTGTTTATTTGTTTCATGTTTTGGTCTCTGCAGCGTTGGGCTGGTGGAGAAACAGCAATTTGATGGTATCACTCTGGGATTTAGGAAATTATGACAAATTATGAAATGATTTTAGAAAATAAACTGCTGATTAATCAATAATGAAAATAGTAGTCAGTTCAGCCACAGTGCAATTTAAATAGGAAATTATGACGCATCTGCGTGAAATGATCCCAGTCAGCCTCATCACATCACATGGTTTCACCGTGCCTGTAATAGAACTGCAAGCCTTGCTTTTCCATGACCCAGGGTTTGTGTGCAAACAGCCTGTGTTCTGCTTTTTGATGCAGGGACTGTGTGTTGCACAAGGTCAGTCACAAAACATATTCACTTTTTGACCGACTGGTATCTTTAAATATGCTCAGTGTCATTAAACAGCAGCACATCTCCTCCTCCTGACGTCTCCACATGACCGTCACCTCCTGAGAATACCTCTGGAGCTCTCCTCGACAAACACTGAACACATGAGTCATTTCCAGGTTAAGAAAGCTGAAATAATAATTTTACCCCCTGTGGGCCTAAAAGTGGGAAAGAATTCGCTCTGTGAATTTTTGGCCAGTTAGGACTGATTTCCTACTCAGAAACGCTTAATAAATACAGGCCCAGGTGTTTATATCTGCCAAGCCAGTCCATTGTTGAGAGATAAATAGAGAGGGGTTTCCCTAAGGGAGACTGAAGCTGATGGAAACAATACATTATCAGTTTATTGAGAGCTTGCCATCTTTGGTCAGGTGTGTGTATGTGTGACACTCTTAAATCACTCTTCAGGTATGCTAAAAATAACATGACTTCACAGTGTCACGCCCGCTGGGATTGGTATAATCCCCATCGTCTTTACAGAGGGAAAAAGCCCCGGGGCCACAAGGACAAACACAAACAATAACCAACGTTCACGTTCAAAGCCAGCGCTGGCATGGCTGCAGACACCTGGATGGAAAACACACACACACACACACACACACACACACACACACACACACACACACACACACACACACACACACACACACAAACACCCACCCACCACAGCATATACAAACAGAGCTTCACACCTGGACAGGAGAATAAAAGAGGAAGGCTTAGTGTTGTTGCTCTGTAATCATGGCTGCATGCTGCATGATTTTCCTCTAGCCACATGAACACACACACACACACACACACACAAACACACCAACAAACACAAACACACACACACCCAAACTCCATTTGAATGCACATTTCCCCAAAGACATGCAAACAAAGGGAGGAAAGTCTAAACCAAAATAATGAAATGGAGACAATATCACATCCTGGATTTTTAAGCACCACTCCCTTCGCTCTGGCTTTTCATTCAGACAACCAATCAGAATGCTCCTGAGGGACAGCGACCCTCCTTCCTGCCCCAGCATCACATGCGGGGTAGCATGAGGTCAACCAGTTGTCATCTACCTACTTTATGACCCCATGACTTTTGTTTAGTGCAGTACTGACTGTCCAATAAAAGCTACTCTAAAATGACAGTTTAGCTGGATTATGGATGCATAATCCAGCAGTGTTGAGGAGTAAGTATTCATCAAAACAAGGAAGCATGTGTAAAAGTGCTCAGTGTGAAGCCAGGTGGAGTGGAACTAACCTGTAAACTGTCCAGGATGATACGCAGAGACTGAACTTGTCTGCTGACAGCGGCGGAGAAGCGCTCGTACGTAGCAGCATCATATTCGCTCATATCGATATCCTTCAGCCTGAGATGGAAGGACAAAGAAAAAGAGAAGGGACAGACGCTGTTACAGCCACAACGCCATTTTTATGTTTGATGTGTTCGGTTTGTTGGATTTGTAGTTTTTCTCAGTGAAGAGAGGAAGCAGTCGCATTGGTAACCGTGTGTCTCACAGTGATACCACCTGAACACAGAACAAGATTTTAGTGTTAATACAAATCAAATGACCAATAGATTAAAAAATATGCACAGTTAACATTTGTAGACACCTCAGTCACATGTTCCCTGACATGTCCTGGTCCTTCAATACATATAAACAACAAAAGGACCTGCTCATAAAATCACTGCACTATCAGGCAGTGGTCCAATACCGGTTCTGCTGGTTACAATTCAGCTTCAGTAAAATAAATCTGGCTCATACTTGAGCTACACGGTTTTTTTTTTTTCTTCTACTGTTATGGAACAAGCTCAGGCAGAGGTCCCAGGAATGTGTTGGGTCAGAAGTTCCATTTTGTTCTGAATTCATAAAGTGTAAATCATCCAACACTGATCAAAGCATCTTCTCTCTTCGTCTCTTGATACTTCTTCCAAAATAACTGAATCTTTAATTTCCAAAACAGACAAAGCTATTGATGCAACCACTGACCGGATGCAGCAGAGCAGAATAACAGCTGCATTTTTGGGGGGAAATTTGAAGCTACTTCTTGTGACACTGCCTGTGTTTGTCTCTTGATTTTCAAAAAAAAAAAAAAAAGGTTCAGGCAGAAGGAGAAAGAGTGAAAATAGACAGAGACATCTTTTCATGAGCTCAGGACACCTGTGGATAAACTGACACAGGGGTCAGTGTTGTTAAATGTAGAGCACTTTTTTGTGTGTGCATCTGTGTGTTCTCTCCAAAACACATCTGTGGTCATGACAAGACACGTGCACAACAGCCCGATACCCCAGACTGAAATAAACCAGAACTTTCCTGGATTTGCAGATTTTGCACATTTAAGACACTTTAAAATTCTGATCCTTTATTTGACTTTTTTTTCAGTTTTTCTTTTCTTTTTTTTGATACATATATTTTACATTTTAGAGCTTTTTAGGGCTCTGTAAATTCGATCCATTATCTTGCAGAGCACTGGAACATGGACAGGTCACCAGGATACTGCAGGGTTAATGCATAGAAACAGACGGCCATTCACAGAGCTAAGACCAATTTAGAGCTGGCAGGTCCCCAAACCTGCTTTTGTTTGGACAGTGGGAGGAAACTGAAACACCCAGATGAAGTCGTCACAGAAAAGAGAAAAACATGTGCAAACACCACACCTCATCTTGGTGTCTTCAAAAAACCATCCAAACATCCAAAAACATCCAAAAAACCATCAACATCAACAACTCACAGGGACATAAAACCAGGTAAAACTAGATTAATCTCATCTACAAAAAAGGTTAATAAAAATAAAAACCATCAGCGTTATTTGAGTGTTCAGTCACATTTGACTGGTGGCTCATCAGAATGTGTATAACTTCATTTGTTGACTATTTAATAAGTATGTTTATATATTCCATTCATGTGTAGTGGGAGTAACTGGCCTCTGATGGTACACAGCGTATCACACTCTCATTATGGTCCAGTTATTTTTCACACACATCATGTCAGCCACAGAGTAGTGCATAGCAGTGTCGCTTCTCCACGCATTCCTATGTGTGCGTGTGTGTGTCAGGATGCGTGAGAGTGTGTGTGGTGAGTACACACTCTGGCCAGTGGCTTTAGCTATTTCCTTTAAATTCCTGAACCTTGACTTAAACAGGGGAGAGGAAGAGAGTGAATACAAATTCAAAGACGGAGTCTGTTTTGGCTCAAGGTGGAGACAGAACAGTGAAACGTCACTCACAACAGCCACAGAAACAAGGACGTAGGCCGACACTCCCTACAACTACACACACCAGACAAACAGGAGCTTTCAATCCACAAGACCTCTCTGCCTCTCCCAGGCCACAGACGGCGATGGAGCAATGTGTTTTCTGTCCAGTGTTAAATTATGATGCATTAAATGAGAGAAACAGAATGATTAAACTGGTGGTTTTGTTTTAACAGTGGCTTTGCACTTGTTGATTCTGTCAAACATCAGTTCATCACAATCCCCCCCAACACCCACTCCCCACAATCTCTGTGGCCGCCTTGCTATTTGTTCATGAATTAAAATGTTGTTATGAACATTTTTGTGTGTGTTGTAATAAAAGTACAGTGTGAACAATAACAACTTGTTCAGTACTCATCGAAACCCTGGAGCCTGGTCCGGAGTTGCCTTTTGGACATGCTGCACACGACAGGAGACTGTGAGACTCTGTGTGGTTTAGACGGGACAGAAACGTCCAACATGTCCACTCTTTCACTGTGAATTCTCCGGGCAATGACCAGCTCAAAGCACACTGGCTTGGGTTCAGCTGATTTGACCATTTGCCTGCAGTGCATGTGTGAAAGCAGCTAAGTTCACATTAACAGAACAAACTCAGGATGTGTGTCTAAATGTTTGGGGCATACCTGAGGCCTGTTTTTGCTTGTGTGTGTGTCAGCTACTCGAGGGTTTATGGAAAGGATCATAGTGTGATTGATGCTTAACCTAAAGCTAAGTAAACAAAAGACTGTGAGCACACATCAGTGAATGAGAAGGTATGGAGAAGGCCTGACAGAGTAGGCACATACGATATGAGGAAAAAAAAAATCAAAGCGCCCTATCTGTGCGTGGTTCTGAGATGTGTGTGTGTGTGTGTGCTCATCTGCTGTGTTTAAGACTGTCAAATAAATGACATCTACTTGGAAGCAGAGTATCAGCATGTAGCTACAAGATTTTCTCTGGGCTTAGTGGGACACTGCTGGACAGAGAGGGAGGGAAAGAGGGACAAGGTGTCAAAGAAGAAATTTAGAGAAGTAAGGGTAGTGACAGGGGAAGAAGACAAGAGATAAAGAGAGAGGACAGTCAGAGAGCTTGTCTGTCTTCTTGGTGTGAAAGCAGCCTGTGTGTGAGAAGAGCCATGCAGGGAAGGGGAGAGGGAGAAGGGGGAGCGCGAGGGGGACGGGGGAGAAAAGAGTAAAGAGAACGAGCCTGTTTGAAGCGAACGTGAACAGAGACGGCCTTCATGGTCGCGCTGGTGAAAGGGGTGCCCTCTCAACCCTTCACACTGAGGCGAATGTGTGTAAGTGTAGGCACGCACACATACACAGACACACACAAAGACACACACACTGCCCAGAGGAATGTGCCACTGCGTTCATCCATCCAGCCGGGGCAGTGCAGCCGGTGGATGTTTGCCCAGGATGGAGCACCGTACCTGGGATGGATGACCAACCAGGAAAGCCAACAAATAGCCAAAACAAAAAGGCCCACACACACACACACACACACCTGTTCCACATTACACACATCAGACTCAGTCCAAAACATCTGTACACTTCCACACAGTTTCCCACCTACACAGTGGAACTAATTTTGGATGCAGGTTAGTTCAGGATTGACTGTGCTTTCCTACACAGCTCTGGCACTTTTAGCATGTGATCAGTGTTTTTTTTGTATTTAATGCAGCCAACCTTTCTTTGAAGGCCTTTTCAGCCATTTCACGGGCTGCTCTGCGGACCTCCTCTGGAACCGAGTCCTTCTCGGCCTGGGAAACCTGGTAGACCTTGTGTCCTGCATCCAGGCGATAGGGTCCCCCTTTGCCACCCAGCCCTGCTGTGTCTCTGCCACCTACGGACAAACATCTGATTAGGGATGAACCGGTCACAGTTTCTGGAGGCACTTTAGATAACACCATATCTTCTAAGTGAAAACCCCAAAGATATTTTATATTTTATTATGATAAATTACTAAAACAGTTAATCAATAATCAAAATTGGTGTCTCTTGATTTTCTGTAGAAACACCAAGTTCACTTTCATATAGTTATACACAGTATATCTGATTCTGGCAGCTGCCTGGTGTAAGTGCAGTTTTTACTCTGAGGCCTTCAGCAGTTCAGCAGATGGAGGTTTAGTGCCTTGCCTGAGGGCAACTAAGCAGTCGCTGACAGAAGGAGGACACCGCTGTGTTTACAGCTATAAACTCCTCCTCAGATGCCATCAGTCATAGTAATATGTGTGTTAAATGTCATCACAGATTTCCATCAGCATTTTTGGACAGATGGAATTTGAGAGTATTGGTGATCCAGTGAGAAATACTGGTTACCTGTGCCTCCTGCCCACTGGTTTCCCCCAACATGGGGAGCATTTTGGGGGTCAATCTTGCCATGTTTTGGGGCTGTGACATCCAGGCCACTGTTCCTCTGGATGGTTATCTGTAAGGAGAGTCGCAAGAGATTCCCTGTGGATCAGTTTAAAACATTCACAAAACATGTAAGTGCAAATTCAAATATATCTGTGCAGGTGCCACTGAACAGAGGCCAGATGCCTGTAAGAGCTTCATTTGGATGCTAAATAAAAGTCACATGATTCCATGAAAGACTGTCAGTATTTTCAACTTTTTCACGTATTGAATTAGAATGTGAGAAAGCCATCTGGACAAAATAGGCTCTGTCTCTCTCAGCATGAGGGTGATGGAGAGAGAAGGAGCACAGACCCAGAGACGTTAAAGCTTTGGATTTTTAGGTCCATCTCAGTGGAACCATCGGAGCCAAAATCAGCACGCTGGCTCTCACACCGAGGCAGGGCGGCCATCCAGAGTCTGGCACGCATGAGGGAGCGAGGAGAGAAAGGGGGAGTTCAGTGGGAGACTAAGTGTGTCGCCTGTAGTTCAGCTGAATTCTTAAGTACTGCAGGAATCTGAATGGTCTGCGGGGGATGAGGTTTTGTTGTAAACTGTGGAAAAGTGTGTGTGTGTGAGGTATTGTATTATCTTTGCTGTTTTTCATTTTTGCTTGCTTTGCCTTGGTCTGAGCAGTTGAAGCGAGACTTATCTGGCAGGAGCAGCGGTCCAGCTGAGAAGAACCCCCCCCCTCGCTGTCCACACCTCAAACCGACACACACGGTGGATCTCACAGCTCAGGCTCTGCTCTCACACATACATGAAGCTGCTGTGTCAGCTCTCATCTATATTTAGTGTGGATTAGGACTGTCAGCCCGACGTACACCAGGTCAGATTAAAAGATAACGCTCAGTGTGGGAACCAGCTTATACACTGGATCTGCTGTAAGTGTCAAACAATATGTTTTATTGCTCAAGCGGATTCACAGTAAATTTACAAAATGTGCACCTCTGCACGTTTATCCAGGAAACATCCACCTCACGTTCCTTCTGTTTTTCATCTCTGCATCAACACCTGGAGCAGATGTTGGTTTATAAAAAAAATAATATGTGCATCTTGTTACTCTGCTACTCTCAACCATGGGTTAGGGTTCCCTTCTCTGTCCCATTCAGAGGATCTGTGTATCACCTCAGAGCTTTCACTTCCTGTGGTGCTAACCAATGTTAACCTCAGTAACCAGAGAGAGCTTGGTGCCATAGCTCTGAGCCGAGGTAAAGGGTCAGAGGTCACCTTGAGGAGCTCACCTCCACCGTGTGACCACTCTCCGATTACACCAGAATACGTACGTGTCTGTGTATGAGTCATACACCGCAGCACATAGAGCAAAAAATGGCACCAGAACATGAGCTTTGCTGCACACACGCCCGACCCATGTTGGGAAACGAGAGTGTGCACCTTATGCACGGGAAGGTGGCCTCAAAGGCTTAGCTGTGCTGGCAAGACATCATTCTGACTGAGTGTTTAAGAATATGAATACCATCACTCAGTAAACACCACACACACTCTTTCCCCCGCCAACACAGCACCACCTCCATCAGATCAGACATCTGCTGGGCCCTGATGCACATTTTTACAAGCGTCTGTTTGTCTCAGTGAATCTGTCCGTCAGCGAGGAAGTCGAGATATCAGGACGGCAGTTTCCTGAACACGGGCTTGTTTCAGTAATCCACCCCTGTCATCACACTGCATATAGATAAAACTCTCTTGCTAGTGACAACATAACTCATGAATGTGTCTTCATGCTGGTAATGGACTGTCCTCTGGGTGACTAATGCTCCACTTTAGGGTTTAGAAAACCGATGAGTGACACTTTACCACATGTGTCCATTTTGGGATCTGTGCAGCTTTTAGAGCTTCCACACTCAGTTCAGGTTCCTGCTCTGGTTGTGAAAGAGACATGAGTCAGTTGTGCACAAGTGTGTGTGTATGTGTGTGTGTGTCACATTACTATGGCCCAGCAGGGATCGTGACAGGAGGACTCTCAACTTTACTAACTACATGAAGACTACCTGACAGGAGAAACCCCATGTTCCTTCTGACATACGAGCATCTGTCAGTCTACTTGTCTTGTCTTGTCTGTCCTTGTAATGCAGTGATTAATGCTAAATGAAAAGAAATGAACAGACTGTGAATTATGTTTGGACACAGATCTGACATAATGGTGGATGTAATAACGTTAAACTTTAACTGTTATGGTCAGTGCCAGTTCAGGTTGCTATAGCAACAGAGTCTGGACGAACTGCACATGCAGCAGCCACAGTGACTGTTTAAATCAGCACACACGTGCATTAAAGACGCTGAAAACGTCGTCTTTTTATCAGCTTCTCACTGTGAATAACAGCTGCCACATCTGGGAGACAACTTTTCTGCCACGTTTCTTCAAGGAGACATTTAATTCTCTGTCTGTGACCGAACGCATTGTTTGTTCTCAACTGTAATGACGAGGCGTTTTTAAATTCCCTAAAACTCTGATTCACGCCTTTTTCACTGCAACACCAGCTGAGACTCATAGATAATGTAGTATTTAAACCCCTCCACCATGTCAAAATAATGGAGTCTTTATTTCTCAGAAATAAAGATGAAATAATAAAAACCAGTGGCAATAAGATAAAACTGTCTGAAAAATGTTCGGTAACACAGAGGGTATCTTTTTAATGAAAAAACTTAAAACCTGGGAGTACAGAAGAGAAATAAAGTCTCAGTGTTTTTCACAGCAGGGCTGGGCTTGTATGGGTGCTTTGACTGACTGACAGTTGTCTCAGACTATCACCATCTCTGCTCCATCCCACAGCTGAAATATGAAAGTTTATGAAAGCACAGTTAAAACAACACTACACAAACTAATGGGTGACGTCAGAGACACTGTGTTAGTTTACAGTATTTGGCTGAAGCATGTCCAAACATCACGTAAACCCTGGATGTAATAGTTGCGATGTTGCTGTTGCCACTGGTCCCAGTAGTAAGCAGTAAGATATGATAAGATACGGCACAATCACCCTGAGAAGCACGGGGAGTGTGGGACACAAAACTTCATTTTTATGACTGTGGGAATCAATGTCTCCACCCCCCACCCTCCTCTCTCAGTGAGTTCTTTCCCTCTCTCTCTGTCTTTCATCTGCGGTCCCCGCCTTGTCTTGTAGGATTAATGGCCTCATAAATTTCTGATTCTCCCTTTAGACGCCTAAAGACAGTGATTTAAAAGTGATGGCAACTGTGTGCGTGTGTGTGTGTGCGTGTGTGTCGGTGTGCAGTCACGCATGTGCATGAGCCCACTTCTAAGTGTGTTTTTGTGAGCAAATGTGTGCCCCTGTGTGAACTTGGGTGCAGGCTAGTGTGTTGGTATAAATGCATGCCTGCACATGAGCGTTGGAACATGTGCAACAGTGTCTACGGTATTTGTTTTAGTTTGTGAATCCAGGTGTGAAAAAACTAAAATTTAATAAGGCAAAGCTGCCTTATTAAACTCTGAAGGAGAAAGCATGTGAATACGTGCAGAATATATGAGTCTAACTGATTATCAAGCTCCGCTAGGGAAAGGGCAGGGAGTAAAAGGGTGGTAGGAGGCCAACCAGAGCAGCAGACACTGACATACGGGTGTAAAAACGTACAAACAGTATTGTTCAATTAAGTTTCAGGTTGAGTGACTGGATATACAACAGTGAACTGCTATGAAAGTGGTGACATTATGTGGGATACCTGCTGACACCTGCTTGGCACCAGAATCAACCAGACATGAGTTGTGTGCGTGTGTGTGCGTGTGCGTGTGCGTGTGTGTGTGTGTGTGTGCATGTGCACAGATAGTTGACTGATGTCTCCTGTGCATCCGTGTGTGTGTGTGTGTATATTGATGGTGTCAACAGTGCTGCAATGGAGCATTGTCAGAGTGAAGCTACAGACAGATGAGGGGAACCACTGAGTACTGAAGACAAGACAGTTACACACACCTGCCTGCACACTCACTCAGACACACACTCACTCAGACAGGTGAGCTCGCAGGGAGGTGAGCTGAGTGAACAGTTTGGTAAAGTAGCATATTTCTGAGCTGACATACAGGCAGCCCTTTAGGCAGGTATGCTTAAATACAGTAGTGCTACTGTTGTTTGCAGTGAGCCAACACAGGGAGAGTCTGTGTACGTGTGGCCTACACTGGACTCAAGGTGCCCCATCAAAGAGGACCTGACCACTGAGGAATCTCGGCCAGAAAGAGGTCCTGTGTGTGCAGGTGTATGGGAGTGTTTGTCTATAAACATACAGACATATATATAAGATTGGGTGTTCAGTCACTGATGTACATTATCCAGTTTTATGATCGGTCTCCTTGCTGTCCTCCCTGTTGAGTCTTCTCTCTTGTGGCCTGCAGATAATGCACCTTACATCAGTCTGTGTGTATGTGGGCACTTTAACAATGGTGTCTCAGTATGCTGGTCCGAATGTTCTGACCCATATCACGGGTACGGATAAATCCCGTGCCTGGAAATATTCCGGTTAGCATCAAATCAGGAATGTTTCAGAAGCTGATATATTCTGTCAGAGTGAGGCAAATATGTAGGGTGACTTCCTGCTCTAATTCTGTTCCCAATAATTGTTTTTAAAGTAGCACTGCCCCCTAGTGGTGTTGAGAGAAACTGCAAGCACAAAGGATCATTTTACCGATGAGGCAGTTCTCTCATTTTTGTAATACAACAGACAGAGGTTCTCCACATCACCAAGTATTTCACAAGTATTTGAAGTTGTGATGTTACCTGTATGGGCCTGCCATCCTCTGTCCCAATCATATTCCTCCACTCCATCAGTGATCGCTGCAGGGTGTCCAGTCCTGTCTCCCACAGTCGGACGTACCCACCCATGTCCACTGTGACCACGCCCCCAGAACCCAGGGGAGCTATTAGCACGTCAGACTCGGACACTTTGGACAACCAGGTGGTGTAAGGTGACACAGTCATTGACCTGCCAAGTCAAGACACAGCCACTCAGAGAAGTCATCAAAAAAAAAAACATCAAACCTTTCACACATTTTTTTACCATTTAAAATTTCCTCTAATGTGTAAATTATGTTGTCAATCCAAAAAAACTGATATGTATTAGTATGTTTCAGTAATCAGCATTTCTAAACGTAATGCTGTGTCTGACCACTAGCTGGGGCTACAGGATGTAAAATTATGTTCTTGTGATAAAACTACTGCCGAGTGAGACACAGTAAGGAAAAGGTGTGCTGTGTTTACCTTGGGACAGGAATGTATTTGACTTTTTTGGAGTTCAGATCCGTCACCTCCAGGTACGCTGCAGTCATTGGAGGTGTGACATCTGAGGGACAAAAAAAAAAGTCTTTGTTTAAATTAATTTGCTCTGTCACAGACAACACGCATGTTTTCCCTCAACTCATTTGTATGACCTGAACTCTGACCTTTGGGGAAGATCTCCCTCAGTGGCACCTTGTTGGGTGGAAGGGCTCGGACCACCTGATTGGCTGAGAGCAGACTGACACAGTTCGCCTGTTTGGCCGGGCTGGACCGAAGCCCACCTCTAAGGAACATGTGGGCCCCACTCTCGCTGCTCTTCATCACTGAGAGGTCAACAGGCCTCTTAAAGCTGTATACCTCATTAGGAGACTGGACAAAAACAGAAATCAAGAGAAAAATATGACTAAATACTTTCACTCATGTTCTCTACTCATTTCATTCTTCTCAGAGAAACATAAGGCTGAGAGCAGAGCTGCCACTCCTCTGCATGGTCAACACAGATACACAGACGTTCATATCTACGCTCAGTTAGGAGTCTTTGGTTTATAAGAGTAAAACAGAAAACACAGAGGGAACCTACAGTATGTAAACACAGTGAGGACATATTAACTGTTGGGATCAGGACAAAAGGGTTAAACTGCCACACCACCCTTCATGTGCTGCTCCCTAAGGTGGACTGGAAAACCTTTTGGTGGACTTATGGTGGAAAATAACTTTTTAGAAGTTTGAAGGACGCTGAAAACATGTGGGACGATAACAATGAACTGCAAACGTCTCATATTTTGCCTAATCTTCACTGTAGATAGAGAGACGTGTTCCCTTTGTACAGAGAAGGTACTACACCACTGCTCATACCAGACACCTAATATTCATTTTGGCTTTACGTGTCCCAAAAAATGAAAACCAAACAAGTTTCACCAGTTTGTCTTTAAATCTCACCATGAGGTCTGGGAAGCCCACCACCACCCGTGCAAAGGAGCCAGTGTCGGCCAGTAAGCGGTTAGGTGAAACAATCTTCTGGTCCAGAGCCACACTAAGGTTCTCATTGGGAAGCTGCTCACATGACAGCATCTGGGGCACAGACACCTCAGCTGGGAGGATGGGAGTGACCGAACAGAACATGATGGAACAGATAAGAGGAGAGGAGGAGATGAAATGTTAAGATCATTGAATAAAAGAGAGAAGAGGTCTGAAGAGTTCTGAAGAGTTCTGCAGCAGTGTGCTTCATGAGTGTGATCCACAGCTCATCAATGAGCTCACTGCGTCTGCGCTCTCAGGAGCTCGTATTTCTACTATGGTATTACAGTGACTCCTGATCTTCATGGACTGATTCAGTCTCCATTGTTGGACATTACTCATGACTTCACATTTTGTTCACACTAACTGTGACATAGAGTGATATGAATGTTAAATATTGATTGAAATATGCATGGCTCACTTGGCCGGTTGACGGATTAGCTAACAGGTCTTGTCAGGGCAGACATATGGCTGCCTGGGGCACCGGTCTATTTCTCTGTATGTCCATCTGCTTGGTTTTGGCCGACATAATGTCTTTAATAAGTGCTACAGAGCAGTGGGATGGAACATAAAAGCCCTGTTAACCTTTGTTTAGAGCTGTGGGACGTCCATTCCTAATGTCCTTATCGTTATATATACCTGAGCTGGCTCCATGTCCTGAGCTGACTGAGTCCTCACTGATGCTGTGGAGCTGACACACTCCAGAGTCTTCAGCTGCCATATGCATGGGCTTGGTCAGCAGGAACTTCCTGTTTAGTGAACACAAACAGTTCATCACATTGTAATTCAGTCCAAAGAGACCTTGAGAGGGATTTGAGATCCGTCACTTACTTGTTGGTGTTGCTCTCTGTCAGAAGCCAGCGGTCTTCTGCCACGAGGAAGACGGACTTCAGGTTGATGGGAAGGGAGATGGAGTGAACCCGGCCCTCCAGCACATCCAGCACCTCCAGCTGGTTCCTGCAACACACAAGCAGAGACTGAGATTGTGCCAGTTAAACAGTGTTGTGGATAATCTAGTCTGGAGCAGACCTGCTTACCCATCCTCCTTATAGAAGAGAAGCCAGTTTTTGTGAGCGAAGTCTCGGCACATTTTATACCCTCCCTGCAAAAAAAACAATCAATACACACAACACGTTAGCTTCAGACATCGTGTTGAAAGGATGAGTTCAGTGATTATTCTTCGCACTTCTCTAAATGTATCTGCTCCAACTCCTTGAAAACCATTTTGCACAGTATAATGCATTTTAATTCATCACCAAAAGCAAATATGTAAAGTGCAGATGCAGAGAAGAGTCCTTATGTAAACCTGGACACATGGGAAAAAATAACATGTCTATTCTACGTCTTGAATAAATAGTGGAGATGATCCCTGAGCATTCGGGAGCCACAAGCTGATTCACATTTCACTCTGGAGACACTGAAACCTCGGACCTGTTGTTCTTTGCTGCTCCACCAGTTCGAAGCTCTGGTGGAGGGTTGATCGCTGTTCGGAGACATGAACATGAGCCTCCGCACGGCGCCGGTTACCAAGTCCAAATGGAGCACTGTGTTATTCTGGAAAAGAGACAAATTGAAAGACTGTCTGACAGGAAGTGGAATGAAAACTGCTGAATAAGACTGGACTCAAAGAACTGAATATGCTTACACCTCCAGACAGCAGGCCTATGTTCTGTATGTTGATGGTTATTTTTCATCAACATACAGTATCATATCAGTAGAAATCACATGCAGGAAAAAAAAAATCTTAACAAGAACATGGAACATATTCCCATGGACATTAACAGGAAATTATGGAATTATGTAATTTACTTTACTAATTGGAGAGTAGAGCATAAGCATCATGGTATGTAGCTCTCATCCTTCCTATTTTAAATGTGATTTAAATGCAGTGCAAGACTCCAAGACACTTTTTATTTCCTACAGTTTAAGTGTTTGTGCAGACAGACAAGGTCTTTGGAAGAGTTTCTGTATTTGTTCTTCGCTCCACTTTTTGTTGTGGTAGGGTTAGGGTTAGGCTAACCCCTAACCCAGTGTTACTGTTTGATCCTGCTGCTGCAGTTCTGCCTTGTTCTTCATGCATCTCTGTTCACTTCTATTCTACAGCATAAAGAAATTAGAAGAGCCTAATCCATATTTTGGTGCATATGTCTTCTGCTGTACAACCACTCACACTATCACCACTAATCTGGACCCAAGCTAAAATAGCTGAACAGCCAGCAGAGGGAGCTCTTCTCCAGATGAAACCCACAGGATCAGGCTGGTGTCCAGTTAACTTCAACTAATGCAAGTTAACTGCAAGTTAATTCTATTCAATTTAGATACTTAATGTCCATACGTGCTTCTGTGTTTATAAGCTTCATTTCAGATGAGCAGTGAGATATCTGTGTGTGTGTGTGTGTGTGTGTGTGTTGGATGAACTGTGCAAAAGGCTTTTGTTTGTGACGCACTAGGCTTCATCTTCAATTGAGTTTTATGAGAGGGAGCGACAGGGGAGCTGGCCTCGGCCCCGGCTGCCCTGCTCCACACTAATGGTTTCCTTATGGCCTCCCATTCCTGACATACACACTACTGGACTGAGGGCTGCTCGAGCTGTTCAGAGAAGGAAAACCCCATTTCCTGATTCTATAAATATACAGACACTGGAGGGAGTTTTTACATGTGCGAGCACACGTGTACGTCCTGCATGTGGATGTGTCTTCAGACAGTCCGCGCTGTTTCACTCAGGTTTTGTGTGTGTGTGTGTTACAGTCAGTGTAAGCTGTGTATGTAATTGTGTGTGTATGTAACTGAACGTAGCTTTATTATGTTTTCGGTAAGCTTTCACATACATGTGTGCACATGTATGTGTGCGTATATAGTAAGCAGAACATGCATTTGCGTATGTGAAATGTACAGTATGTGTGTGTTTGTGTTTGTGTATGATGATTTCCCTGATTTCCCTGGAAGACCAGTTGACCTGTGAATGAACTTCATGTTGTCTGGACCTCTTCATTTTTTAGACAGACGTAACATGATCCATCACGACGGTATTTTTAGAAGTGCTCCTCTAGCCTAATATGCACCAGCTGTAAAGTGTTCGGGTTGGAGAAAACAGCGAACATGCATTGTTCATGTCTTACGCTCTGCTGTCATAGGCCAGGGGCTTGTGGGTTAAGACGGAGATTCAACAGCAAAACAACCACTAACCACCGGCCATTTTAAGAAACTCGAACAGACTTGTGAACAGCTATTTTAAATCTGTGAAGAATCTGTGGTCGTCCTCAGAAAAAAAAACAAAAAATCCTGAAATACCAGTGTTGCGTAAGTGTCACGTTACTTGTTCTGCTAGTCAGTAAAAAAGGACAGAAGAGACAGAACTATGATTCCTTTGTGACAGTCAGTGTGTGAGTGTACAGGTGTGTTTTATTACATAAAACTGAGACCATTAACTTCCCCCTCACTCCACCTTGGTCTTGTATGGTGTTTCCACATAACTCAGGATTAAAACTGACATTTACAGTACTTATATTCTCCTGTGGGAAAAGGTGGCACTACCCACTGTCAATCAGCCGTAAAGCCTCAACCTTATTGTATTTTCAGCACCTGTGTTGTGTGATTTCTTGCTATAGGCACCCTGTTCACAGCATTTGAATGAGTATGTATGCCTGTATATGGGCATGAGGTGAGCTTTACAACTGATGTGTATTAGGTCATAAATACTAATCAAACACCATTTTTAAAAGCCAATAACACACTCATATGTACTGTATATGGACAATTCTATCAGTAGTGTAAATATTGTCAGACAAAAAATTCTAAATGATGTTTGTGGGTTTAAAGCTGGAAATATCCAGGTCCTCTGACACTCCTTCCACATCCCATTCAAGCTGATCTTTAAATAGTACACACCATATGTTCTGCTGAAAAATATGTGATGGAAAAATCCATGTTTACTTACAATGAAAACTCCATAGGGTACCTTAAATATGATCAACATCCCGTTCACTGACTCCACTGTGACAGCAACAAGTTTCCCATGGGGATTAAGGAAAGAGTAACTGAATCTAACATAATCAGTGCGATCGTTTAGCCACACAAGCTTGTCTTTGTGTGTTTGTGCTTGTGTGTGCTAACCTGCTCCTCGTGCAGCACCACCTGTCCGTCCAGAGGACTCCCGAGGGGAGCAATGGTGACAAAGGGCTGCCAGACACCGCTGACGGTCCTGGGAAAGATGTCGTAAAGCTGCATGCACTGGATGGTCTCCCCGCGCTCCTTCATGGAGTACAGGGACACGGGGTTACACGTGGCCACATACAGCACATCTGCAACACAAAAATAGAAGGAATGTTGGGCTGTAATTAATTCAGAAATGTCTGTCTATACACAGCTGTTACAGTAGCTGGATCTCTGATTTATTTGACACTGACATAATATGTGACTTCAACAATATAACAGACTATATATAATATAATTTATAATTATATATATAATTATATAATATAATTTATAATTATATATATAATTTATAATTTGGTCTATACATGTGTGAATCCAGTTTTTATGTTAGTGAATTCATTTTTATATTTACCGTTATTCTTAACTCTTGTTCATTTGTGGTGTGTTCTTTCATAGAATTTGTTGTGTTTTTTTTTTCAACACTTCCCCAGTAACCTACAAACCTACAAACCCAGTGAGGATAGGAGACGTAATAACAGTGAAATTTCCCTTTCTCGTGTCTGTTCTGTAGGTATTAGATCATTGCTTTAACCATAGACTTAGACTTCATTCACTGGATCCTCTGATAAAACCCTAAATAAACACAGAACCTGAGGCCAGAGACCTGTGAATGTCAGTGTTGGTGTGTGTGTATGTACCATCTTTGGTGGTGACATCGCAGATGATGTTGACTTCATTCATGGGAATCTGCCAGTGGGCTTTCTCTTCACTGAAACTCAAAGCCCTGCTTTCCTGCCTATTGCAGGGGTAACCCTGCACACGCAGAAACACGGGGCCCTGGAAACACAAGACACTCCGTTACTCTGTTACCGCAGCGCACACAAACACAGACACACTCACACACACTTACAAAGTATGAAAACAACTCTGGTGTTTAATGTTTATGGCTGAAATTCTGCATAACTGTGTTAGCGTGGCTGGATTCAGATCACAAGGAAGCTTGTTTATGTTTTCATTCTTCACTCCAACTACTGAAGGTGCAGAAAAGGCAGCCACGCCAAGCCGACACTACGAAACTCCTAAAATGGTTTTAAAGTGATGCTCAAAAAATATCTCAACTATCAGACATGCGTCTCCCTCTGATTTAAAGAGATAGATGATTGTTTGCTCCTCCAGACAGAACAGCAGCTGTGGTCAGTTTAAACTCATGTCATGGAGCTCACAGACACAAAGTGTCCAAATGTCCACTGGAGCATCTCACAGTGCTCCTGCAAGTTTTGTATATTCCAAGCAGTTATAGCTGTGCAACAATACAGCACATGCACAGTGTCTGTGCTTGAAGCACGAACAAAACAATAACTGTCACCATTATAATCCATAATTATAATGAAATGAACTCAAGCTGACCACAGACACTCCTCTCAACAAAGAGAGTGAAGCAGATTCTGAATAGACCTCAACTATTTAAATGCTGTTCCACAAAACCTGAGAGACGTGCAGGAACATTTACCTTAATGTCTATGGGGTGTGTCTCAGTGGGACAGAGCAGTTTGCGCCGAGCATTGCCACCTTGGTTTGTTGTCCAGTATCCTGTCATCCTAACTTCAGGCAGCGGCAACCTAAAGATTGAAGGTCACATGGTGACAACCATCTGGTCAAACCTAATTAAGTCACACGCTGCTGAAATCAATGTTTTTGTATGTTTGTGTGTTTCACTGTCAGCATTTTGCATCTGTGAATCCCTGCTCAGCGGGTTGTGTATGGCCAGATGTTCCCTAGTCTTCCCATGAATCATAGCTGGATGGGGGCCACAGTCTTATTGGCTGCAGGTGGAGTGAAAGATGCAACACAACCACAACACAGAGAAATTCCAAGATGATAAAACGGTTGGACGATGGACAGTCCTCTAACCATAAATATTTCTATGAATGGAAAAGCAATGAGACACATGAGAGAAGCGTTCTTGTTTTCCATGTCCAAAATCGGAAATCAAGAGACTAAATATTTGCTTTTAAGTATACAAGATGTTGTGGGCAATGCAACTAGTCCAACATAAATTGTTCAAGATGGGCTTTAAATCGCTTAAGCATGGATCCCGAACGATACAAAGACCCACTGAGCTTGGATGATGCAAGTACAGACATAATGGAAAAGATCATTTATAGAAATCAATTTTGCAGTTGCTGAAGGAAAATACTTGTTTCTGCCGTGCTTGGTTCTCAAGATTTTAGTTGAGAATTATATGAAACTGAATTAAAAATGTCATAAGTTAAAATAAAACCACAGGAGACAGAAGAAACAAATATTTTCCTTTATTTAAAAACCAAAGTTTTACACGATGAGACAATGTAGTGGATCTTTCCCTTATAGGAAAGGTGAGGTAATGTAAGTAATGTAGACAGCCATTCATTTAACTCTTCAGGAAGTAGTGAGGAGACTTCATGAAAGCCTCAGAGTTTAATCCAGTCTGAAACCAGTCATGGGGCCAAACACGGCATCAGCCCATTTCAAGCATTTCAGGATTTCATTCCTACAGGTTACAAATACTCTAAACTCAGTAAATGACATCTAAAAGATAAAATGATGGAAATAATGTTTTGTGCTTGTGTAATGTTTTTGTGAATTTGATGGGAACATGGGAAAAAAATCAGTGTTATTTAAACTACATACTTAATTTCTGCTTTTGCGAGGTCAAATTGTGTTAAGTGTCATATAGTATCTTAAATTTATGTTTGTTTAGAGAACAACAGCTTCTGATACATTTAAAATATCTAAAAGGTGATCGCTGCTGTACAAAACAAGCCGTGGTGCTTTAACACATTTAACGAGAACCCTCTGATAGATTTCCAATGAAATCCTGAGAAAAGGTTCCATCGACCAAAAAAAACGGTTCTCCAGTGAGAATTCTGCTGTGCATTCATTTTCTAAGACTGTACCACCTCATCAGTCACTGTCAGTAGTACCTGTCCTCTCTACAGGTATAATCATTAGACCTCTGGTAGCAGATAGAGCGCGCATGGATGGAGTGACAACACAATCTGACCAGTTCTATCACTGAATGAAAGATTTAACTGTATTGTGGTCCATTCAGTTATTATCAGGAGTGAATATATACTGGGTGGACTTTGGCCCGGCTGTGGTGATGCACTGGTGACTCTTCACTTTAATGAGATTCATAACACAGCAAGGTGGGACATATAATGCCCCTGTCATCTATTATCCATTACTATAACCTCTTTGTGAGAGGTGTTTGACACTGTGTCTGTGTGTCAGTCAGGCACTGGGTGTGCCTGTGTGTGCCTCGTGTGTGTGTGCCGCGTGTGTGTGTGTGTGTGATTATAGCATCTTGTGCTCCTGATGCCTTACTCCTTAGCCAGTTTGACAGAGCTGGGCTTGGCTCCAATGGGAATCCCGTGCTTGTGCAGCGCTTCGATCAGAACCTCCCGCATGTCCTTATTGTAGGAGTCAAAGTCGAAGACATTTCGCACCACGTTGGCCAAACCCTCGCCAGGGAATTTCTGTTGGGACGCAAAGCGGAGTGGGAGAAAAGACGAGGAAGAGAGACAGTGAGAGGGGAGGATGAGATAAGGTGAAAAGGATGGAGGGAGGAGGGAGATAAGAAAAAAGGATAAAAGAACAGTGAGTTTGGCAAGTAGGTAGAAGAGTAGAAAAAAAAAGCAGAGAAGAACCAAAGTTATTAAGATTTACAGTTTCTCTACATGGGTCAGTGCAGAGGCAGAGTGTGGATAAGACATGCCATCTGGAAGGACTCTGACCACAACAGTACAAAGAAGTCTTTCCTCTCTTGCTGAGATTGTTACAGCACGTGTTACTGTCTCTGTGATATAATTAGAAAGATACAAGTTATACTGCCTCAATAAATTTTCTGTATTGTACAGTAACTATGGTGATACTCTGGTAAACAGGCAATAAAGGCAGAGAAACAGAGAGATGGAGACACTGTGTGCAAAAGCAGAGACGGAGGCTGTGCTTCAAAGAGCCAAGAAATCTTTACGGAGATACTAAAATGTTTGGAAACATCATCCAGATTACTTCAGGTGAGTCGCTCTCCACTGGGCAGACGTGAATAAATGTATTTCCTAAATGTCACAGCAGATAAAATCAAAGTTGATTTTTTTTGGTTTGTTGCTGTCAATTGTCGTAAGATAACTTTCATTATGTCTGAGAATGAAAACAAATCATACCTTTAAACGCATTAACTTCATGCACACTTTATACACTTAAACTGCATCAAGACCATGAAGCTGCAGTGGACTCACTGTTCATAGGAAACTTTTCAGTAAACTGCTTTGTTGTTGTGATAAGACTGAACTGATCCTGCTGACCATAAAACAGGCAACACAAGGACACTACTGTGGGCTCTGGTAACAGGCATTTCTCAATATTTTTGAATGAGCAATTGTCCCATTAAAGGCTGGGTATTGTTTATGTGTACAAGATACCCAACTTTCAGTGCTGTTACAAAACAATAATTATTGATACCTTGACTAACCCTAACCCCTAACCCTTACACAACTACCCGAAAAGTTTGGCTGAGCACATGAAGCTGCGTAAGACCTTTGCTAAATAAAAGATTATGAAAGTTTTGGTTCACAGATGAAGGGGTGTAATTAAATCCCCATCAAGTGGAGGAGTAAGGCTCACTGCACACTGACTCCAAGACAAAAACATCTGGTTTAAACACCTATCTGATGAAGGAGAAAGTAAACAGGATTATAAATCTGATTTGATAGCAGCTTTCAGTAATAACAGTTATCAATACTCCCTGAAAGAAGCACATTTCACACCAAAAAACAACAGAGGCTCAGAGGCTGTGACTAACTGTTTGTATACATTTTTAAAAGGACACAATGCTCGTAATGATTTACCAGCCCTGGATCCTGGGGCATTATTAGGACCATAATTGCACTTTCAGACCTAAACATTACTATGAACTTACACTGTTAGTCCTATAAATTGATGCGCTAAGACATTGATTACATGTAAAGGCCGCTGAGCTGTATTGATCTGGGTTCCCAGTTACCACAAAAGTGCAATTATGACCAAATGTGAAATGGTAATTAAAGTGTGCACCGGCCACTGCCTCGAAAGAAGCAATTCAGGCTTCAACTAAATTATCCCGTGTCTGTCCCACTCCTCCAGATGTCAATAGTGATGGTGATTAATGACAGAAGTGGGTGGCCAGTGGGGAAATCAAAGATAAGGGCTTGTCCCTGTGCACTAAATTACTGATGTGCAACAGTGCAAGCTCAAAGCCTAATTTCTCCCTGTGGTTCAGGTCTCTGGTCATTATTTTCTTTCTCTAAATAAACACATGTAAACATTGTGTACACCTCTGAAGAACTAAGACACAGGGAGGCAGAGAAACCTGACAACACTGATCTACAAACATAAAAAATAATCATGTTTACCTTTCACACTAACAAGCTGAAAACACCACTTGTTTTTTTTTCCTTTCCAAAAATGACGGTACTGGCAGCTAAATGGTACACAGCAGTCCACTGATGATGACTGATGATGATGATGATGATGGGAGGAAGAGGGGGAAAACGGTGTATGCGAACAGCATGTGCTACACACTGTGGCTCCATGCTGTTCGCCTGGAGATGGATAAATGACTGGAAAAGCTGTTTACTACTCAAACAATAAAACTACAACGGCAAAGCAATAAAAGAGAATAAATGTGGTAACCATGGATACAATACTCTCTGCTGAACATCCATGTACATTCACTGTGTCTCGAGGGGAGTTTCTTTGTGTCACTTTGCTACTGAAGTCTTGGATGAATAATATATAATAATAATAAATTAAACAAACTGTTTCCCATCAGAGTGTATTTGGTAATTTCATACAGATTGAAACCACAGGAAGAGAGAACAAGAATGACACTCAGCATGAAGTATTTTGATTTGATGATCCTGGATTTTAAAAGGACGTGGAAGGGAAACTTGAACACAATCACTCTCGGCTATCTGCTGCGTTGGAAGGATGTTTTGTGGCGATAATATGTTGTATTTTTATTTCTATCGGGGAGAAAAAGCAGGGTTTCAACTTCTCTCTCAAACTTCCTTTTTCCACGAATTACAAAATATTTCTGTCATTTTTGTGCAGGACTAAACACTATGAGCATGTTCCAGGAGAGACTATCTGAAAATAAACTATTATCACATCCCTTCCTTCTCTGACGGCCAGCTTTCCACCCCTCCTTCACGAGTGGCCTTTCACAACAGCTGCAACTATGTTGTAACTGTGCTGGAACCTGTGCAGCTGCACACTGGTGATTCTTCTTTACTGCTATAATCAGGACCAGGACCACAACGAAAACCTCTTCTAATGACTGCAGATTATACAGCCATTCTTTTGTAACAGAGTATGTTAAGGTTGTGTGAGTCTCGTGTATCATATGTGGATGTCTCAGTGTCCCTCTTACCTGGAGGTGTTTGACGATGTTGACCACCTCTCGAGTGGAATACGGGTACGTGATGGTGCCCTGGTCGGCCATAGTCCTCAGCTCCCCAAAGGCAGCCACCAGTTTCTGCAGAGTGGCATCGGGAACATCGGGGCCGTACTGCTTCAGCATTGCCAGTTCTGCCTGGGGCTTTGGATTGTCCACCGCATGGCAGCTAAAAATGTCACCTGTTCACAGGACAGTAACCAGTTATCCTTTATTGTAGTGGCTCAAATTCCAGAATTTACTAAAAGAGCTTAAAAGGAAATCCTGCTTTGGGTTTAACAGTTTGTGAACTCAGCAGATGGTCTAGCGTTTCTCTTTTAAACTCAGAAAAAAACAGTTGGATCAGGCCATCTGACGGCAACCATCTCATTCACAATTTCCTGTCCTGAGTTACCTAAATTGCTTAGTTCTTAAAAATAAGAGTCAGTAATTAAATAAATAAGATTCCTATTCCACCTTGCAGGACGGGGGTGTTATGCGTATGTGTACCTAGAGCTCCAAAAAAGTCGTTGCCCAGGAAAGGAAAGCCGGGTCTGTTAGCCAGGACAAGCATCCTGAAGTCTGGATGCATGACTATGGTGTTGGGCCTCCCCTTGGCTTCACGTGGATCTTTGGAGGAGAGACAGTCATTATTAGCACATGACATGACAAGCAGACACATAAAAACACACACTCCTACTTCCTGTTTCTGCCTCTCTTTTCGTTTTAATTCCTAATGTTTTGATCCAATTTGTGTCACTGAGTCTCACACACACCGTCACTGTCCTGATAGCATCAGGAGCTCTCAAGTTTGTGTTTATGAAGTCGCTGAGTTGTGTTTGCATTCCTCTAGGAGGAAAAGCCTCACAGGAATGGAGAAGCTGTCAGCAGCTAGTGTGATTACGTGGGACTACATGGAAACACTACACATTCACAGTCCAGGATGATCCAGAATCTACTGGTACTTGTCCATAAAGGCTTTTATCCTAAGCCTCCTTTAGTGTCCTTCATGTGATGTTTTACTCATGTTTGTCTTCTAGGACATCCAATCCTCAACTCATCCATTTAATGGTCCTGCTTCTGTCTGCTCTCTGTATCTGGGACATGTCTGCTGTCAAGGTGTTAAACCCTCCATGTGCGTGTGAATGTACGTGTGCGTGTACCTGAGATGATTCTGCGTCCATCGGCCAGAATCATCTCTCCGCTCTCCACCAGGGTTTTGAGGATGCAGGTGACGTTTGTAGGAGCTTTGTCGGCCTCGTCGATCACTAATATGTGACCCAGTTTCACTGCCTTCACCTGCACACACACACACACACACACACACACACACACACACACACACACACACACACACACACACACACACACA
>JBBMJY010000012.1:13656543-13680373 GCA_037833715.1 Toxotes lorentzi | reverse complement strand
CACACACACACACACACACACACACACACACACACACACACACACACACACACACACACACACACACACAGTCTCAGTATCAAGGCAGACTCTCCTATTTCAAGCATACTATGCATAGTAAGTGAAAACCTTTTTTTCTTTTTCACAACACAGGTCTCCACTACAAAGTGTCCAGTATTGTCTGCTTGTTTGTGGTTTCTGTTGTGTGTAAGTCCTTTTCTTGTGTGTCTGTGTGCGTGTGTGTCTGTTTGGACAAGCTGTCAAAGACTGATTTAGAGTTTGTTGCTTTGAACCAACTGCCAAGTGCTGCCTCACGAGCACTCCTTTTTGAGAGAACAAAAGCTTTTCAAGGTCCACACCTACTAACCATTCCTCTCTATTTCTCTGTCTCTCTCCGTCTGTCTCCCTCTCGCCATGACTCTCTGCCTCTCGGCTTCTTTTCTTGTCTTACACTTATCTATTTCAGTCTGGGTTCTCCATTTCTCTGACTGTGCCCTTCTGTTTTCAAGTGGTGGATGAATACAGCACAAATATGAGCCTTCCTCATTTGCTTCACTGTGTAATAATGTTGAGTTGTGAAGATGCTGTTTTGTTGGTATCGTGACTGAGTGCTCGGTGCCTGCGTCTTTTAACTTTCTCTGCTCAATGAGACAGTGAAAAATAAGCCAGCCCGGAGACTCAGGTGAAAATATGTTATCTTACCGTGCTTGATAACCATGATTCATGGAACAGTGTGGACTATTATAAGCCACCCAAATGAGGGAAAGTGAATATAGTCAGAAAAGATTTAGCGTGACTGGATCAGAAGGTGAGGTTTGTGTTATTCCTTCAGGGTTGCGGTGTTGAAAGGCATGTCTGTCTCTTCTATTTCTGCAGCACACGTGCTCTGTGTCTCAATTTTAAACTACTCAATTTAGTTTAATTCAATGCAGTATGATTTATTGGCATGAATGTTAATGAACAGTGTTTATCAAGCTTCAAACTAAGTTATAGATGATATGTACTTAATATTGCATTTAGAACACTGAACCGTATCCATGTCAGAAAATCCACTAAACATTTCAGTCAGTTACCAAGTAAAAATACCAAATATTTTTAGGTTTTGGCCTCTGATATGTGAAGACCTGCTTACTTTTTTCTGCTTCATATTGTTGTAAGCTGAATACCTAGTGTTCATTGATCAGAACTAAGAGATTTTAAGAAATCAGTTTGGGCTGGTGACTTGTAATACTTGAATTTGCCTGTAATTCAGAAAGTATTTTATAATTATTAAATGACTATTTGTCATATGATCACACAGTTCAACTGCGATTACACAAGATCACATAAATCAGTTCCATTAAGTCTATTCTTGACATTTATCACACAGTAGGAATAGCACTTGAAAAAACAAAAATATTTATATATATATTTGTATTTTTTTGTACTCCTTTTATTCTGCTTTTGAACTATTTTTTTTTCACTTTCACATATTGATGCATATAGGCAAAACTCCCCCTCGACAACTGTTTTTGCCTTTTGTTTGTCTGTTGTTTCTCTAAGTAATTTGTCTGATTTTATTTCTTTCACTGATTTTATTGTTTTGTAGGGTCCGATTGTTGTTTAGTGTTCTGGGCTATTTGTTGTTTGTATTACGGGAAATGACAATGAAATAATAATGTTTTACACTGAAAAGAATATTTGATTAAACCATAAAGTAAATAACTAATAAATAATGATTTATAATAATTAAATGGCTTCTTCCCTCTCGTGCATTTGTGTGTGTGTCAGTGTGTTGACAGTGAATGATCTGAGTTTGATTTGATTCCTCTGTCTTCTTACAGCAACCCAACAAATGTAGCCCATTTGATGCATCCATTTATCTGTTAGCTCAACTACATGCAGCATTATTGCCTGTGTTCTGGTCGACTAGCAGAAATGTAAATGGTTTACATGCATAGTCACGTATACATACACACACACACACACACACACACACACACACACACACACACACACACACACAGGAACTGTACATTTATACAGAAGACAGATGCATCCTTTAGTTAAACCTTTTGCAAAACAACATCTGTGTGTGGGGGTGTTGTGGAATGGGGGCAGAGTGTGTGTCTATGAACATATCTTTGGTTTTTTTGTGTGTGTGTGTACAAAGGCTGATACTATGCTGACTGAAGGATTCAGAGGATCGAGAAATGAAGCTGCTGTGTTCAAATTTTACCACAGATTCCGGCTGGTTATGCAATCCAGTGCAGCCAGTTACACCTCTATGAATCACTGCACATACACAATGTGATTTTCTTTACTATTCCACAAAACAAAGAGAAACATTTACTTTCTTTACATCAGCATCTCTTTAAAGCTACGCCACAAATGGTTAACTTCACAGTCCATTCAGCCACATAAAACAATTCTGCAGCACACACATTTGCAACAAAGAAGCGGACAGCCAAGCTAAAAAGCTAAGTCCTCATCCAACAGATGGGGGATTTAACTACAAGCTACATGCTATATTGCTGAAGGGGACTCTAAGAATTGTGTCATTTTGAAAAGCCTGACTGCAAACTGGTAATCAAAGACCCAAGAGCAAATCCTCCCCTGAGGCAAACATTCATGTATTCACATACACTTATGCAGCAGTATAGCCTGCAGGCCACCCATGGCTCCAAATGTACCCAGCATGCAGCACAACTGATCAGGGGAGTACAGTAGACAATGTGCTCATGCAGTTCTCGCTAAGAGATGGAGGTTAAAGAAAAAAAAAGCATGCATGGCCTACATGCACTTATGTGCTCCATCAATTCATCATACATCGATCCATCCATTTGCAGTTGAGTTCCAGTTGAACCCTCTTCTACATGACAGCGGGAGTTGCCAGAATGGAGGGCCGCAGGGCTTGGTGCCATGCCAGCAGAGCCAGGTGGTGGGAATCTGTTGGAGATTAAACTGCTTGGTGACCAGCTACCCAGCTCACCCTAGCCCGGATAGACGTGGCACCCCTGCTTGATTGACCTGTGTGGCAGGTGTCAGGGGTACGGCTGGCAGGTCAAAGCTCGGTCGTTGCCCGATGATTAACACTTGCCATAATGCCTTGCCAATTCAGAGCAACTTCCCTGTACTAAAATAAGTTGTACTCCAATCCTATTATGACACAGGATGGGATGATATTGGACAATTCTGCAAAATCCTGGATTATGTTTAGTCATGTTTTTAAACGTTCAGAGCCAACTTTTTTTTTTTTTTAATGATCCACCCACACAAGGCAAATACAGCAGGATTAAGGTATGGCTTAGAATTAGGGAACGATTCATGTTACAGGATATAGAGCTACAGTTAGCCAAATATGAAACATGATGGTTAGTTAAAAAAAAAAGCCAACATTTACTGTCAGGATGCAAACTGGTGTCTAGCATGAAGTTCAGATGCACTATGAGCCCATCCATCACTTAGACTTCTACACGCTTACTGCATAAGGGCATGCTACTTCCTGCATTGGCACTTCGAAGAATACATTTGCACTTTAGGATAAAGGGAAGAAGATCAATACCACTCTCTTACATGTACGCTGGATATGAAGCTATAGTCAGTAGCCAATTAGTCTAGCATAAAGTGAGCAAGATCGGGGAAAAAGCCTGCTTGAAAGTCCAACAGTAATAAAATCTATCAGCACCTTTATTGACATTTGATATCTTCTTTTTTTTGTAGAAAAACTGAAATTCAGGCTGTTTTATGGGAAGGGGGAGTTACGTCACAGTTTTAGCTTCACTCATAAAGGACAGATATTGGAGTGCCATCAATCTTTTCAGGAAACTACAAGAATAATATTTGTAATTACACCACACAATAATGAGTGCATTTGTTCATCACTGTATATTATTCAACAATAGATGTTTCTTGATGTGAAAAAGCTTCATAGTAGCAGCTCGCTTTTTCTGAATAGCTTGTAGTGTAGCTTTCAACAAAAGTGTAGTGTTTCTGCATCTCAGCTATTTCACACAAAGGGTAGTCAGTGGCCTCACTCGCTACAGTTTCAAAGTAGCTTCCCCAACAATGGACATATATATCACACGTAAATTGCGCTGCAGAATTGTCCAAAATGAACACAATTCATGAGGATACTGGGATGTTTATTTTCTCAGTGATGCAAACCACTATGCATTGTGAATGTGTTTCAAAAGGGGGCATGGACTAAGGCAAGCTATTCAGCATATTGAGGACCTTATTCTGTGTTTTTGTATATTAATTCAAACCCGGGATACACAGAATAGTCCTTTTCCTAATATCCTCTCATGGGCCCAAAGCTATATTGAGAAAAATAGGAATCTGAATGAGTGATCTTGACAAGAAAGAAGAAGAAACCTACTTTATCTTTGTAGCTAATAGGTTTTTATTCAAGGACTCTCCATTTGTCCCAGTGCTGTGTCTCCTTCCTCTCTCTCCCTGTCTTGATATTGCTCTTGTGTGCAGTATCACATATATGCAAGTCACTGGAGAGATGCAGACCTTTACCTGCTCTGGTCTGGCTGTGTTAAAGGTCAGATATGAGAGGATCCCATACACCAGTCTCAGATGTCAATACCGCTCGCCTCCCACTGCTTGGATTAAGAGGCAAGGAGACGATGGCTGCCAGGAAATCACTTGTCCTCCAGTCTGTCAGTAACAGTCTGTATCTCTGTCAGGGGTAGAGAGAGTGTGTGTGTGTGTGTGTGTGAGAGAGAGAGAGAGAGAGAGAGAGAGAGAGAGAGTGAGTGAAAGAGAGATAGATAGAGAGCAGGTGTATGCATGTGTGTTTGTAATATCAATACCCCACTGATCCCCATCTCTGTGCTGTGTGTGTCTCTGCACATATCTGATTGCCAGATGTGTTTATAGAGAGAGAGAGAGAGTGAGTGTGTGTGTGTATGGATTTATGTTTGCGTTTGGTGTGTGTGACGGCCAGGTGTGTGTCTGAGTCTCCTGCTCACAGTGAGAGATCTCTGTGTTGACAAGGCTGATGCTGTTTATTTTGGCAATATGCTGGCAGGGGCGGTGGGACACTGACTGTTTGTGTGTGTGTGTGTGTGTGTACACTTGTCTTTCTATGGTTGTGTGGACAAACTGTGGTTTGAAACCATCGTTGTGAGGACATTTCTACATTGGGAGGACATTTCGGTCGCTCTTCACAACTTCAAAGGACTGTTTGAATGTTAACACTTGGTTTTAGGGCTCAGGTTAGAATTAGGTTAGGGTTGGGGTTGGGGTTGGGGTTAGGAATCTATCTGTGATGGTAAAGGTCCATAAAACAGGAGCCCACTAAGTTTAGGGAATGCATTATATCAGTGCCCCCAAGAAAATAGTAAAACAAGGATCTGTGTTTGTGTGTGTGTGTGTGTGTGCTGAGGTGTACATCTGAATTGCCGTCACACTGAAGACAACAGTCTGTAATCAGGCATAATCAGGTGGTGTGAATGGCTGTGTATGCATACACTGTGTATGAATGTTTCCCCACCACCACCACACACACAAGAACTCACACACTCTATTCAGCTTGGTAAAAATCTTCCAAGCATCTACTAGTTTGCATAAGTTCAAACACTTTGTGAGCTGAATAACAGACTGGTCTTGTAATTCTTATATCTCCATGATGACTTCATTGTTTGTCTGCTGTTGTTTCTGATGTAGCCTTGTCTGTGAGATAGCGCCCTACAGCTAACTACAGCTGCTAGATAGTAAAACCAGTGAAGGGGCAAATGCAACACTATCATTTATTAGCTCCACAGGAAAATTCCTTTAGGTGTTTGGTGTCTAACTCAGGTCCTCTGGCGCAAACGCACAAACACAACACATATGGTGTTAAAAAAAAAAGACAACCTTTTTCTCTCTAACTCTTTAACAGCCACTCTTCCTTTGGGGGGGACTTTCAATTAAAACAAATGAACTAGTTTTGATCGTCAGAGCCTACCAGCAATAATACTGGTAGAGAATGAATGAGCAAATCTTTGCCATTTTAGAGCTTGATGCAGAAGAGGCAGCACAGGTATGAACTTTCTTCTCAGTGAATGATGCGGCTGTGACTCTACCAACTGACTGTTGTCAGTGAGTGGAGGTAAGCAGCAGCACATTCACTCAACCAATCATCAGCCAGAAATCATTGTGAATGAGCTGTGAGTGTGCATACCTATCAACAAATCACTGATCCCCATTGACTGTCTGACAAACTCCTGCTCCTTTGTTTTCGTTCAAAATGATTTCACTTGGCCATTCAACTTGTTTTTGACAAGATTTTTTTTTGTGCAAGTTTACAAGAGTGAGCTTATGCCAGTGTCTGGATATTCTCTATTCATGATGCTTCTTTTGAATGCTACGTTTTGAAATTAGAAGTAGATTTATGATCTATGATCTCACAAATATGCAAATGAGCATGTGCCGCTCTAGCTCTAGCTACATCTAACAACTTTTTGAGCAGGCATTATCTAATTTGGTTGAAAATAGTTGCTAACACTGTCCAGGAAATAGCCACAGTCAATGACAATGGCACAAGTTATTAGCTGCAATATTTAAGAATGACACTGTGTAGTATAAATTGATTTACCTCACTCAGTACCAGCACATCCTGTGGGCATGCTTTCAGTCAAAATCAAGAAAAACTTGACACATGTAAAGGTCCGGACCCAGTATATACTGAAGCAAACACTGACACTACCTTGCAGTGAATTTAGACATAAAGTTTACATAAAGGATTTATTCCACTGTGAGACAGCTTTGAAGCTAGGGAGACACCACATTTTTATGGTTTCAGTTGTATATGCTGTTGATCTGGACGGCATCTGGATTATTTTTGTAAGGTGGCATTTTTTTGGGTTTTTTTTTTTTTTTGGAAATGACCACAATGACCTAAAAGATCAGAGCTTAATATACTGATGACTGATGTTTAGTCTTTCATTGTGCTAGTAATCAGTCAGAGTTCTACACAGTGCCAGCATCCTGCAGGCTGAACCGTGGGAGGTAAACGGTTAAATTCATACTCTCTTTCATACATCGCAGGATTCCCCATTTTAAGGATTCACTGAAATGAAAATCTGATTTCAAACAGTCAAGTTGGCACCCGTGTTTACTCCGTGTTTTGTTAAATAGCATCAGCGAGCCATTCTCTCTTTCCGTTTCTCTTTCTCTCTCCTCTCCATTTCTGTAACACACATCTGTATGCACCAGATAATTTTCAAAGGTTTTCGACCTGGCTTGAACACACCATCGTCTTCCATCTCCGAGTAAAACAGCTTATATGACTGACTAAAAATGAACTGTTTGAAGTCTGCCTCAAAATTAAGGCTGTTTGACACTGGGGCTCACAGCTGTAAGTCTTTGATGAAACCTATCTATGACCTGCAACAAAAGATGAGAAATAACTAGTTACTTCAATTACAACCCATATCACACAGTGCAATGTTAAACTATGACGCAAGTGTATCTCTCTGTCTTGCCGAGTTAACTATGGGCAAGAGACTCTCTGCGCTTTAAACATTCTGAAAATTAATCCATGCAAATTTGATTAAAAGGATGTGAAAACAAGTATTTGAGTAAGAGGGGCTGTGTATGGCAAGTGTGAAGATGAATAACATGAATACATTATGGACCGGAGGACTGACGCATTTCAAATCGCCTCTGATGTTTGAGAATCATAGATTCATTTGTTCATCCAATTTGCAGATGCAGAGGTGACAGCGCAGCCACTTATAAGGTGTCATACCGACTTGTGCTAACGTATTCAGTTACTGAAGATTTCCTCGGATCACAAGTGTGTGTATGTGTGTGCGTGTGAGAGAGAGAGAGCACATAGTGTATTTCATTACTATTTGATTACATTTGTGTTGGCTTGTTTTGGGGGAAAGGTGCTTTGTCATTTTGTGCGTTATTTGCATACAAATGTGAGCGGTAGGCTTCACAACTTGCCAGCTTGAGTATGTCTGAGTGACACATGTCAAGCATCTAAACCCTGGAGAGGAGCTGTCATGGGAATGCAGAAGGGAGGGGAGGGGGGATAGAGTGATGTGGTAAAGGTAGAGAGAAAGTAACATATAGGGAGAGAAATCCCAAGTGAGAGAGCAGCCTGTTCATTAGCAGCATAGGAATATGTGTGTGTGTGTGTGTGTGTGTGTGTGTGTGTGTGTGTGTGTGTGAGAGAGAGAGCGAGAGAAAGTGCATGCTGCTGTGTGTGCTGCTGCTGCATGTGTACGCTGAGCAGCAGGTGCTAACTAGGACACATTTCCCAAAATGAAGCAAAGCCAGATTTTGAACGAGATTCTTCTTATCTAAGCAATTTTCTCGTCACTTGTTTTTTTTTTTCTTGTTTTTTTTTTTTGTTACCTCTGTATGAACTGCTCTGCGTGATGCATTCCTCAGCATATCAGCATGCAGATCTATCTCATTGCTATTGAAGTGCTGCATTGCTTTAATGTGAGTGCACAGTGTTGCTACACTATAACACCGGCTTGTCAATTTGACCATTTCTTGATAAAGAAAAAATTGAGCACACGACAGCGTTTTCGTCTCAGGAATGAAACAGCACGGTGAAAAAGGCTAACTCCAGTGACTCCAGTAGTCATACACCTTTTTACTCTGTATTTGCTGCAGCATTTTTTTCCCCCCTTTGTTTTCAGTGTTTCTAAGCCAAGAATTGTTTTATCCTTCCCCAGGCAGATTTCCTCTGCTGGTTCTGAGCAGGACTTCCAAAAGAAAAACTCTTATATATTTGTAAGACAGACACATACTCACCTCAGATTCTTCGAAATTGCATTCATGTTCTTGGCTGCATGTTTTTTGGCGTCGTGTTATAAGCTGAAGATTGAATTAGACTCAAGGAAGGGAATCACAAACAGAGAAACACAGGTATGTCTCTCTCTCTGTGTGTGTGTGTGTGTGTGTGTGTGTGTGTGTGTGTGTGTGTGTGTGTGTGTGTTTGTGTGCATCCCTGATAGTGTGAGGGAGGGATGTGTTCCATTTGAGGAGACCAGTCTTCTGTGATCACAACTCTGATAAGAATTGTGGGAAACCGCACTCACAACAAGCCACCCTGGAATACCAACTAGAAATGCACAAACACACAGACACACACACACTCCCTGGCTGTCTTTCTCTCTGACACACAGAGACGCACGCATACACACACGTGACAGGAATTTGTATCCATGTTTACTCTTCCTCTAGATGTAGCTCTGAATTTGATTAGGTGCCCTGCCTTGGCCATGTAAATGTTTTCTTGTTGTGAATATAACGCATCCATGGAAACACATGCATGGGGATATGAGGGTGTGAGTGTGTGTTGCAAGCACAAGGGTGCATGAGGCTAAGCAGTATAAATGATTTACTCGACTTACAGTGACAGCGGAGGAAATGTCTGCCCAGATTAACAGGATGTAGAAAACCGAATCAGTCTCAAACTCAAAGTTTACAGCGGCCATAATCAATATTTTTATAATAAGAATGTACCGAATGTACGAATGACAACGTGAAAGGGGTTGCTGACAATGATGAACCTACAGGCCTCACTCTGCAGCTCCACTCGGCTTTGAGTCTCGGGCTCATTCTTTAGCTGTTGGATCCACAGCTGTACTTTTGGTTCACTCTCACCGCTCTCACAGAGTTGATATCAGCGCCACAGCAGACAGCTGTCAGTAAGAAAAAAAAAAAAAAGTTTTAACAACCCATTGTACCTGCTCAGCACCGAACAGCAGACAGACACAGTGAACATAGTGGAGCATTTAGCAACAGAGATGAAAGAGAGTGAATGCTGAAGTAACATGACTGGAAATTAATGATAATGTTACATGCTACATATCTGCTGGATGTGTAAACAAGCACCCATTTGTTGAGAAGTTTGCCATATCAACTTAAAAGGTGATGATATTTCATTCAGTGCTGTGTTTGTTCCCACTGCCCCCGAGTGGCCAAAACAAAAAAGATTTGACTTACATGAATAAATGCTAATTTGACAATGCTTAAGAGTAGCTTGGACCAGTTTTAAGAGCACCATGTTTGACTGCTTTCTTTCTTTTTCCTTTCCATGACCGAGACAGAACAAAAAGAGACGGGATTTCACCCACCAGAAAAACGAAACTCTCTGTCTGGTCGTCTGTCTGCCTCCGATTCTTGCCAGCCCAGCTGCTGATCTGCCCGACCCAGTGGCTTCAGTTCTCCAGAGTTTTGGTGTGTGTGTGTGTGTGTGTGTGTGTGTGTGTGTGTGTGTGTGTGTGTGTGTGTGTGTGTGTGTGTATGTGTGCGTGTTTGCCAAAGCCCCACATCTGCCAGACTTGCTGGCAGCGTAAAGAGAATCCTGTTGAGCTGAATTTTCTATGACAGGGTGTATTATGGTTAAATGTTTAGATACCTGTTCCCACATGAGCCTGTACAGAAACGACACAATTAGGATGAAGACGAAAGCACCATGCCCCCCTTGTACACACACATACACACACACAAACACACCTACGGTTATAAATATTCTAATACGATGTGCTACTTTTATCTCTTCGTTACTTCAGCCAATAATAGATGGTACGTGAGACAGTGGGTTTGCATGCATATGTATGTATTTGCATGTGTGTGTGTAACCAGAGCCCATCTGTTTTTTGCGTATGCTGATATGGCAACTGCATCTATGGGGAGCTGACTAGCACATTAGGAAAGAACACACACACACTCACACACACACACACACACACACACACAAACACACACACACACACACACACACACACAACCACACAGACACTGAACCTGCACATACTGGACAGCTAACAGTTCATCTGACACTGTAATTACAGCCAGTGATCATGGATCCATTCATCAGCCCTCTTCCTCAGGGCGTCGACTGACCTCCAACAATATCACCACAGAACGGCGGGAGGGGGGAGGGTGAGGAGGAGAGATGAAGGATGGAGAGAAGAGAGGAGCAGGGGTGGAGGGGTGAGAGCAGGCAAAAAAATAAAAAAAATAATGGGTTGCAAGCAAGTATGGGATAAAGTGGATGGAAAGTGGTACAGAGATTGTCTGGGTACATGTTTATGGGCTTGGAGGTGTGTCTGTAGGGATTGATTCATTCATGAGTCTGTGTGTGTCTGTGTATATGTGTGTGTGTTTGTTATGAGTCCAGGCAGTTCACCTTTCACCACAGTCTCTTGTGTTGACCTTACCTGCTGTTTCACTGTTGCATCATTAGAATGAGTTATACACCATTACTGCCCTGCTGCTGCTGCTATCTGCGGCTACTGGCTGAAAACACAACACACACATATACGCACAATGAGCACACACCAAATCATGGCAACCTGTATGAAAACAGCATGCATAAGTTATGTGCACCAGGCTGTGAGGTGAAATAGGAAAGATGTAAGGAGTGATCTGGGAAGGGAAAAGAAAGAGTCGAAGTTTGTGGAATTCAAGCAACTCTCTCCGCTTTATTCTCTGTTGCTTTGTGTCATCGGGAAATGCGGTGAACACCCCCGTAAGAATCAATTATAATCCACCACTAGACCTGAATAGATTTGTTTGCACATACACACATACGTGCACAGAAACACACACACTAACAAGAATCCATCACCATGAATTACCGATGCCATCGCTCAGTGACAACTATTTTTAAAGGGGATTTCAAAATTCTGTGTTTATTTTTTTTTTTCAGTTCTAGTACACAGTATGAAATGAAATACATCAAGACAGGGTGCAGTGTCATGCAATAAACCAGACCTGCTTTAACCACAGTTTTTACTGCCCCAGAAGCAGTTTTGTATTGATATGTTTTCACTGTAATTCTCTGTTGTCATTAAATTTAATTTCTGTTGTCATGTCAATACACCAAGAGTTATGTTACTGCTCTCCACTATCTTGGGCTGCAGAATCCCACTGTCCCCATCGCTCTGCCTGCTGGGAGGTATTACACAAGTTGCCCTCCCAACTGAATACAGAAACCCATTACTCATGTCTCTAACCATCGCCAAGAAAATAATCTTTCGAAACTGGAAATTTTGAAAATCTCATATCACTTAGTGCATTAACCTGCTCACAGGACACATTTCACAAGAGAGAGCAGCAGCTTATGGAAGGAAAAATATATCAGTCTTTTATGACACCTGGAACACATCCTTACACTGAATACATTATTTTAATCTAGAACTGTAAAGTGAAAGAAAAAGCTGTCAGGTTCCCTACACAGTCGTGCATCAGTTCATCCTCTACACTTATATGCCCCAGTCTCTGCTCAATGCAATGGTGGTCCGACTGCATGTATGTATGTATGTGATGCCATGTAACGTCTATCCATGTTAATTCGCTCATTATCTGTTTGTCTTGCTTCCCTTATAAAATAAATAAATAAATAAAACGGAGTTATGTTACTATAGAAACACCAACTTCATGCCAACAATGATTTTGTGCTGATGAATATTGACAACTACCTCTTTGCTTTTGTCTGCATCGTTCTCAGGTTATTATTTGTCTGAAAGCTTCCAGTGAATTGTTTTTCTGAACAGCTCCAGAACCAGACCGGCACAGAACAAATGTGCTCCTGATAAGGGCCTGTCCTAATTTAGAAAAACCTAAATACAGACGTTGTTTCTGTTCACACAGCAACCCACCTTTTCAGCGTCATAATTCATAGTCTGTGCAGTTACCAGCATCTGTTGTCACATTTTACCTAATATTTTCTGCAAATATCGCTCTGCTTCTCAAAATACCAAAATATCAACTTATGGAGTTCAATTCGATATCAGTCTCAAAAACCTTGCAGTCGTTTCCCTCCCTCGTTTACCTACTTCCTAGGTGCTTCATACAGTATTTTTGGGGACTGTTAGCAAAACTATTTTTGACTGATGGTGTGTGCTCCTGCGTGTCTGTCAGCCTCAGCCGGATACACATGGGCCTACGGGGACCACCCAAGCAGATGCTTCATTTACAAAATTATGCATTTAGGGCAGAGAAATAGGTCTGAACCGAGGGAGTTTAGGAGAGTTACAGAATGAGACCAAAGAGGACTGAAACCATCAGCGAGACATCCCGTTGTGATCTCTGTACTGTTCTTTAAAAACTCCTGCCCTGCGTGTTAATCTGTCAGAAAAAGAAAGGAAAAACAAGAAAGGCAGGGAACGAAGATGGACCAATCCCTTTTTACGGTCTTCAAGGCTCTTTTCCCCTCAGAAGTTGCTATGGGCAGGTTGGACACTAATCATGACCTCCAGCCTCTCATCTACTCACTGGAAAAAATGGAAAAAAACTATAGGGGATGTGGATTGTTGACTCCCCTAATATACTTTTATCCTGCTCCATCACTCTCGCTCAGCAACATTCTTTTTCTACACGGACTACAACCAGCAGAGATGGCAGTCCTCCACTGACACACATGGATGAAGTTTTTCACGCTCAGGCTCAACATTCTTGAGTATGTCTTTTTTTTTTTTTTTTTGTCATTTTTATGCCTTTATTTGATTGCAATAGTTGAGAGAGACAAGAAATGTGGGGAACGAGATTGGGAGAGTGACATGCAGCAAACGGGCCGGTCAGCTAGGATTTAAAAAACCAGGAACTGGGTGCTCAGGGTATTTGCAACCATGTATGTGCCTTAACCCCCCAGCTACCGGGTCAATCCAGCAACATGTCTTTTGCTGTGTGTGTTTCTTCCCTTGTGGCAGGTGTTTCAGAGTGTTTGAGTGTTGTCCTGTAGGGACGACCTCTTAGTGTGCGGTCCGTACAGGAAATCTGAATCCCCAAAGAGAAACATGAGAGGTTTCCTCTAAGCAGGCCATAAAAGTGGTTCAGCAGCTACTGTGTTTTGTGAGTGTTTAAATGCTTACAACTATATGTCTTTTGCATGTCACAATCAGAAAATGCATCTTCTCAAAGTAACACACAAACAACATATAAGCTAGGGCTGCAACTAACGACTGTTTTCATTATTGCTCAATGACTCTTTTAATGGAGTTATTAATTTGCTCGTGTAATTGAGTCACTGTTTGGTCTAAAAACATCAGAAAATTGTGAAAAAAAAACAATCACGATTTTCTAGAGTCCAATGTAACGTCTTCTCTTGCCTTATGTGCAACCAACGGTTTGAAAGCAAAACTCCAAAGGATATTTTATGCAATGCAATTTAAATAGAGAAAAAAACACCTATCCTCACATTTGAGAAGATGGGACAAGAGAATAAGTGTTGTTTTTGCTTGTAAAAGACTAAAAACAATAAGCGGTTATAAATATAGTCTATAGTCTAAATGACTAGCAAATCGATTCATAGACTCTGACTCTAACAAACACACATGTTGGAGAAGTAACAATCAAAGCAATCTGGCCGGTGATGAAGAAATGAATGAGTGGCAGGGACGCAGATGAGAGAGCGACAGAAATGGAAGGGGAGGAGAGACACGGTCTATATATACCAGCTGAGGGCGGTGGAGTGTGATGAAAACTTAAGACGGGAGGCATAGTTGAGAGGAGAGCATAGAGAGAGGGGCGAGGGGAAGGGAGAGAGAGAGAAAGTGCTTTTATTGCCGGTCACTTTCACTTGTCTGTCTGAGAGACGGACAGATGAAATCAGACTCCTATTAAAGGGAGCTGGAGAACTAGAACCTGCAGTCAGTGAGTCCAGAAACAAGAGAATAGCTGAACCCCTCTTCAGCCTCATGTGCCTTCAACTATTTCTGTCAACTACTACTGTCGTAGTTCCTTATTGTTTTATGCTCTTATTGCTTGCTCAGCAACATTGTCCGCTCTTAAAATACAACTGTTTTACTTTTAACTCTTGTTCTTGCTCTGCTGAACAACCACGACATTTGTCAACAAAGGCTTATAGCATTGGATGGATTTCCACTTTGCTCATCTAGCGCTGTAATAATCCCAGCCAAGAGGCTACAAAAGTCAAAAAACCTGGACTGAAATTGAATTAAAGAAGCCATTTCCTCCCCCTGGATTATTTTTTCCGTCCATGCTCTCCCATGCCTGACGCTATCCTCTCTCTCCCCGCGTCAGAGACCACACAGTGGAGGCCATTTGCATTTTGCTTTAATACATTTCCTAAATTCCAAAGCTTGAAGAGATCCCTACTTTGCATTTGTTTATTTAGTTCAAAGTGGTTTTTTTTTTTTGTTATTGCCCAAGAACCTTGCAGAAAATTGAAGTGTAGTCAAAATGTGATAGATAAATATGAAAGTGTTGCGCTGTGTATTCTATGGAGAGAGGGACTTTGATGTTATTTTTGCAGTGTTAAGCCATCTTATAGCTATGGTGTAGCTCGCGCCTGTAGGTGAGGGCTGGCTGTTCCCTTTTTCTTTTATTGTCTGATGCTGTTGGACATGTGGGTGATCGAAAGGCTCAGACAACATAACCGCGTTTACCACTTGGATCTGCACTGTCAGCAGACACACTCTGCGGCGGCATGGTGTTTCTGAGTGTGTGTGTGTGTGTGTCTCTGTGTGTGTTTGACCTGGGGATGTTTTAGGGGTGGCTGTGTCATGTGTGGACGATGGATTTGTAGTGACATCAGGATTGTACCTCGCGGTGCAACGAGTTCTCCAGGTTAACACAGCGAGCGGGAGACAGAGACAGAGCCAGAGAGAGAGAGAGAGAGGAGGGAGATAGATGAAGTATGACACCCTTTGGTCGAATCAAGCTTTAGGGATGTGTTGGGGACACACATGTAGCTGATTTGAAAGATGGGGATGTCAAGTCCGTGATGTGCACTCGGCTAAAGTCATACAGTATTGTTAAGTAGTTAGAGACTGATAAGAGGCTGACAAATGGAGGAGGAAAGGGCCAAAAGCATGCGTGCACACAGACACGCGCACACACACACAGTGTTGAGTTTCCACAATGCTTGTTAAATTGGAGGCTTAATTTGGAGCCGCTGGCTTTCTCCACAGGTCACATGGAGTGAATTTACCCACAAAGGCCAAAACGTGGATTTCATTAATGAAATACACATGAAACACACACTCATGTATAAACACACACAAACACACACACATACACATATGCTTCTGGCAGAATCAGGGAGGCCTAATCAAGCTGAAATATCCTGAGGTTGCAATTAGGGTTGGAGAGCCACAGTCCTAAGTCTGTCTACATAACAAACCCTTCCATTAAGTCATAAGAATAGACAGATTTCCTCTGACAAGTCATCATAGTATTGTGTTCTGTCCATCTGCATTTATATTCTGCAGTGTGCTCACTCAACCACATTTATTGTGCCAAATAACTAGTAATAATAAATAAAATACAGGCAAAACACACACACCTGCAACTTTTCATGGATTAAGTTCTTCTGGTATTGCGATAGTACCTTCTTTTTGAAGTTACCTAAGGTTCTGACCTTAAGAATCTTGTCTGTGTAACTAATTATGTGTGTGTCTGTGCGTGTTTATCTTGTCCAATGTGAGCTGGGATCAGCTCCAGTCCTATGCGACCTTGCTTGGGATAAACGAGTATGGATGGACAAATTCAACTTTAAAACGCTCACATATTTTTCAGCCATGCTCATAGCTCTGTGAGGCTGTACTTAGGCACAGAGGTGCTTTGGCCACCAGGTAATTACTAACATTTGATTTTAACAACTGAACATAAAAGCAGTGCTCAGGTTAATGGGAATGTCAACATATCTGGTAATAAACCAAAGCATTAGACATGAACGTCAGCACCAAATTTTAATAGCACTCCATCCAATAGCTGTCTAGACATCTCACTCAAAACTGTAAATGCGAGCCTCATGATGGCTCTAGAGGAAACATTAGGGACTAACCAAAGTCAACTGAATACATCGTCTGATGACCACCAATTTCTGTACAAAATTTCATGGCAATCCATCCAATATATGTTGAAATATTTCAGTCAATATTTCAGAGGACCAATGGACACTGCCATCCCTACAGCCTTACTAGATATGGAGCAGCGATAAAACAAATCATAAGAAAGCAGAGTATCTTTCCTTGGATGAAACTACCCATTTCGCAGGGTCTTCTTCAGCTCCACTACATTCAGATCTTAAAATACATACAGATTGATTTATTGATTGATAAGCAGTCGCATCACAGCGTAGGTTTAAGAGAGCAACCAACTTTTACATGTTACATATTAAATGTAATAACCAGCCAGTGTGCCAGGGAAGTAATTCCTGAACTCATGATACTAATTGCCATGTTGTTCAAGTACTCTCAACAATGTTTTGAAATGTTATAGCTCCTCTCTTCCCTTGTTTTCTTCCCTCTCCTTCATCCTTGCACTCTTTTTGTTCTATACTTCCCCTCTATGCACTCGTCTACTTACCTTTCATCTTTCCTTTCTATCATCTCTGTATCCTTTCTATTCCTCTTTTGTTGCCTCTTGACAATATCAAAAAATACCTTCCATTTTCTTTTGATACTGTGGCTTTGAATAGCGCAGCAAGCTACTGCGAGCATCCCGATGACCTTAGGCATGGTACCACACCACAGGAGAGAGATATAGTCATCTCCTAAATTATCTAAATGAATAAGATCCATTTCTACTGTTCTTAATTAATAGTCGTACAGTTAATTTATGTGAAGGAAGGGAACACGCACACCTCATGCACAAAGACAGAAAAACATATAACAGCTTGTAGGGATCAGAGATTTCTCACATAATTGGTGCAGAAGTTTTTTCTCACATTTAATGACAAAATTATATTCAACACAATATGACACTACATAGCACTGGGAGGCTTTTAAGGCACTTTCACACATGTAGCTTGGTACATTCGGTCGGGGCCAAAGGAAAAAGGACTGATTGTTGCATTTTATTTCCAGTCCGGTTCATGTTCACATTAGCTTTTTACAAACAAACCAAGGGCTGTAAACATGGAGTCACACAGGCTGACAGGTAACTTGCTGAATGGACAACTCTGGTGGCTGTCATCCGGCACAATTAGGACGGCAAGTCGTACTACACTGTAGTACTTCTTATGTATATATTTATATTCTTTGGTCTCACAAAGAGCTCAAGAAGAAATAATTGATGATGAACATTAATAGTATTATCGGACTGCAAATCTACCACGTTATGTATAGTACAAATTAGCAGGGATACTGTGGGATTGTCACATTCTTTTTTTATTGGCCTTAATGAACAGCCAAATCACACACTGTAGGATAAAAGCACAGTACGCTACAGTTTTAACCAGTTTTGACAGGTTTTTCCTCGATCGGTCAGTTTTAACTTACTGATCAGGGAAGAATCCCTGCTCTCATGTGCTGATTTTTACTGTATACTGTTTAGACAGATTGCTTCCAGATCACAGTCAGCAGATGGATTTACCTGTAGTTTTGCTTTTGAAATCATGCTAAAATCACATATCTACGAAAAGATGTTTATGTTGAGGGTCGTGCTCAGAAAATGTATTTTATTTAAATTTTCAAACATCTGTAGTGGTACTGGCCTCAAAAATCCTATACACTGTAAAACATTATGCCAGAGTGTACTGGAACCAGTTCATCTTTTATGACCGACTAAATGTAATGAGGGAAATTTGATGTGTGGCTTAAACACAAGTTAAAGGAAGTCATGGTTACTTCTTCTCATGATAATGAAAACTGTGCAAACCACGATGAAGTTTAGTGTCGAATCTGGTCTCTACATCAGTGCCCTAATATATATTAAGGTTACCTCATAGTTTGTCTTTGTACTAACTCAAACAGCGGCAGCCACACAGTGGCCAAGTTCTTTAAGTCAAACGAGGAACTGAGTCCTTGAGGTGTGAAATGAAAATAGAAAGAAAATCTTAATGTCATGTGTGACAGTGTGACTAAACAGTTGTTAATTGAACTTAACATTTTACTGAACTTGTCTTCTCCACTTTAGTTAACTTAGGTCAGCTAGTTTTACATTCTCACAACTCGTGAAACTACTCTGAACTAATTAATCAATTTATGTTCAGTCACCTCACACGTTTAAGGCAACAGGAGGACTTATGGTTTTAAGCTGAACCAGCTTAAAAGGTTTGACAATCTATCTACTGTCAAAAAATACTGCAGTGCAATGCAAATACAATGTGGTGACAATATATATCTTCTCGTAGTGAGATCACTTCATGTTAATTGCCAAAGTGACTGATGTAAAGTGTACAGGCATCCCGTTTTCCAAATGGCGGATATCTCAGGGAATGAAACTCCTTGAATATTAATGTATTTCCACTCAATTTTTCTCCTCCACCGTTGGGAGCTCAAGCAGAGTTCATATGCCCGTGAGATGTCTGTCCGGCTTTCGCTAAGATGCATACAAACACACATGCCCACGCACGCACACACACTAATACAGGCTGGAGATATAGAGGGGAAGCTGATCAGCCGTGTGGAGTGGGGAGGGCACTCCAATGGGACTAATTAAAGGGATGGAACAGACTGCAGAACTCATCAGAGACCACCACTTTTTCTCTAACTCTATCTCTTTCTCCTCTTGCTCTTTCTTTCTCTTTTGCTCCTCTGTGTTTGGTTAATGAAAGCTACATCATCCAGGGCTACAGGATGCAATGCTGCTTTCTTGCTCCTATTCATGCCGGTGGATATGATCAAAGGTGTTTAGGAATTTCTTTCCGACGTCTATGCTACCTCAAGCGGCTGCTGGAAACACTTTTCTACAGACACGTGCAGTTCACAAACAGATGCAAACACGTTCAAACACAAGTGTTCACAAACAGTTTCCGCACAATTGGATTTTTAAAATTCACCAACTTCCTTGTTCACATGATACAGCATTTTGGTTTATCCAGGTATAAAAGCAGCTGTTGTTTGTGAGTTTGTGCTGATGTGTGTGTGTGTGTGTGTGTGTGTGTGTGTGTGTGTGTGTGTGTGCATGAGTCACCATTGGCTGCTGAGTTTGATACTGATGGAGAGTCAAGGTGTTTAGATGATATTGATCAGAACCCCGTGTTCTTGAGCAGTCAGACAAACACACACACACACACACACACACACACACACACACACACACGGCTGCTTCCCCTCCCCTTCTTTCTCTCGTTCTCCCTCTCTTTTTCAGCTCCTTTCTGAATCCATTTCTATATCACACACCCACTCATTCTGCGGCAGACAGACCAAACAACCAGCCATAATGAAGTGGCACTGCATCATCACAAACACTGCTGTGTGTCTAAATGAGCTGGAGAGGAAGCAGGCAGCATCTCTGCTTTGTTTCCTAATTATTCACTACAAGCAGAGCATAGGTGAGGACAGGAAGAAGGGGGTAAGAAGAAGATGGAGAGGGGAGAGGATATAGGATGATTAAAGGAGACGAGAAGAGATGAATGGGAGAACAGACGAAAAGCAACAATGAAGCATATATGTATGATTCTATGTGTATGTGTGTGTGATGCCCTCTAACCAGAGAAATCCTTGGCTCAACCTGTCAGGCTTTGCAGCTTCCTCCAGCTCTAGAAATGCCAGGCTACGTAGCCAAATGACTCACACACTCAGCTCAGAACCCAAGCCAGGGCTTAACGTACATAAACGTTTTCATGGCAAAAGTGCTCACACTCATGCTCACAGATATATATGCCCAAATACACGTGGACAAGTAAACACATCAGCACATACTCAGACCTAGTCAGGTTAGCGTATAATCTTGTCTGCACTGAGCTAATCTGCACACAAGCCTGGAAATTCTGATTTCTTTTATGTTTTTACATCAACATCATCACTCAAAGTCGACTAAGATGGTCCTCCTGGGGGGGTCCTTATTGTGGGTTTTCAAATGCCTGAAGAGGCCAATTATGGAACCACAAATTTTCTTGGAGTGTGGGCACAGATGTGAGGTGCAGCAAATGCTATGTGGGACAGCCTTTTTGATGGGGACTCTCCTTTCTTTACTGCTGCTTGAATCTGGCAGCCTGTCGGAGATCGTCTTCATGGAATGTGGCTCCTTCCTGTAAAATGTTTCTCCAAGCAGATCTGTTTTGAGCAAGGTATTCCCAATTAGAGCTGTTTGTGTGGTATTCTTTGAGTTTTTTTCTGACTTCCCACTGCTCATTGGCCAGCAGTTAGTTCAGGACCTGTTTTGGTAGGTGTGTGTCAGACAAGATAAATACCTTGTAGACCAGAAGCTTGGTCTCTGCAAGTAGGACAGGGTTTTCAAAGACTCCTGCGGAGCTTTGCTAAAACTGCACAGGCAAAACAAATGTGACAGTGCACCTTGCTATTGATGTCAACCCTGGAGGAGAGGTGACTTCCAAGGTAGGGGAACTGGCCCACATTTTCAAAGCTTATGCTTTAAATTGTTATTGGTGTTGCGGGTACAGAGGAGTCCAGTGGGGAATCTTGGTCTTTTTTATGTTCACGAACAAACCAAAGTGTGTGTACACCCTGGCAAAAGCATCGAGTATACACTGCAGATCTTTTTCTGTTTTTGGCGACGATGGTGTTATCATCGGCATATTGCAGCTCCATGACAGATGTGTGAAAGATCTTGGACTTAGCCTTGAAACTGTTACGTTGAGCAGCTTGCCATCTGTTCTACACATGATCTGGACACCAGGGGGAGTAAAATGTGACTTGATTAGGTGAAGAACTGTTCAAATGAAATCTATGGGGGCAACAAATGGTTTGATGACAGTTTCTACATTTACAATTTTGCTGTCACTGCCATTACAGAGCATTGTTGCTAACATGTCATGAAGGAGCCTCAGAATCCTAATTTTCCCGACATCCACACTTTGTTAGTTAGTGGAGTCAAATGCTTTGGTAAGGTCAACGAAGTCCATGTATTTTGGTTGTTTGTGAAAATAATCACATCTCTGCTAAAAAGAATTGCATTATCAGTTGATTCTGGTCCCACTCTAAAGTGTTCGCTGCAGTTGCAGTTCTTTGCCTTTTTCCAAAGTAAAGTTAGTAACGTAACCCAAAGACACACGCTTCTAAGTGCAAGGCAACATCATCTTCTCTGCAATCTGGACAATATCTCACATGGCAGAACCATATAAAGACAGAATTCAGTTTTTGTAAGTGTGGAGAGATGCAGTTGCAAAGAGCCCGAAAATGTGCAACCAAGAGTAGCAGCAGTAGTTTACAACGTGAAGTGTTTGGAGCAAATCTGCATCCTCCTAAATTCTCAGATACACCGTATTTTTTAAAATGTAAACAGGGTGTGTTCAAGCTGAAATGGATTGCTGAGTTTCTCTTCATGTTGTATCTCAGTGTCACACATTTGCTTTTGCTTTGCTAGCCTCCTGCTGTTATTTATTCACACTGTTACATGCAGTACACACACACACACACGTTCACAAGTTTACTTACACAGTTTCCCTGGTGGAGAAGGAGAGTTTGTTTGTCTGTGGTTGAAGTTTTTGTAATACTCAGTGCTCAGAATATAAAGTGCTTTAATCATATGCACCTCTGCACGCCAATTCAATGTAAACACCTGCCAGCATTTGGACACAAAGAGAGACACACAACAAAGCATTCTGTATGTTATGGGGTGTTTACTCATCATTGGCTGCGTCATCCAAAGAACAATGTAATAAGAATCTAAAATCTTTTATTAAAACCGTATTGCTTACTACTAATAAAACATAACTTGTGTTGTTTATTTTTATTTTTTTTATTAGAAAGTTTTCATTATTGTTTCCATTACAAGGCTTACTGCCTAGTTTGTGGGTTTGCGTATGTGTGTATTCTCAACAGACATTTGTCAGACCTGGGTAGGCTGTAAAAGCTTTGCACTGCTTTAGTTTGGATTACAATACTCTTCACTCAACAGATGCCATCTATTTACAGCCATCAAAAATACATACACAGTAGTTAATCACTGGACTGGCGATGGTGTAGAACATTATTAACAGAACTTGGATCACTTTGGTTTTTGACGCGGTTTTCCTGTCAGCTGCCAACACAGAGAATTAAATACAAGTTTCCAAATTTACAAGCAGTGATAGTTTCCTAAGTTGTCTTCTGTATTTCATCCTGTCATCCCTTTGTTTCTTTCTTCTTGTCTTTACTTCTCTCCCTCTGTGTGTCTCTCACCATCTCCCCTTCTGTTTGAATGTGTTTGCAGTGAACAGTAATTTTGCTTGTGTAAATATTTTTTTTCTTTGGCAACGCAGAGAGGCACTGCAAGGAGTCTGTGAATACCAGTTGTGTGTATGACAATGCCAACATGTTTATGTTTAGCGAATGTAATGTTTACTGTACCATGTTCACTGTCTTAGTTGAGTGTGTTAGCATGCCAACATTTGGTAACTGGCACTGAGCACTAAGTAAAGCTGAGGCCCATGTAAAAGCCATTATTTCTGTATTTGGGCACAGGCTAAAGTACTGGAAAAATCTATATATTGATCTGAAAATGAACCACTAACCCTACAAGAAAAGACAGGGGATCACCAAAATGATTACAATTCATCCTCAGGGGAACATGAATGCCTGTGCCAAATTTCAAGGTAATCCAGCCTATAGTTGCCAGCCTTTGGGTTTTACCAAAGTCAATAGGACCCTTGTCTTGGAACCATGAATGTTGAGATATTTCCGTTTGGACCAAAGACTGACATTGCCATCAATAGAACCATGTTGCTAGAAAGGCTAAAAAGGCAGAAAGGAGGAAAAGATATGCATTCATCCAGTAGCAACAGCTGAAAAAAGGTCATGAAGTACAGAGTGTATTCCAGTCCTTTTGTTTATGTTTGTTCTCTAATCGAATATGTGTGTTTCTTTTTGACAGAATGCGGGAACGGGGTCCTTGCATTTGTGGCGTAGGTGTGTGGAGTCTACTGCTGTCCCTCTGTTTGGCCTCCCTCACACATGCACACAGGAGCCACATAGGTAGGTAGATTTATGTGTTTATATCTGCTTGTGTGTGTATATATACAGTATATATA
>JBBMJY010000012.1:13637290-13656443 GCA_037833715.1 Toxotes lorentzi | reverse complement strand
TATATATATAGTATATATACAGTATATATCCTGTGAGCCCATCGGTGTCTCTGCACAGCGTTGATGGTATTGGATCTATCACCGATTACAATGGCAGGCAGCCTCTGCAGCCAATTTCTTTTCACATGTTGTAAAGTTGGAGTGAATAGGCCGTGTGGTACCCGAGGGAATGCAGAGGTCAGATTCACTGTGAAATACGAGACCACAGAGGCAGGTTTGCCAGGAAGAACACACAAAAAGTTCTTTAATAAAAGGAAGAGGATTAAGAGTAATCCAACAAAGAAAGGTCTTCTTAGTTCAGAGGCTTTCACGCCTTTGCAGTACCATCAGGGTGGGGTGACTGCTGAAAATGCCTGTACTTCACATCACAGACAGCGAGCAGTGAGCCTTAAGGATTAGAAATCCCTGGCTGTGTGATACCCCTCCCATGTGGGCCAAGTGGCTGACTCACTGGCAAAACTGTTTATTAGGGACACCTAGCTACATCTTAGCTATTGAACTTAGAGAAGTGTTAATTTAACATTATTGCAATTTTGACAGTTACTCTTAATGACATTCTTGTATTGGATTACTTTAAAAATCAGCTTTGCATGACAAATCGAGTCAGCAAAAACTGCCATGCTAATGGTTTTCTAAGGATGTAATTAGGCACCGTGGTGCTTTTAGCTAAATGCAAATGCCAGAATGCGAACAAGCTGACGATGACAATGCTAACATGCTGATGTTTTACAGGTACAATGTTTTCCATGTTTCCGACACACTGACCAACATTGCGGTTGTGTCTCTAAAACACTAGAAACCTAAAACACAGCGTAAGTGTAGAACACAGCAGGACACAGAATCAAACATTAAAAAAGAGTGAGTTTTTTTTTTGTCGTGTTTGGAGAGACGGTTGCTGAGGGTGAGGGTGCTTGAAGGGGATGTTTTAGGTGAAGCAAAGCAGTTTTAACTGAATCTGTTGTGGGACAAGGAGCCAGTGGAGGTGTATTCAGATATCTTGTTCATCCAGATCATGTCAGTGGGGGTGGATAGGATCATTCTGCTACTGACTAATGAAAACAGAACCCAAATGCTGACTGCACAGGCCCCGGCACCTGAAGCCATGCAGTCCTCCTCTGACTCTGGACTTGGGTGGCACCAAGGCTGCGGATCTTTGGTGCTCCAGGGGCTTCAAAATTAAGTTTCAAGGCCTGTGTTACAGATATGATAATTTAGTCAGAAAGTTTTATTTCCAGACTGTTCCTCCAGACTTGTGGAGCAAAGAAAAGACCAAAGCAGGGATGTGACTAACATGTTAAAAAAAAAAAAAAAAACATATATGACCACAACAAATAATTGGCAATGACAAGAAACACCTAAGGATAAAACCAGGAAGTGATGATAGCGGATTTTGTGTTTGGTTTGACTACATATGATAGGCAGTGATGGCTTGAAAATGTTAAGGTCTGCCTTTGGCTTTCATGTCGTGACAGTGGCGTGCACCAGCTGTCCTTCATCTGAACTGATTGTCTTTGTCATTGTTGCTACTGTGTATCTCATGTCACTGATGCTTAAGATATTTATACTGCAGTCGGTGTATTGTATCTCTCAAAATCTGCCTTGTACGGTTGTTCTGTGGCTGATAAGAAAGATGAATGTAGCATCTTTGACGGCCTTCTCTGTAGAAACTGAAAATTTTCCATAATGTCACCACTTCTTGGAAACGACAAGTTTTTTTTGTGCGAGTTTATGTGTGTGTACAATAAACTAGGACACGCAGTCCTTGCCGGAATGCGAGCACCTATAACCCCTGCGTCTGTGTGTTGTGTCTGTTTGTGTGTTAGATTGACTCTGCTGTTCTGTGGCTGCCAAGCATTATCTGCTCTTCTAACAGAGAGATTCTTGACAAGGCAAGGGCAAACATTTTCATAAATAGAAGGATGGTGAAAAGACATGGAGAGAGTAAGGAGACGCGCTCTTATTGTGGTACATCAACGGGCTTTCAGTGAAGTGCTGAGGTCTGCACAAAGCAATGGAAACACAGAAAACATCGGGTGAGAGAGATGAATAGCAAAGTCACCAGATAGGAAAAGTTTAGCAGCTTTGCGTCACTTAAGAAACTGTCACAGTTATTTTATCAGACTATCCTCTGAACCGCACTCTGGCTCATTGAAATTGCATTTATATTGAAATAATTTGCAAATGTGTGTTGTACTGTCACCGGATTATGTTTTATATAATCATAATGAGGATACGTTGTTGATTTACTTATTTGGCGAGCCTCAAATATGTTCATACTGCACCCACCTACCAAAAAAATCGATCTTGCCGAACAATATCCACTTGTAATTATTGCAGCATAATTCAACTTTTTTACGGTAATCTTTTGGCACTCACAGCACTTGGTTAAAGTTAGGGAGAAATTGTGGTCTGGTTTATACAGAAAAAAAAGTTCACTGTGTTCACTTCAGATGCAATGTTTTCAAAAACAACCACCCCCCAAACCTTAACCAAAGTGCTTTTATTATCCAAAACCGGGATCTGGAGGAGAATGCAGGTCTCTGGTGACAGTGGTGAGCTTTGTATGTCTGCTATCCACCCCAACCACCTCCTTTTTAATAAATGTAGCACTTCATTCATTCAAGAACGTAATTGGGAAAACAGTTTAGTTGTATATTGGAGACAAAGCAGGAGCAGTGGCAGTAATTGTGGTGTTAGCAATTTTGGTGATAGAGTCTTATGTGTGTGTGTGCATGTGTGTGAACACGTGTAGCAAATGCGTGCTCCTCTTAATGGCTCATTGATTGTAGAGTAAGTTGTAATCAGGGAGTTACAGCGTTATCCAGTTGCAGGTTGTCTGAGTGGGGGGAAAAAAACAGAAGAGTAATCAGATAATTAGTAAATACAATCCCTAAGGTCACTTCACACACACACACACACACACAGGCAGGTAAAGACAACGACTGAAGCCATTCAATTCTATGAGTTAAACATAAATCTGTTTGAAGCCGACGTTAGATCAAAGACAATTAGCTAGGTGATTAATTTTATTTTTTGGTTTTTTTTTTCATGCTGTGTAATATGTCTACATCTTGAATGTGGAGTTACTAGAAAACTGTGACCTGAACAGTTACACTGGATGTGGACTTGCTGCAGTTTGTCTAGCTGGCTGTGGTGGTCTTTGACAGGAAGAGAAAAAAAGACAGTGATCTGAGCTCAGTCTGTGTTTGCTGACCAGGTGTCATCTCTCGTTAGAAGAGGTGAAGTCACGGGAGTTGACTGAACAGTATGCGGATTCTACTTTAGCTAACGCTAGCTGGCCAGCTGTCCGCAGATATCGGCCTGAGGTCATGTCAAGAAACACAAACAGCGGACTTGTATGCCCTGTCTGTGCTGAAACTGATAAGTGCACATTCGCTTTGAATGTCCAAGTCTAACTTAGCTGAAGCATGTGGAACTGATGTAGCTGTAGGGGATAGCAGTTTTGTTTTTTTTAATATGCACAAGAAGTCTTAAAATATATGATGTTTCAATCATGTTTAAGTTTTCTTGCATCTTGCAGGGAACAAAACTGATTAAAATTGTGACATGTCCCAGGGCTTAGAGAAAAAAAAAAAGGAGAGATTTTATTTTTTGGCCATATTGCCACCAGCTCAGAAGGCATGCGCTGACAAGACAGCTGTGGCGACCTCAGGAGGAAAGTGGAGGGGGCTGAGAGGTGGTAAAAGAAGCCTCAGCAGGTGCGTGTGTGTGCGAATGTGTGTGCGTGTCTTCCTAGCTTATGTTCACCTTTTATTCTCCAGATTTTTATCTCTCAGGCCAGAACAGAAAAACTTCCCTTTCCTTTGCCGCTGGTGTCTCTCCATCTGTTATACCATTCACCCCCCGTCTGTTTCCCTTATTCACGTTCTATTATACACATCATTACAAAGCTGTGTGAAAATCACAGGCTTTAAACTCAGACCACAGAGCTCTAACACCCTTAGTGGACTGCAGATCTCCTGCCACGAGGAGATCTTATTTGCAGACGAAGTGTAGGCCTTGGTGAAATGTCTCAGTGGTTTTGCCAATAGTCTTGGAGAAACAGCTTGGCTTGGATTTTGAAGTTAAGCGGAACAGTGATTATGTTGATCACTTCACCACACGCTGTCGAGTCATTGATTCTCAGTCTATATGCTGCAATCTCCATACATCGCCACTGATTAGAGATTCCTAAGAACTTAACTTACTCTGAAAGGCATTCTGTCTGCCAAGAAGGGGAAATAGAAATGTAAGGACAAAGACATACAGGGATACTAAGACGCACGTGCTGTACCACTCTCACAGAAGCTCAGAGAGACATGTGCATTCAGTCAGGCACGCAGACGGGCCCGCAGTAAATGCACACGGAAAGACACATAGAAACACATGCACACACACCTACATGCGTGCACACTCAAAGAGGCTCTCTAATGTGATGTGCGGAGACAGGCTGTCTGCCTTCCTTAGAGGCCGCTCCACAGTGAAGCTGCACTCCATGCTTGGTTTACAACACGGGTCCATATGGCTTGTGAAAAATTCAAGCTGAAAATTACACATTTTTTTCTTGCTGACAAACATCCCAGCATTCCCAACAACTTTTAATTCACTGGTCAAGAGACGGAGAGAGAGTGTTGTGTGTGCGAGAGAACGAGAGCAGCAAATTATTAGGAGTGGGACAAATAATCAAGATTGTAATTTACTATCATTCAGTCTTTTGCAATATGAATAAACCAGGATTTATAATAATACTGCACATCATGATTTATGCTGAATGCCAGTGTTCATAAGTAATGTAGACAAGTAAGGTTCTCTATATGTTGTGAAGAAGGATGTAAGGATGTGGAGGTTGGGGCGGTAGCACATGTGACTTTTAACCAAGCGAAAGGAGTTAAAGTGTAATTAACGTTCAACTTTTTTTATTTATAGTAACCACAATCTTTTCACTTTATTGAACAAAGTGACAACTGTAAAAATTTAATTTAATGGAAAAAAAAACCTGTTGAATATAAACTGGTGTACTGAAGAAAATCAGCGTTCTTGTATGGTGATAGGGATGGGATGAAGTGGCATCATTATTCAAGACTATTCACCTCCACCCACACCTCCAGTAGGAGGCAAAGGCCTCCTTGGAAAATGTAAATAAAGTTTTTGCCGACTGACTCAAACACATACCTTCGACGCATGATATCATTCTGGCTATCTGCTAGCTATTTTGATCCAGAAGCTACAGTCATGTGTGGTTTTACAGGAAGAGAGGGATTTACATATTTGATCAAAAATGATTTTTTGGACATATGTTTGACACATACCGAAAGACAGAAAAATTAACATGGGAGTACAGGATAAGAACTCTACAAAAACCATTAAGTCATAGAAAGTAAAATAATTCATCTATATACATTACTATATACACTATATACATTAACTGCATTTTATGTTATGTTTTCAAACCTATTAAACACATAAGAAAACAAAACATAAGAACTGTGCAATAAATATAACAAAATAGCCATTTTGAAAAGCCAGTTAAATATGCAAACTACAGCTTCCACTGTGGTTTAAAGACATTTTGGTAGTTCCGATGTATCTTACTTATAGGTTCACTTGAAGGTTTTTGTTCACAATACTTAACAAAATCATAGATATACCATGGTATGGGATGGTGAAGAAAAAAAGTGACGCAATAAGGTTGTTATTTCTTTTGTCATTTCTATGTCATGTTTTTTCCTCCGGGGATCAATAAAGTCTTATCTTATCTTATCTTTTTTAGTCCGAGCAGGTTATGGCAAGTGTGAAAATTACCATTTTGCTCATAGGCAAATTTAGCTCATTGTCACATTACAAATACATCGCATTTTGTCATACTTGTTTCCACTGAAGACTTTTACCCGATTGCCTTCCAGCAACCGAGATACCTGTTAATTATGATCTGTCCATTTGTTCATCATTATGGGTGTTATATAGCCCTTAGCACCCCCCCCCCCTTTTTTTCCCTTCCTTGCTCCACTTCAATTGGTGCTGCTGACAAATTCCAACAAACTAAATTTGCATATGCTCACCTTCGCCAATCAGTGTGTCCTTGGTAATGCACGTGTTGTTTTAACCATGATGTATTCAGTTATTAAGGTGCCACGAGTGTATTTGATAACTGGCTACAGGCACTCTGGCCTTTTGTAGTCTATCACAAGATAATCTCCTATTTATTCCTACTCAGGCACGATTCCACTGCATATTCAAGGAATGCGGACATGAGAAATATATTATCTAATGTCTGTCAGGCAGACCGCCTGTTTGCTCAAATGTTGAACAAGAAGATCACAAAGCAGCCAAAATGGCTTTTCCACCAGGGGGAAGTGTGTTTATAGCTGTTATTTTCCACCAAGTGCAGAAAATGAATATCTATGAAAGTAGAAAGGTGATGCCAGACAGCAAGATGCACTATGCTAGGAGGCAGTATGATTCATGGCCTATGCCTGAAAAACCAGGTCGACAGATAAACAAAAGTGGACTGTGAGGGTTTGATTGGGTTATTAAGAACGGGTGGGAGCTGCTGATTTAGATCTCCTATACCTCAAAACATTGTTAAAGAAAAGATATTTTCATTGATTCCATTAAGGATGATGATCAACAACACTAGATGTTTAGTAGGGATAATGTTTACCAAGGTCACCTTCTTATTTTAGCTGTCATGCTGACATTGCTGTTTAGCACTAGAGCTGAGGCCGGTGGGACTGTTATTAGTTTTGCATGGTTCTGGTCATAAATCAAAGTACTGCAGACACTGAAACTTTGAGCTGATGATGGGGTGAGAAGAAAAGTAAAGGTATCACCAAAATTACTACAATTCAGACTGTCAGTAACACACACACACACAAACACACAAAAAAAACTAAATTGGTCTTGTGGTCAGAGGATTGCCAAACTCTGGGGACCACGAACATCTGTGCAAAGTCTATAGGATTCATCCTCTGGGGACCTCATGGCAATCCAACAAAGATTTGCTGAGACATTTCAGTCTGGACAGACTGACATCCCTAGAACAACACTAATGTAGATGGTAATGTAAATGGTAAACTAAAGACATCCTTCCACACAGAACAGAAACAATGTCTCTCAGAAACCTGCAAATACAACATTTTATTGAAAAAAATTTGGATCCTTCAATTCTTCTCAAGTGTAAAGACTTGACAACCTGAGAAAAAAGAAATCCACACCACGGACCCACAAAAACAGCTGAACCCTCAAGGTAAAAAAAAAACTAAAACTAAACATAACAAAGAAAAGAAAAAAAAAACATTTACAGTATGGGTGCTGCGGTCACTGTCTGATTGTGTGGTTGTACTAATTCGTGTAAATGGAGAGCTTCCTCTGGCTGCACAGTGAGATTACCTCATTGGGGCCCTCTCATCGCACTCATTAGTGCTAATCGTTAACCTGTTCCCTCACCAGCCAACCCCACATAGACCCAGCCTGGCACATCTGTATGGTTTCTTAAGCAAAACTAAAACCTCTATTGACTGTCTGCCTTTGCTTAAGCCACTATACGGAACTAGGATGGTAACAACAGTAGTGTGGATTAACATTCTGGCAAGAAAGCTACAGGGAGATATAATTAAAACAGTAATGACTAATTAGCCTTGATTGCAGTTTTTACAAGTCATAAAGTAATTCTATTTCTATTAAATCCCTATATCTGTTGGTCTTTGAGCTGCCAAGTCTCCCTCTCTCTCCTTCGTCGTTCCGCTACCACTCCATTCCTCTCTTTTGCCCTCTGTTTCATATTCTCTCTTTCCTCCTCTTCCCAACTTTTACTTTATTTCACAGCTATTAAACCAGGAAATTTCAATCAGGTAGCACAGCATGAATTTCTGCAGGGGCAGGAAAGAAAGAGTGAACTTTTATTTAATGCAGCCGTTCTTTCTTTTCTCCACTCCACCTCCATCTCGTCTCTCTTTTCTTCCGCAGCTGAACTCAACCTTGGCTCTTTATAGTTTATGATTCAATTTCCAATTTGTCCTCCAGAGGTATTTGCCTGGTGGGTGGCGCAGCGGTTTTGTTCTTATGTGTTTGCACAATACTCGCCTTTGGTATTCATAGGAACACAGTCTTACAGATACATGCATTTGAATTTCCAATTCTGTGTCTGCAATTCTTTTGGCTTTATTTTACATGAAAGTCACACTGAGATGGGAATCGCCCTTTCAAGTAAGCTCTTGGCAAGCAAGGAGAGGCGTGCTGAAATATGTATAACCAATACATACCATTTCCTTTTATTAGAGTCAAGGATGACCAGAGGAGGTTACTTTGGGATTTGAAGGTTGTTGGTTCATCTCATGCTCTCAAACAGAGAACTATGTAGTGTTCTTCTAATTCTGCCAAGAAATACAAGTACATTCATAGCTGCAGGGTGTAAATTACAAGCAGTTTTAAGCCCCGCAGCAGGACCTACAAATTAAAGGTAATTTGTATTTAGTAATAGTAAAGCAATTGTAATAGTTACTTTTAATATAACATTTGTTTCACTAACTAAGAAGAATAAGAAAGCAATCGTATCTAAGACAAGTGATAATGATTTCATATGATGAATATACAGTATGTATATATATATATGTATGTATCTATTTATCTGCTGTAAATTATTTTGTGGTCATCGGGTCTTATTTTGAGTTGTTGAATAGTTTTTGCCTGCTTTCTTATTGTGTCCCCCTGCAGACCCTGACCCTGTAGTCTGATAATAAATCGGTCAATGGCAACATAAACTAAACTAAACTATGTAATGGGGGCACTTACTTCACACCAAGCAATTTCTTGTTACTTATTGGCCAACATATAAAGCAAACCCCATTATATCTGCAATAAGCTCATTTCAGCTGATATATTAGCCAAGTTATCAGTTAAGCTCTAATATCCTAATGATTTTTTTATTTAAATAAATATTCTCATTTGATGAAAAACTTTGATGAATTATTTCAAATATCTGAGCTCTCTTTTGTTGAATGTGTAGTAATAAGAACAGTAGTGCTCTATCTGTTCTTTCTTGCTGTTGTCATTAAGATGTCGTATCTGAAACTGAATCAGTGTCTAACCTGCTTATCCTGTCCAGGAGGGATTGTGAGGGACCGTAGCCTATCCCATCATGTTTTGGTCCACAGACAGGGCGCGCCTTGGATTTGTCGATCACACATTTATGCACACATTCAAAGCCACAGGCAATTTCACATTCAAATTCACCTGAACTCCATGTCTTTGTACTGTGAAAACAAGCCATAGCACCAAAGAGCACTTTACAAAGGGGGTATTAGCAGAGCTATATTCTTATTTGTGTTTGTTAAGAATTAACACTGAAAAAAAAAAAAACTCGCTGCATGTTATTGTATAATTTCCAAACAGTCAAGCTCAAAGCACATCAAAGCGTTTCAGTCTGCTTCCTTGGGGTTCGTTTACCCCCGTTTCCCTCCCATTTCCCTCCCATTTCACTCTCCATGTACACAGTTTCTGATTTATAGTCTCAGGAGATTCTGCAAATGACCAGATGTTTGGAAAGGGGAAAAAAGGCAAGATGTTACCTTTTGAACCATTTAGATACTTGAAACAGGCTTTCGGGAAGAGAAGCAGGGATCCATTCAAAGCCTCTGTGTTCTCTGCCACGTGCACCAAGAATGATATGGACAGATGAATGCTCAATATCACGTATCAAAAGTGTTGCTTGTTTTCTCTTGGCTGGATCTAAAGTAGAATAACCTCCTTCCAGCAGAGTTTTCCCAGTAGAGCTGGCATGCTTGAAGCTATGTGAATTATGAATGCAACATACTTATCCCATATAGGAGCTTCACATGTGTTGTTACCGTCATATAGAAACGGCACGAAAAAAAAATGTAGCCATACAAGTTCACACTTTTCACATTTTCCAAAACAATCCATTAGGAGCGGACCCTCAGCGGTCCTTCCATTAGGTTCATGCAGAGATAATGGACCACCACGGTTAGAAAATAGCCACCAATGTGGGAGAAATTTGTAAAAGAGTAAAGTTTAATCCTGGACAAACCAGTCGAATGAGTGCTGAAAATATATTGTAGTAAGAAAATGAGAACAAAAGTAGAAACAAAACTTGGACCAAAAGAGGCTTGAATACACAGCTCAATATAAAATTGGCCCTAGCAGTAATTGCTACAATAGAAATATGACTGGGTTTTGGACAGTCCCAAATGTAGTAGAATTCAGTGGATTGATAGAGCCTCTGTTTTGGTCTGTTTAATACTAATGCTGATATAATAAACAGTATGCATATGATTGTGCTTTTGTGTGAGTGTGTGTGCATGTGTGCACCGTGGAGAGCAGCTTTAGTATTCGTAACGGCAGCTCCAGAGTCATGCGCTGATGGATGGGCTGCTCTTTACTTTACTGATGTACTGTGATCAATGCTGATGCAAGGAAAGAGAGTGTGGGAGAGAGAGAGAGTGAGAGGGGGGGGGGGTAATGTGCTGCCTCTGCAAATCTCTCTCTCTCATTCTCTCTCTTTCACCTTCTCCCTCCGTGTCTCTCTCTCTCCATCTTTTTGCATTAATCCTCTCCTCTCACGGTGAGTTTCCCACTCTGTTGATCCTGCCAGTATCTGCATATGCTGCACTCTCACCGGCATCATCGCCTTAACTAATATGACACAGTGTTTCCATGCGGAGCATATGCTGCACAGGGCAACTTTCAGCAGATTACTAGATTATAGATTAAGTACAGAAAGTTAAGTGTGCGAGAACGCATGTGTGTGTGTGTGTGTGTGTGTGTGTGTGTTTATGCGCATCCCTTTCTGGCACAGGTCTTTAAAGAGGACACAAACATCGTGTTTGTCTAACTGTCCAGCCTGGCCTCTCATGTTGCCTAAATGTGGTTAAGAGGCTTTTATTTTTAGTCTTTTGCTGTTGTGAGTTAAATAAAACAGCAGTAATGCAGCTTCACTAATCCTCTCACACAACTAATCCTAGCAGAACACCACTGTAAATACTCTGTGGGCTGCATTAAAGCAGAAATCACTCAATCCCTCACTGAGTGTTTTATGCTTATTTTGGTTCAGATTAATAGAAATTCTTCTATTTTTCATCTACGAGAGAGATAGCCCGGAAATAACTGGACTTTTGACATTTTCTGTGTGGCGTTGGTGTATTTCTAAAGTATCTTTGTGCTGAAGTGTGCTTTAGCCAGCGCATACAGTATTCAGTATGAGAATCAATACAAGGCTGCTTGCTTGAGAAAGACAGACAGTCATAGAAATTGATCTGAGATTACCTATACTGTTACCTCTTTATACATTGGTCACAATACTGTAGATGGAGCTGATTTTAAGATTATCCACAGACAAGGGATCATCCACAAAGATGATTACCATAGTCATAACCTGATATTACCCATAGCAACCATTCCCACATTTTCTTTAGCCTCTCTCTCTCTGCCAACAAGTCCTCTCCATTGTTACCTTACTACCCAAACAAATACTGTACGGCAAAACCAAAGCAGGGTGAATTTCTTCTTGACTGTGTGCAAAAATGTAATTACAAGGACCTGTGAAGTGACAAATTAAGCAAATTAATCAGGAAATGCCTCCTTGATAATTTTTTTTTTTTTAAAGTTGCCTCCTCCATATTTTAATCAACTAATTGCTCTTGTGGAATTTAAAGTACAGATACCATCTGAAATGATTAACAAAATCACTGTCATAATAATGTATTTTTGCTATTAAGCGTTCACAAATAACCAAAATCTTGAGATTCCACCCCACTGGCCTTCTTGTATGTGTAAATAACAAGACAAGGAGTGAGGATAAATATGTACATACTCAAATAAATATTTAAGTGACGTAGCCCACAGCTTTCCCTGAAGCTCCTGAAACAATGTTTGCAGAATATACCTTGCTGAAAAATAATACAAATTCTGTTGTTAAGAAATTGAACAAACTGTGAAATGTGCATCACATAAAAGTTTTTTTTTTTTTTTTCTCTCAAAATGAAACTGCCACTGTGTTATTTAATATCTCCCATGGTGGGTCTGAAGTGAATTACACAAGCTGCCTGAAGCAAATATTGCTGCAGCAACTTTGGTGTGATTTCCTTTAACAAAAAAAAAACAAAATGTTTCCAAGATATGGGACTTTGAGGAGCCAAAGGGATATGCAAAGACTAAAGCCATTTGGGTAACGCCCTGCCTCTTTAAAAGGCTGTGCTCACCCACACAAGTGTTTTCAGTTAGTCTTATGACCTATGTTCAGACTGGTGCTGGCCAGTGCTAGAATTACAAAGTTGTCTCACTGTGTGTTGTGGCCTTTAAAGACCCTGTACACCCACACAGGTCTTTTTGAGTACCCTGGCTAATTAGACCTCCAGACCCTATGTACTTAAAAGAATGATAAAGGTGTAATTTGTCCTGCCCTAACAGGTGCAATAAACAAACTGAAGAGTGAAGGAGATGTAAATACAGCGCAGTTTGAAAATGGACACATATTCCTAAGCAGAGGTTGGATCGGGCAACATAGGTGGACTGTGATGTGAAGTGGTTTGAAGGCCAAGAGGCAGAAGATTGAGGTGCAGTCAAACCAGATTTAAGATGGTGAAATCTACATGCAATGTGTGGCGAAAAGCAATTGGGTCAAGAAATAGAAAGGGTGAGATAGTAATCATAAAAACCAGGAGCAAGCATGGTTAGCAGGTTAACAACAGCAGCATTATGTAGGTTCTTATCACACATTTTAATGTCATTAACCACTATCTTTGTCCTTGCACTTGCTGCAGTCAGCCAGCATCCCTCCATCTCTGCTGCCTGTATTATTTTGCCTTGCAATTATATTAACAAGAGCATACAAACGACTCTCTCAAATTTGCTTATTTCACGTGTCAAAGTGAGAAAACCAGATTGAAGGGAATGAGTCTGGGGTCCATGGAGTCATAAGAGTGCCACAATCAATCCGTAAAACAAAATTAGAAAGGAAATGTGGAAATATAAAGAGAAATAAAATATAAAAGAATAATAAGCTGTCTGTGACAATGCTCAGTCAAGAGTTGAATCGAGGGCAACTGGACTTGGTTGTAGTCCAGCAAAAACAATGGGGAAATGCAAAAGTGAAAGGGACTTAATTTCAGTAATTGTAAAACACCTCCTGTCATTGTAAACAGGCTAGCTAATTGAAAATATATTGTAAACTGTGAAAAAGGGGTTTCAGAGGAGCAAAGTTTTTTTTTTTTAAATCCAAAGCTGAACATGCAATATGCAGAACGCAGATGCCCAATTGAACTGACAAAAGCAATGGCACTGAGCATACAGCAGGTGGTTCTTTAGACTCATTGCTTTCAGTGTGATTTTAAAAGTTGCAGCAGACAGACTGGGAGCTTAAGTTTTATCCTGCTGCGTACTAATAGCCCAAATATGGTGGTTCTTTAGTTTCCTTCCCACAGAGTCCTAACAGAGACTAATCATCCCTCCAACACAAACTCTCCTCTTCTCTCACACCATTTACAGTCAGAACAGGCTGCGCCTTTTCCCCTCTCCCCCTCTCTTTTCTCTTTCCTTCTCTTTGCCTTCATCTCCCCTCCCTCTCTCTTCTCATCTTTTCACCTCTGGCTCTGCTGCCAGCCTGCCTCAGACACACCAGGGTTTCCCTTTCATTTGGTAGTAAAGGGATGGGATGAGAGAGGCAAGAGAGGAGAAGAGAAGAAGGATGTAATGATCTGTCTTCATGAATGCAGTTAGAGAGAAAGCGCTGACACAATGGAAGAGAGGCTTAAAGAAGAGATGAGCTTAATGCACCAGTCACAGAGCTCATCAGATCACTGTCAGTGTTCAATGGCCAATGGAGGTGTTTGAATTATGAATTAAGCATCTTCAGAGAAATACACTGAGTAATTACGTTCCAACATCATTTAGGATCAACAGTTTTTTGTTTGCACTTTTCCGCTGTTGCTTCTGTCAGGTACAAAGGAAAAAAACATTGATCTCTGTGTATTTGCGAAAAGGGAGCTCAAATTAGTTTTATTAATGCCAGTGTCATCAAATGCGCTCAATCTATACAAGACTGAGTAAACATTAAGAACAGAAATTGGCAGGGATCTCCTGATACCACACTACTGTTTTTTCGTTCTTGAGGTGCTAAATTAATAATACATTTCTTTTTTTCCCCACTTTTTTAACTCTACTGTGGCATTAACCACTAACTATATATTTGTAATTTAAAAGAGAAGAACAGTACAGTGTAGCACTTCACGATGGACAAAGTCGGCACAACAGTACTGCATTGTGTGTTGTGGGTGTTTTCAGCAGCGGGTCTGATGAAGCCTGCAGCTTTTCAATTCAGTTCAATTCAATTCAAAACACTTTATTTGTCCCTCAAGAGGCAATTTGAGGAAAGCGAGTCTGCAAACAAAAGTACACAGTTATGGTTCGTTTACGCACATGCAAACACTACAACTATTAGAAAGAGTTGAAATATACAAGGATTTATAACAGTGGTCAGAAAAGTCCAACTCCACAGTGGCACATAGTCAAAATTATAAGTGCCTTTATGAGTCTAACAGTCTATGAGACTGTTCACAAGTGCTTGCTTCTGGAATAAGAAGTGTTTTACATTCAGGCTATCTAAAACTGATTCCTGATAACACCAGCTCAAAGTATTCACAGAGGACCTGTGTGGGGTCATTAATAATCTTATATGTGTTTGTGAGGACTTGGTCAGTATTAAACTGTTGGGGGTCTTTGGATTTTGCCCATAATTTTAGAGCAATCACTTCTTAACTTTTTGACAAAGGGAAGTGAACCAGCAAGTAACTGAAAATCTAAAAATGCTTTCATTAAAAGAGGAATAAAACATTGTCAATATTCTCTGATCTAATCTAAAAGAGTTTAGGTGACGTAGGCAGTACAGAGCCGTTTTCACAATCACATCAAATCTCAATATATCTTCAAACACAGTTCCCAAGGATTTTAGATCTTCATCTAACCTCTTGATTGTAGCTCCTGATTATTTTCCTGTTCCCATTTTTCATGATCACCCCCTGCAAAACTGATCTGCCAGATTTTTATCTTTAAGGAGAGAGTGTCCAATCACGCCAGAAAGTGGCACTGCAGAAATCATCCATGCATCACTGTGAAACAGGTCAGAGTATGCTGGAAGCTTGGCCACAAAGTGAGTACTTGTGAGTGTGCAGTGGCTAATGTTGGATAGTAAAAATGCTCACAAAGAGGAACGTTACGTTGCTGTTGTCATGATGATATGATGTGTACCATCCTCCTTTGTGCCAATGCTTATAAATAATCTATTGCTTCAGTGCCACACATTATGCATCATTTCACTTACCACTTTAACCACAGTTTAAAACAACATGCCCAAAATTTGTTCTAGAAAAATCATTACCAGGAAAAATAATTTCCAAATAAAAATTCTGCGACTAAAAGTTTCCACCAGCTCTGAGCAAAGCACCTGCGAGCATCTCTAACATTTCACTTACAAGGTTTGCAGACGACAGCAGCTGTGAGTTGTGTGCTATGAGTTGACTGGTAACGTGTGGTGTAACATATGGGACTGTCCAGTTTTTCACAGAGAGTAAACAGGGTGATAGGACGCCATTTATCTAGATCTGTGAAATGACACCTCTGTAACACAGCGGCATAAACAACAACCATAACTCTCACACACACATGCACTCACACATGTGCGCACACAAACACACAGCAACCTGTTAAAGTGAAATACGCACAGCTTGACGTTTACGAGTGTCCGTCCTTATTCCTTTGACAGGGAGAGAATTCAGACAGAATGAAATCCTCATCAACATGGCCGCTGTGCTATAGATCTCTCCTCACAGTTCGCTGACTGACAAAGCAAAAACTGGAGGTGGGGTGCAAAAACTGAGTGTTTGGACTGAACACAATCATTGTGTTTCTGTCTCTATACTGGTTTGCCAGAATGACAGAAAGAAGGCAAAAGAAAGACGGAGAGACGCAGAGAAAGAAAGAGACAGACACCAGAAATGAAAAGAGGTTGGCATGGCTTTGAGCACCTCCACCCAACAACAACAATGCACATTATAAAGCGCTGTAGGAGGGAAAAACAGATGCAAATGCTCCCGTGCGATGGGCAGGTTTCTAACTTCAGAAGGAGAGAGTAGGAGGGGTAGGAGGGAGCGAAAGACGAAGACAGAAACACTGATGAGAAAGGAGACATGGACATTCCCCGAGGGCTAGCGAAAAGTCACCTCCAGTCAGCAGTTAACAATTAATGCAGGTTTAAAACATGAAGGCCTCATGCACACACACACACACACACACACACACCCACACACCCTGCCACGGGTTAATAGTTGAGTGGTAATGTTTTGTTAATACATCTGAGCATATTAACAATTTATACCCAATTCACCGCCCTAATATCACGCCTGCAGCGCAAATTAGTACAAATCGTCTGCTGTGGGGTGGCAGCGACCACAGTGGGGTTACTAATATGTCAGGACACACCATGTGTCAACAGGCCCGCCCTGTCGCATGAGCTAATATCTTGTACGATGTAGCAGGATGGGGGCGGTGTTGGTGGTGTGGGAAGATAATTCCCTTGTCTGTGCTGTATTAGAACTGATGGAGAACCAGAGGCGTGGCTTGTGGGACTGGGAGACAATCTGGAACAAGCTGGTCTCATATCAGTGATGATGATTAATACAGGTGGATGGGTGGTTAGGTGGTGGTGGAGGGAGGGTGTTACAGATGGAGTGGTTCAGCAGGCGGCTCGTCACATCTTTACTGGCACAACTGTCGCTTTGCTAAGGTGAAAAGGGGCCAGTTACATGACAGAACTGAAGAGGGGAGTGAATGCAATCAGAGAGAGACGTTATGAGTATTTGATGAGGTTGAGGCTGTTTTTGTTTTTGACGCAGCCTGACTAAGTGTGTCTAAATGGGTTGGGTGATTTCGGGAGAGGAATATTTTCTGACAGGGATGATCCCCTCTGTGTGGACGCCCACGGTATTTTGTTTCTCGTTCTCAGTGTTTCTTCCTCTCCCTTTCACGCATTATTTCCATCACATCGAGAACAGGAACTGCCACAGTGAGAAAACACTTTCCAATTGTGGTTACTCACTCATACAGTCACTCAGGGACACTGAGCTGAGGGGTGGTGTGTGATAGGATAGAGTGTGCTTGAATCCTGCGTAGAGAATCTTGAGTCTGCAAATTTGTTGTTAGATTTACAGACATTTCAGACCACGTTGACAACTTTTTGTTTTACAAAAAGCACCTAGCGACAAATCTAAAGACTTTTTGGACAATCCTTAGCTACTTTCCATATATGAAAGTTGGCAGTGTGGCCCAGTGAGTGCGAGGTCAGGCTTTCCCTCCTCAGGCACATCTCTTTACATGACTTATTCATTTGATCGCAAGGCGGCTGACATAGAAATGAGTGTGCTTCTAACTTCCTCTCTGAGTGATCGTTGAACAAGTAAATATGGATGAAATCATAGCACAGCTGTTGTCTTTAACTTATGTGTGTAGTGAACGGCGTAACAGTTATAAAATCTGGATCTTTGCAGTGCAGAGCAGCAGTTTGGAAATGGCTTGGAAGTAACTGCTGGTTAACGTAGTTTAAATGGGCTGCGTTTCAGTCACTATTTCATGACTTGTTCAGTTGTCTAACAACAGAAAGAGAAAAACATGTGAATGAGAACAGCTTTATTGGGAATTCGACTGTATTAAGTTACTGTATAAGTGAGCACAGAGAGAAAGAGAGAAGCAAACAGATAAAGGGTGGCCACATACAGTAGTGGCAGTAGATGAGGAGAGAAGAAAGCATCCAGATATGGCAGAGAATGGAAAACAGGGTTGAGGAAAGAGAAGACAGTAGTGGTCGAGCGCGTGTGCCTCCCTTTCTCTCGATGCTAATTTTCTTGGCAGACTCTTAAACAGATTTTTAATTCGCTCTGTGTTTACGATTCATAACGAATGGTGCCATCTCAGAGGCCAATGTAATCTAATTATTAACACAAATGCATGGACGTACATGCACTGATGGGCACACACATATGCACTGAGAAACATACATTGTAATCTAATTAACTTGGCAAGCATTCTGAACTCATTTTCCATTTCAAAATATGCTCTTTATGAATAGAAGACTATGGGCCTTGGGGATATACTCAAGCATTTATACATACTAAATATGTGATTTATATAGTACATCTATATGCGCCATGGACGCACTTAGTAATCTGAAGCTTAATTTTCAGTGTGTGAAATATTTAGAGTTGGGCTTGTGCTGTGGCACAAGGTTGGGTCACTATTTTTATTTCTATATTGTATCTTTCCACTTTCCTCAGGCAAAACTTTTTTTTAATATACAAGCTAAAAATGAAAAATGAACATTAACTGAAACAAATGATTTTTTTTTACATTGATTTCAAATGAAATTTTTTTGTAGTCAAAAACATCACATTTCTCAACTTTAAAAGTATGAATGAAGTGCACTGGTTTTTGTGAATAAACAAAAACAAGAGGGTGTGTTTATCTCGCTAGTACGTCTCTCCATACATATATCATGGCAGTACATTAATCAGACCTGAAGAGGGACTGTCAGCTTCTGTAGCTGCTTTGCCAACATACTCTCTTGGCATTGAAAGTGCATCTACAGTGACTTGAACTGGAAACTGCTTGGAAACTGACAACACTGTATACAAAGAGTACAGAATTTATTCAACGTCCACAGTCCATGACACTGTTATAGATGTTGATGCAGTTGCTTACAAATAAGTTACCAGCTTTTTCTTGCTACTGTTCTGTTTGGACCATGTTAACATTTGACAGATCGTGCAACATTTACATATTCCCAGTGGTGACTGAAAATAGATTTAGTCCAACTTTGTTGCATTACTTTTGCATTTCTGCAGGTTCCTAATACTATATACACTCTATTTGTGTGGGTCTGTGTGTGAGAAAGAGAGAGAGAAGGGGAGAGAGGGGGAGAGAGGGGGAGAGAGAGGGCCCCAGTGGTAGGAATGACATTTGAAAGTACCCCGCGGGAACCAAGAGAGCTATCTCAGTGTTGCATGTGCATCGGCAAAACCACACACACACAAACACACACACACACACACACACACACACACACACACACACACACACACACACACACACACAC
>JBBMJY010000012.1:13579193-13635490 GCA_037833715.1 Toxotes lorentzi | reverse complement strand
TAGCCGAACCGTGTTGACATTTTCGGTATATATATATATATATATATATATATATATATATAAATATATATATATATATAGATCCAGGGATAAAACTAAACAGTGTACTCATATGTGCATGCTGATTCGGTTTCCTTGTGATGCAATGACTTCATGTCATTATATCTATCTATCTATGTATCTGACTACGTGTGCGTTCATTTAAAAGCGGCAGAGTTGTTGATTAGAAGTGGTATCATAATATGATGAGATAAAACAGGCAGCGACAGCAAAAAGTGACATTCAACAGGTGAAGCAAAAAAAGTATAATCACTCATTACTGGAACAGAATGAGAAGCTGCAGAAACACTAGAAATAATTTGCAAATATTAAAGTAAGGCCAACGCTATAAATAAGTGCAGGGATTATTATATATGAGTTTAGTGCTGGGTGAATATTATTTAGCTTTTCTGTCTGATGATGAACAAACTATTATGAATATGTGACGCACATAAAAAAGTTCACAGTAATGTCAGACTGTCTCTGCTGCCAACGCAGAGAGGAGGGGAGAGATGAGGAGAAAGTAGTTCATGTCTAATGAGATATATCTGACTGAAATGATGCGTTTATAATCATGGGAAATATTTAACAGCGTGTGGGTTATTTTTCTAATAAAATAGATTATAGGGCATAGTTTTTATTTCCAGTTATCATCACAAAGTTTCCTCATTATTCTGAACTGCAGTGATAGAATAAGAGTATAAAAGCATTGACACTGTCAGGAATCCTGAGGGGACTGCCAGTTAAAATGGAGCTACAATCATCCTATCACAATCCTGTAGGAATGATGACTCAGTTTCTCCAGTGATTGGATTGGTCAGTAGTCAGGCTGTTGACAGGTTTTCATGTGATCCTCTGAAGTTTACCTGCTCCGGCATGGGTTAGCTGTGCAGCACAGGTTACCATAGTGATCTACCAGTTACCATGGTTATCAACCCAGGTTAAAAGCGAGCCAGCTTCGTGACACCAGAAAACACTTGAGTTAAGCCCAAAGATAGCTGCATAACCCACTAATCTTGATTTGTGTTACAGGCCCCAGGTGTGTATTTGGGGTCGGTTTACAACATCATTGCCATCATCAGCAGCAACTCTCTGTATGGCAAGCTCAGACATACAGGGTATAACATCCTGAGTATCGCATGATGCCACGTCCTTCCTCTTTTTCCACTTCCTGTGTAAGTGAGAATGATGGAGGAAGTGAGCAATCATCAACTAGAGTCAAACACAAATATCAGGGTCCATGTTTTCTGTCTTTGCCCTGCCTACTTCTTTTTATGTCAAGCCATGGAAAAAAAACCTAGTTTGAAATTATGTGCTGTCTCCAGGAACTGTCCATCATGCCACCTCAAAGAGTATTGTTTTGGGGATGTACTGACGTTAATGTTGAGGGACAGTCAACCTACATCAGGGATGCACTGTATGAGCCTTAGGAGAGCGAATACTGCCCGTCTCCATATTATCAAATGAGAAATCAGTATTGTTAATGCAGCCTTTTCAACACTTTTCAACACATGGCGTCTTTTAAAAAAGTGTCCAATAAACAAGTTGGCCCCAGAATGCGTTTTAACAATTCTAATTTGTTTAACGCTTAAAGGTTGACTTGGGGGATTAAAACCACAGCCAGACCTCAGGCAGGATGAACACCACTGCCTGAATTTTGTAAAAAACCATGAATAGCGGCAATCAAAGCAATTATGATAATCAGACAATTTTGGTCAGTGGGGCCTCGGCGCTCTGTTTCCCATGTCTTCATTTTTGCTGTCTGAGCAACTACAGTACATGGTCAGTGATTTTAAAACCATTACTGCCATCTGGCAGTTGTATTGGGTTAAAAGTTGTCAAATGAACTTTTCAGAGAAACAGTTTAAACAGGAAACAATTCAGCGGCAAATTAGTGTGTGCCTAAATAAAGACAGTCTGTTATAGATATCTACATATTAAGCAGTGCCAAAATAATTACTCAACCATCCAGTCATACGGCTGCAGCTCATATTTATTTCAGCATGTGATGCGTACTGAAGAAATTTACTGCCCCCTATTAACACTGATATGTGTGATAAAGCCTTAATGAACTTTTACATTCTTCCAGTAAAAATCTCACCCCTGCCTCCGCACTACTCCTCTGCCCCCGCTCAGCTCAGTGCACTGCCGCTGTTACTAATGCTGAGTCAGTTACTACTGCAGGTGCTGAGCCTAAAAATGGGCCAGGAGGTATGTGTATGTGGGTGGGTGGGGGGGGTTGGGTTAAGGTGTTTAATCTCTTTGTTGATTTTCCTGAGCTGTGTATCTGCCAACAGGGTTGTCGAGTCTATATGAAAAAAAAAACAAAACAACAACAACAAAAAAAAAAAAAAAAAAAAACTAAACACCAAGTCACTTAGAGTGGTGCAAAGAGAGGGAGATGGCAAGAGGCAAAATGAGAAGTAGCTTATTATTACCAAACAAAAGTAAAGCTCCAAAGGCTGCTATAGCTTTTTTTGTTAAATAAATTTACTCTTTCTGCATCTTTAGAGCCTCTTAAAGCCTTCTTAAAAAAACAAAAAACAAACTTAAAACAAATGAGTACAATATAAATCAAAACAATAAAGGTCCTAAAACTAGATTAGATTTTGTCAGAGTCCCTCTACACCACAAGGAGGATGGCAGACCAAGAATACTTAATATTATTATGAAATTAATCAAATTATGTAAATTATGTATTACGCAAAAGATATGGAGTAAGTCTGGGGCTTTTGGGGCCGTTGTGCAGTTGCTTGCTTTGCCAAGTTGACAATCCAGGCTTGGCCACAGGATCAGCAAAAATCGATGTAGATTATCCTCCAAGCATGATGAAAAAATAGAGCAAATTTCATGGCAAACTGACCCTTAAATTGTCTTGTGTACAAAACTTGATCATTTCGCCCAAAGTCAGTACTTGAGTAAAGGTCATGTAACAACCAAAATGGACACAGACCCTTTGGGGATCATATAAATGTGTCCTGAGTGTGTCAATAGAGAAAAGGTCGAGGGGTCTCCGCGGTCAGCAAGGTTTTTCCTCCAGAGGCTATTAATTTCTACAACTAATTTAAGAGCATTCCAGCTGGTAAATACAGTACTATGAGTGGTTCACCATTAGACCTGCGGCCGAGGACCTGAGCAAAATCCATGAAGTGTCCAAAATATGAAGTTGTTATCTTTTGGTAACAATAAATTTACACAACAAATTTCATGACAATCTCACCAGTACATGTGGATTTCTCTTTGCGCCTGATAGGGACGCTAAACAAAATGTTCAATGATCATCAAAATCGCTGGGAATAATTATCTGGGAGCCACCCATTTTCCCACCAAATGGCAATCTGTTCAGTTGTTGTTTAGCTATCTTGTGTTGGATTGATGGATGGGCATATGGACCGATCCATCAGCCAACATGACCTTCCTCTGGCCCCACTGCTAACCGAGCGAAAAGGGAAATCAGAGGACATGAAAGAACGATGAGAGACGGACACACAGTGGGTGAGACATTACAATGCGCTTTTCAGTGAGATATTAATTGGACTGGGCTTTGCTGGATTGTTGCTTTGTCTTTTTCTCATTAAAGGAGCAACTTAAGAACTCTTCAAATCTCTGTTAGTCTGTTTAACATATTCACACTGGGTCTTTCAGTTTAGCTCGCCTCACTTTTAAATACTCTTTAGACAGAGACGAGTCATTGTTTGCTGCTTTAGTTTTCATTGCCATGCAGTGTGCACCCTTTGTTGTATTGTGGGCGGACTCTTTTGTAATGGAAATAGCAGTAACTTCCAACAACTGTGTGGAAAACATCAGTCTTTGACATTCACAAACCTAAGACTAAGCAAACTGTATATGCATAGATATGCTCACAAACATACATAACGTGCAAAGCCAAGCATGTCGGAACAAATTAACAAATACATACTGTATTTACTACATGTACATTGTCACACATAGGCGCACACAGACACACACACACACACTATATTCTTGCACACAGTGCTCCTGACAAGGCTTATTGTTTGTCCTTGACATTTCCATGTATTTGATGAAAGGCTGGTATGAAAGGGCCATGTGTTGACATCACGAATCTTCAAAAGTAGAGTGATTTCTTTGTTCCTTCTCTCTTAGCTGACTCAAGGGACTTCTGTGCTTGGGGTGGACTTGTTGTTAATTAACCACATGGCTGTCTGATTGAAGTCTGTGTATACAGAAGCGCACACAAAGTCGCAGCTACAGAGGAAGTGAAGCAGCTTCCCTCATCTATCCTTCATCAGTGTTTCAGCAAATTCTCACTTAGAATTCTATAGAGTACAATCAGATCAGTATATTTTAATGCAAACATTGGTTGTTTCAGTGTTTTATTCCCTGCGTATTGCAGAAGGGTTTCAAGAGACTTTACATGTATTTTCTACACAGATCGTCTTAGCTGTGGCTGAGCAGCCAAGCAGTAAAAAAAAAAAAATGTGACTTCCAGATTTCCTAAATTTGTGAGTCTGTGTGTGTCTGTAATTTTTACATTAGTACATTGCTTTGTTTGTGTCTGTGTGCACATCAGAGTTTAAATAAAGCATCAGAATACATCAAATGCTTAATTTGATAGTTCTGATTTTCAAATGCATCTTCTTTATTTATTTTTTTCATAGCTCATGGCTATCTGATAATAGCCTGATTTTGCTTCATTACTCAGTGTGACATAGTGTTCGTGTTGCTATCTTTTGTTTGGAGTTGAGGGGGGGGGGTTTGCCTGAGGCTTTCAACAGTGGCTGACTACTAATAGTTTTGTTCCATCAAGGCTTATTTGCATAATGTTATTTCTTTAAGTCCTCTTACAACAACCTCTGTAGCTGCATTAATCTGATTTATTTTTGCACGTTGCCCTTTTTTTCTGGCTCTGGCACAGGTATTTGACATCCTCATTCTTAGTCCCACTAACAAAGTTCTGATTGTTTCACTTATTTTTTTCAACTGTGTAAACTGCTGTTAACAAAATCAAACCTATCTGAATTGCAGCAAACAGGGATCTGGGACAGGGCTTATCTGATAACATGCCTGTCTATCTGTCTACTGGCGCACTTGTTTATGCTCAAAATCAGATTGCATATTGGATTAAAAACAAATGCAGAATCATTGCAAACAAATGCAATGCAAAAAGAAAAGCACCATTGCTAGATTGCAAGCCTGGTATACTGAACTGTACACGTGTCTCTCTCTTTCGCAGTGCATGTGAAGGCAGGGACGTGTGAGGTGATCGCTGCCCATCGCTGCTGCAACAAGAACAAGATTGAGGAGAGATCACAGACTGTCAAATGCTCCTGTTTTCCTGGACAGGTCGCTGGCACCACTCGGGCCATGCCCTCCTGTGTTGATGGTATGTACCTCTGTTTGTGAGTATGTGTGCATTTTGTATGCATCTGCAAACTCCTGTCAGATCCACACCTTTTCATGCTGATCAGTCATTTTCTGAGAATAATAATATTATAGTCCAGTGTTAGTTAAGGCAAAGCACTGAATTCTCACATGCATTAGCCGAGTGGTGTCCACTATGGGTGTAAAAATGAATGTTTACATATAATAACAAAGTAAGAATCAGGAATTGTTATATCTCGTTATAAATATATAAATCCATCATTTGTGCATCGTATCATGAACTAGGTATTTTGATACACACCCTTAGTGTCCACGGCCCTATTCATGCTTCAATCACTAGATCAATCTTGAGCTGGTTGGCAACCAGCTGACCTGTAAAATCCAACTGTATTTCCAGCAGATGTGCAGTGCAGCCATTATAACAAGATATGCTGATATGCTGCTTCCACTATCCCAACCTCCTTCTTACATGCTATCATTTTTGCTATTCCTGATTTAACTAAGATCTAATGGACCTGTATGTATTTTTTAGGGTGTGGGGGAATTAGCGCTCCCTGCACAGGCCTCATTGCTGCTCAAATTCTTTGAGTGTTCCTTCAAAGAGCACAGCCATTTGCTATAAATGGTCAATTTCCTCACTTAAGCATCTCTGACTGAAATATAATTGATTCTCTCTGGCCACTCCTGACACAGTAATCCTCTCAAATGTGGAAGTCAAAAAAACACAGCTAGGTGTTATATGACCCAGAGTTCCTGTATGAAATATATCATTGCACTATACTGCATATATTTGTCCATTTTTAACATATGTTCTGGTATGTGCAGAAAATTTATATAAAAATTCATATCTGACTGAAGTCAACTTTGACAGTAAAGACACAGATGTCAATACTCTTGTGGCAGTATTTTTGTGTACTGGTAGCCGACATACTGCAGGTGTCCTTGTAACGACTGAATAGATATGAATGAAACAGAATCATACAAAGTGACGCCGTACTCCGCCTGTCCCTGCTTTTCTGTTCAGCTTTGTTTCCTGCTGGTAACTCCAGGAGCCTGATTAATTATAAACACAGCCTCTGTCCATTACATTTTTTTGTGATGAATTCAGAGGAATTGCAAAGATGATGGATGGCATAAGGTTAGACTGCACCCACAAGCAATTTAAAAATAATGAAATGCCTACTCTGGCTATTACCCAAATAAACTGTAAAGGTCTAAGAAGCACAGATCTGAACTGTTCTGAACAGTAAAAGTCATCTTCACTTTACAGCCAAGCAAATAATTCCAATGATACACATAAAAATTGAATATAACAAATTCTAATACAACATAATAGCTTCTTAACTGAGAGCGAGAATGGGGAAAATACTTCATGAAGAAGGATTCAGGTGTTCCTGCTGTTATATTTAGCACTTCATGTTATGTGAAGATAAAAGCTCTGCCGACATGAATCACGATAACAAATATAATCTGCAGAAAGTGTTATCTTTCTGGAGCTGCTTTGTTGACAATGAATGAAAGGTTGATTCTGTAGACCCAAATGTTTATTTGGGCTTTTGCACGTAAATGAGCTTTGTTTTGCAGTAGTGCTGACAATTTGAAACTACAAAATTTGCCCATACACACTGAAAATCCCCCTGGTTACGGTTCCCATGTCCACAAAATCAGTATTGCGTGCTCCCTGCAGCTATGATGAGTGGCACTTAATGAAACCACAGACTGCGGTCTCTGCAGCCCTGTTGTCTCATGCTTTTGAGTGAAATTATGTTCAGATTGCTCTTCAGTAGAACTTAGTGACACATATTCGCTTCACACAACCCCAGAAAACACAGAAAGACTAGGGAAATAAACTTTATCTAAGTAGATATTTAGAAATCAGATCAAGCTGAATGACTTAAAGCACCACAGATATAATACAAGACGTCAATGAACATAGTAACTGTATGTGCCAGTGGTTGTCTAAGATTAACCACAAATTTACAGTTTTTGGTTTATTATGAATTTATTTAGTATGTATTACAGTTTTGACAGTAGGGGGTAATAAGTAGGGGGTGATAGCACTTTAATACATTGTAAGTGCGCATGCTGATACTGATCCCTGGGAACCATGTCACTGAATAAAGGTTGTTTATTGATTAGGTATTCGGTTACTAAGTTGGAGTGACAATTACTTAAATACTTACACGCTAAACATTTAATTACCTGGTTACTCACTGTGGCAAATACCCAGTCTTTAGAGTGACTGATAAAGAAAGGATATGCATAAGAACATTTCTCATATATTCACATTTTGAGTCAGGCAGCTTCTGCAGTGGTGAATGTCCTTTTGTTATTGTCTCTTTGTGATATTTAATCATCGTCTTGTTCTTGATGTCTGGTCTTTCTAAGCCTTTCTCTCTGAGATGTTTGCACTTCATCAGTTCATTTTCACCTGATTTGATGTGTTGCGAACAAATCTACTCTAAACCCTAAAAGATCACTACGTATCCCAGCTGTCTCACATGCATATCTTGCCTCCAGTTCTGTCCTTTTTGGATGGAACTGAATTGAAAATGTAAACGATCCTTCATACGCTAATTAAATTCAGATGACTCTAGTTCCAAAACCGATGAATTCAGTAACTACAGACCATGTTGAAATGGGATCACACCAGCACGACGCCCCTCAACATGTTGACGTTCCAACACATAGTGAGTCCTTACTATATTATTACATGAGTGCTCAACACTCATGGGTTGCACCTCACTCCTCTTCGAAATCAGCTTTCATTTTGATCTCAACTACACAACTGTTAAGTTTCATGACTGTATCTTGCACGGCTGTAACACTATCATGTTGACAAAATCTGTCCACAGAGAGACAGACACATAAACACCTGCCAGAGTACTCAAACCTGCATAGGTCCTGCTACAGTTGGTGTCTCCAGGTACACATTTTGCCATGATGACACACGCACAGGCTCAGAAGGTGAAAACTAGTCCCACTCATGACCGGCAATAATCTGCTTTTAAAAAATGCTCTCCAAACAGAACATAACTAATTTTTCTTTATTGCTGAAAAGATATTTTCTTCAGAGGAAAAATTCAATTTCATAGTTCTCTGAAGGTTAATAGGGGTGGGAACTGTGGATAATGTCTCAATAATTATCATGTTATTTGTTGCATAACAGTGTTCACTAAAGCACTGAAAACCATATGGTATAATTTTATGCAATAAACCTCATGTTTATCCATCTGTGTTAAATGTTTTTGTTATATGGAGGCATTCTGGATTTTTTAATTACGCACTTTAAACCCAATAGATTATTTATGCTTCAAAATATTTTGAACAGACGGTCATAATATTGTATGTTTAGATAGATAATGGTGATCTTATTTTGTCTGTTCTTTATCTCTGGTGATCTACATGTCACATGGCTGATCAATGGACTGTATATAAGGAAACCCGACTGAAGCCAGATAGATGAAAATGTTTAGTGAAAAAAGCATGGTGGACTTGAGAAGAGTTGTGTTCTAATTTTGATGGACTTGAAGCTCACAGTGGCATGCACTTTGCTGTGTGTGCGTTCTTAAAGTTGGAAATGATTTTTTGGTTTCTGCCAGAAGAAAAAAGAAGTTTTGCGTTTGGCTGATGAGGAAACGTTGATGTAACGGCAACACAGCATGATGGAAACAGACTTTGTGAATTAATCACGACACATATGAAGCATGTGGCTTAAACGTCCACTCAAGCTGCAGAAAAACATCACATCTGTGTGAACTGATGAGGAGATTGTAACGTTCCAAAAAGAAATGCCACATTTCTATCACAATTTCCATATCATTTTTGTTCATCTGAGGTTCAACTTTGTGCTCTTTTAATTCCATCATCCCTTTGCATCCTCTTCTTCTGCTACAGTTTAATGGCACTCGGCTGGAAAATTAGGGCTACCAACTGTTTATCTCAATGTGTCCAACTCCTAATATTAGCATAATGGCAGTGGATGGAAACACACATTAATTCACATTTTCTTTTGCCGATTTTCTGAAAATCAGTTTAAAATCTGCACTGCATTTGGATGGAAATTTGGCTAGGGAGAGCTTGGTGTCGGAAATTCACAAATATACAGTCTGGAAACCTGTGAAAGCACTGAATGAAAAGATGCCCACAAACACTGAGTCATGTCTTTACCAAACTAAATATCTGCTGCCCCCTCTTCCTCTGTCTCTTCCTCCAGCCTCCATTGTAGCCCAGAAGTGGTGGTGTCAGATGCAGCCATGTATGGAAGGTGAGGAGTGTAAGGTTCTCCCAGATCTCACAGGATGGAGCTGCAGCACAGGCAACAAAGTCAAGACCACAAAGGTCGGTGTGCACATAATCGGTCTCTCTTTTATATTTGTATTTCCCTCTCTCTCACACATGCTCTTCCCATCCCTATTATATATACATGCATGCACTCACACGGTCAGACGCCACACAGTGACCCACTTCTACCTCCCTCCATCGTGTTATATCTCTGTCTTCTCTCTTTTCTCTGTTCTGTCTTATTAGTCTCTATCCCCATTTCTTTCTCCTTTTCACCCCAGATCATTCTCTTTCTCACCCGATTTCTCTCTTTACTTTCTCCTCCCGCCCCATCTTGGATCTAACATCAAACATTCGCTGAAGAAAAACAAGGCCAACAGGAACAAGGCAAATAACACATACACACAGAAAGAACATCACAATTCCCTTCTCTCCCACTTGCCCTGCTTCCCTGCATCTGACTGGCATGCCATCTGACTCGACGCAAAAGCAACTCGCCACATCGGATACACTAGAGTGGTAATTGTCCTCAGATAGTTTTCATGCTCTGATACGCCCATAATACAGTATGTGCGGTTTGTGCGTGTTCTTTTTTTTTTACTGTATTTCCTCAGTTTTCCTTTACTCTCCATTTGTCTGTCTTTATGTGTGTGTGTGTGTGTGTGTGTGTGTGTAGGTGTGGATGTACATTATATACCTTGCCACAAAGCCTCTATCAGCACCTGTTGGCTTCCCTTCGGTGGCTTGACCTGAGCAGACTCCTAACTGTCTGTCCTAGGAGGGAGGATTTGTGCCAGACTCACCTCTTGTCACTGTACGCTTCTGTATCTAACCTCCATCCTTCTCTCTGCCTTCTCACCTTCCATTATTCATGGCTGGGTGCAGACCTTTGTTTTCTGCCTAAATAATTGATTGAAGGCATGGTCAGAGGAGGGAGAGTGCATCTCCTTGTGGGTAAAAGAGAGGGATAAGAAAAGCTTAAGACATAGGCGGCGTCTCCTGTCTTTCCCACTCTCTCCTTCTCTAAATCACTCAGAGACAATAACCTACATGCCAGACTGATTATGAATTCTTTCCCCACTTTTTCCTCTGCTCACCTCTCACCTAGAAAAGTTGATCTCGCCCCCTCAAGTTACACTCTTTCCTCCTCGACAGCTCCTCCTCTTATTCTCACCCAGAAATTGTTTTCTGGTGTGCTGCTGGCCCCAGCTCAAATTGTGTTAGGTTACTCGCAAGTGTAACTGAACTTTACCAACTTATTGCCCATATTACGGAGAAATGAAGAAGAGAAAGAGACACAAGCAGAAAATGACAGAGTGGTCTTAGAGTATGTAATGGGCAGGGAGACACATGAGGAATTATCAAATACGAAGATGATGTAATTTCCCAGTGAATGCTATTAGGAAGTTGCTTCATATATCTGATCGCATTTAGTTTTATCAACTCCAAAGTGTGCATTTATAATTTCCTGAACAAGATGAAAGCAACCCAGTTTCAGCCAGGCATCGCTTTATCATTGACTCTGTCGTAGTTTATGAGAGCACAAATATTTGCTGTCTCTTGCATTCAGGTCTTTGATCAATGATCTGTGTGTGCTTGTGTGTGAGTCTGTTGTGTGTTGTGTATACCATTTGAGAGCATTCGTTTGCCTGTTGATGAAAAGAGTGATGTTTTTTTTCTCCTCTGATGTGGTACGCCAAGGTCAAGATGCGCAGGCATCCAGATCAATAGCATCGAACGTCCTCTTATAGTCCCATTAAGACACGCTCGTAAATTGAAATTGACGATGGAGTGAGGGAGAAAGAGGATGAGAGAGTGAGAAAGACAGAGACACATGAGGAGCAGCAAAAAGCAGGAAAGAGGCAGGTGGAGATGGATGAGAAAGAAAAAAAATAACAAGTAGAAAGTGGAGAGGAAACGCTGAAGGCAGAGGTGATAAAAGAATAAAGAAAACCTAAGAATATTGGAACTGGTCAGCTGACATGGAGCTTATTCTTGTGCCTGGGTACACAGAGCAGGCAAAAAAAAAACCACAAAAGAGGGTTTGGCACTCTTTATCCTTCCCTCCATCCCTGGCTGGGAGCAAAGGAAAGGAGGAGAGGAGGAGGGCAGAGGGAGGAGAGAGGGAGGGGATAGAAGACAGCTCGATCAATGCCAAATAATATCATATGGATGAGCAGACAGACACGGCTGGGCTGCCAAGCCACTGAGCTTGAGCCTTAGACTGCAAAGCAAGTGTGTGTGCATTTGCGAAAACACACATGCAGTCATATACACATTTTAACAAACAAATGACAAGAATGTTTGTTTTACTTCCTGTATAGCTCCCATAAATCAACACTAAACAGATGTGGTGGTCTGCAAGAAACATCAACCTCTTTAGGCAAGAAATTCTGCAGGCACGCTTCTCCTTGACAGAAACAATTCAAACCTATGCAACTTTTTGTTTACAGTAATTTTATGCAGCTTCTAGATTATTAAAGAAAAAATAAATAAAGATCAAATAATTTAAGTAATGACTTTCCATAATTTCCTCTTGTGTGACTAACTGAGTCATAAAGAGAGTGTATAATGTAGGTGTGAAGGGGACATCTGCCTCGTGGCCATGTGAGCAGCCACTAGTGTAGATAGTAAAAACTCATGGAATAAGCAACAGAAAATGTGGCACTTGTCGGCCCGAAAAAGGCCCACAGAGATGACACTCAAGCACTGCTTGTGTGCTTTGTAAATTGAGATCTAACGACCTAAATCCACTTTCTAATTGGGCACAGAAAGTGCCACCTACAGGCATATTTAAACAGGCAAGGGGATGAACACCTAAAGGGACTTTGCCTTTGCACCTTAAAGCATAGCAGGCACAGAGATGCAGCAGTGTGCGTGCATAGTGAACTGGCATGACAACAAACGCCCGCAGACTCTTTGATCAGGCACAGGAGTAGATGCCTGAAGGCAATGGGAGCGGGCCCAGGAAGGGTGGCCTGGAGCCTTCGCGAGCAGATACAGTAGAACAGTCTCCGCTGCCACGAAACGCTCCTCTGAGCTCTCTCAGTGATGGCTGGCCTTCACACTTTGTTAGCTGGCACCTGGATTGGACAAAAGACATTCCCTCAAGAGGAAATACAGGCGGGACAGCATGTTTTGGAGGCTAAGAGGGGAAGCCACAGAGAGACACAGTGTGAGAGAGAGAGAGAGAGAGAGAGAGAGAGAGAGGAAGGCATGCAGGAAAACAGAAAAACAGTCTTGGAGAGTCTGGCCTATTACATGCCCAAGCACTGGCAGTTATACAGCAATTTGTGTCTGTTTGGTCATTGGCTGGTAGAAAAAGTCTCCTAATAGCTTGATACAAACCAAAAGTGAGTGCATGAGCAAAGAAATTGGAAAGATGGATAGATGAGATAAAGAGACCATGTGATCAGAGCAGCCGTCTTGACAAATAGACGAAATGACATGGCAGTGGGCCGACGCTGAGAGTGAGGCATTGTGGGCTGACTGCCACGATTCAAGCTGTGTGCCTTGTTTAGTCTCTTGCCAGAGGAGGCAGAGACCGTGCTAGCCATGTTGTCGGTGCTCCACCAACAAGAATCACTTCTGATTATTACTGATAACAGTGTGCTATGCTGCACCGCACTGCATTATTTAAAACCTTCAGTTGACATGTACTACCAGCAGTGGCTTTGTACTCTGCTCTGGGACCTTTACTGTTTCAGGCTATATCCTCACTTTTTTGGGGACTATTTTCAGTGACCTACTTCTTTTCTCCCTGTTTCAGGTGACCCGATAGTCCTGCCCCTCTCAAAAAGAGAACAGGAAAATGGTGGTGGAGGTACTTACACAGCACAATGGACCCATCAGAGGCAAAGGAAATGCACTCAGATGGACTTCAGGGAGGAACCAGTAATTGTTTCATTTTTTCTGAGGATATCTGAGAAATGGCGGCTGAAGAGACAGGACTCTAACACTGCCTGCCATCACCTTTAACACAACTGAGTGTCCTTGGTCCTTTAATGCAGAGGACTGCATCACCCACAATCCTTTACTGCTACTACAAACTTCAACAAAGTGAACTATGACCTAAACAGCACCGGATTACAAGACAAAAAAAACCCAACTTTCTGTATTCTTCATCTTTCTTCTATGGCTTAGTTGTGTTCCATATGCATACTGGGAATAACGGGGATCTGGATTTTAGAGAGCTATCCTGTATTACAAATATCACTACAAAAAAAAAACAAAAAACAGGCTGTGGATCCAGAATGGCTGCCTCATGTAGTCTGGATGACACATTTAAATCTAACTGTGCCACATATGACACACTTGATGCTGTCAAAATGTGTCTCAGATCTGAAACTGAACCTCTTTTCTTTTTTTTTTCTCCAGATTTCACCTCCATGATAATATTTTACCTTGAATAGTTTGTGGCTTACCACATGCCATTTTGTAAACTGGGGAGACGGTTTGTCAGTCTTCTTTTTTCTTTTGTTTTTTTGACAAAGGAAAAAAAATCCTTTCAGGGGTGAGGTTAGACTAATACCAAGTAGATGTTATGGTATATTGAAACATGTAAACGTGTAAAAAAAAAATGGTCCATGGAATCAACGGGGCTACAAATAAATTGATGCTCTAATGGTTTTAATATCTGTGTTTTTAAACGCCTGTTAACCGCTATTGAGTACATGTGTCAGTATTATATGAAATGAATAAAACCTTTCAAAAGAAGAGATTCATCTCTGCATTTTCCTTCAGCCCTACAAAGTAATGTTTGTGAAGATACGGCTTAAATGAGCGGTCTGTAAAGGTAGCTTTACTCACAGTGTACCACAGACAATACACTGTGCACACAATTGCAATTAATAAAAAACAAAAGACTGTATTGTTTCACAAAGAATCCATGAAGCTGTAGGCGTTGTTGATAACATTGTGAATTAATTTCCCAAGAAACCTCAAAGCCACAGGAAACTCAAAATAATGAATCTGTAACTACTAGTGTTAATTTTGTTGGCTCCAAGAAATGTCATCAATAACTGTTCATTTCTTTCCTGTTATTTGTAACTTTTTTTTTATCATTATTATTATTTTTTTTAAATCTTGACTTTAATGCCATCCTCTTTATTTCCTGCTTCAAACAAACAGCTCTCGGCATTGCCAACTGTTTTGTCATAAGACACAAAAATCTCCAAATGTGAAATACTGCTCTTCTCTGGGCGTCGCCTGTGATGTGTGACATGTCATTAATCATCTGACTAGAGTTCAGAGAATAGCATTTACTGACCTCTGTGTGATGAACAATGCAAGCAGTATAACAGCAGAAACCTGCACATTTGGCTGGACTTTTCACCACAGAAATTCTAAGCATGTGAGGAAGAAAAAGGATATTTGTGCGTCACACACTCAGAAAAAAAAAAAAAATGGCTAAACAAGATTGACTGCAGGATGTTGTGGCTCTGTTTCTGGCTTTTTGTAGAGCTCGATCAACAGGTGATTTTTTTTGGTGACTGTAAATCGGCAGTGATACTATCTTTGTTACCTAAGCATTTTATTCTACATGTAGAGATGGGTTCTGATAGCTGTTCCATAGTCAATAAAACAACTGCAAAATGAAGGAGGGTACTCATCTTAACAAAGGGTGTAATGGCAAGTCCTTTGTTCAAATAACTACCATTTAAATGTGAAAGTAAGAACTTGGTGTACATTTTTTCTGAGCTCACCGCCTGTATTACATCATATTCTGTGACTGGTAGCAGTGCAACAATGAATTTGCCTTCAGGTAACATTAAGCATATTGTACATGCAATTCATCAGCAATTTATTCAACTGATATTCACGCAGTGATAAAGTAGAATTAATATTATTTTCGCTATGTTTTTCCACTTTGGTTTCGATGGCTTCTGCAGCTGCAGCACACTGAGGAGTAAAATGAGTGAAGACAGGGTTAATATTAATAGTATAGCATAACTAAAAGTTTTTTTCAAAAGATTTATTATGGAATTAGAAAGGACTCAGATTTGATAATCATATTAAACTGGATTAAACTGAACTCGATTCAGTTTTGAAAAAAGGCTCTCGAACCCCATCCCTATACAGCTGAAGAAGAAGGGCTGTCGTGTTATTGTTAAACTGCTGTTGCCATTGCTAAGTTAACAAGTCCCACCTCCTCCCTCTGACTCAAATACACACAGTGAAATACAAATCTTATTTTACCATTCATGGCATTGTTGAGTTGGAAAGATCTCACATATGAGCTGGTCTAATATCTCAGGTGTACTGTCAGCACAAACAAACTTTCCATTTAGATAGTTTGACATGGCAAGGCTGTTCTGCTGAATATACAGTTTGGGTTGTTATAAAGCTCATCTGCCACAAAATTCACAATCCATGACTGTGGGATTGTTTATTTCATGGTGCCTCTGTTTCCATAGCAAACTCATGCCACCTATACTTGTTATTGTGTAGAGTCGTGATGTGGTTATGTTGGTGGGATACAACAAAAATACGCCTACCATCCGGTTGGTGTCCAGAATTGTTTTTGTTTTTTTTCAAACAGTTATTTGACCACATACATACTCCTTGAGCTTACCACAGTTATATCAGTAGTGGTGTATACATTAGACACATGACACGTGTTTGAGATATTAACAACAAACACAAATCAAATCAAGTCAGGCATGTTGGGCATTAATTTATTAATCAAGAAAAGGGTCCCAAGATGTTTTTAAAATGCAACACAGTTGTTTCAATTTTAGAAATGAATCTGTTTCATTTGAACAGTAGAAACAATTTAAGTTAACCATCTGTCAGAGGAAGGTGTGGAGGGAGATCACCAGTTCATGAGAATCAGTGTTTTTGAAGTTGTCATTTCAAAGTTGAGGGACCTTGCATGGTAACTGATGAACATTATGCCAGTTCAGTTCAGAGTTGTTGGTAAACTTACAACAGAATTGGCTAACAGAATTGCCATGACATGAAGTCTGTCCACCAGAGACTACTGACAAGGCCCCACTCAGTTTATTTCTCTGTCAAAAGTTTAGAGATTCTTACCAGAAAAGTGTTTATTTACCAGTGTACCAATATGTGGGTTTTTTTGTTTGTTTTGTTTCATTATTGGCCTCCAAAATCCAGTATCCCTGGGGCTTTAATTCATCCCCATATACAGAAGTTTCTTCCTGCTTCAACTTGACAGTGTTACAGCAAATAAATATGTTTCCTTGTCAAAATGAATTTCCTCACATCCACTTGAAACCTGGGCCAAGCAGCAGTGTACAGAAACCCGATGCAAATGCTGTGACTGTACCACAGCTTTCAGTCACCGATGGGAGCACAATGGATCAAAATCAAGTGGTCACAGGAACATGACAAGTGCCTACTACGACGTTTCTGAGTCAAATACATTATGTACGGTACTGTATATCTGCTCTCCAATCAGGTTATATGTATGGTATATATCCTGCTCATATTTCTCCATTTTCCATCCCTCCTGTCCATGTAAGGCTTCAAGTTTGACAAGTAGATGAGAAATTCTACTCAGTCACAGCCCAGGAGAGCAGAGCATATTATGGTAAGATGAGGTAGATGTAGATTTAAATTTAGAAGCGTTTCATGGACAGTATAGTATGCTGAAAAATGAAATCCGAACTGGGGAGGTGCTGGACTGTAAGCGTGCGAGTGCCAGTGATGGATGTTGATACTGAGTGGCAGGATGCCTCTGTTGTAAAGTTGAAGATAAGGAGATGAAACAAGAGGGCTCAGACTGAGAAAGTTGCAAACAAAAATGTCGGGTTTGAGGCTATGGACATCTATCTCTTCTCACCATGACACACACACACACACACACACACACACACACACACACACACACACACACACACACACACACACACACACACACAGGCTATCTGTGTTGTGTTGCATTAAAGCTGCCTTTCTCTAAAACGCTTTTCTGATTTGGCTAATCTCCTCAGAGGCCACGGCCTTCCACTGAGTCATTTTGTGTGTGTGTGTGTGTGTGTGTGTGTGTGTGTGTGTATGTTTCATGGCCTGGGCTGTTTCTGAGCCTCAACGCGTCGTTAGTGCATGTCATTAAAAGATTACAGAGAATAAACCCATATACAGATTCTCACACATGCACACACAGGAGACGAGAAAGAACGTAGCACCGAACAGACTGCTATAATTACAGAGAGAAAAATGTGTAAAAGGGTTTTGACATTGGAATATGACAGCCTCAATTTTTGAGTATTCTTGTTAACTGCTCGCAAGGTTTCTCAAGCTGCGCGTGAATCCAATCATGAGTCAACCATGTGAGGCTTGTTGAAATTCTTTCACGGCACCCCTACTACCAACCCACTCTCACTCTCATGTAGTTACACAAAACATTAAACACTGGAGCTGGAGCGAGGTATCAGGTGCAGCTCTAACAGTCTTCTCATATCTAACTGACAGTACTGATCTTCGACACTGCTGCTAAGCATTAATCCCGTCATCTGTGACTACGCTCTGAATATCCAGACGATGCAGAGATTAGCCTGTGAGCTCTCTGCTTAGCATTGCCCATGAAGTGGTTCCTGCTAACAACAGATGCCACAGCAGGTGCTGCAGAGGGCCGAACGATGAGACAGGCTACCCTCGATGCTGACACATCACTGCTAGGACGACGTTTAGAGAGAGGTGACACGTTCAGTAGGTAGAATGACATGCACAAACATGCTTAACCATGCCTGCATTTTTCATAGTGAGCTAAAGTGAGACCAGGATTTCCAGGTTCTGCTCCAGAAGTTGGAAAATCTCATTCACAATTTCACACTCATTTTACACTATTAAGTATAAATCCAGCCTTGGAACAGAGCCTTTCTCAAACGCATGTAGATAAGGGCAGTGCTTTTTATTTGGTTTGTTTCACAGCTACACGTTTGATGAAAACAACTTTAGAAGAGAGCTTTACTGAATTTTATGGATATGGATGAAACCAAGTCGACAATGACTAAAGGACCTGCACTGCCAGGCTTGTAAATTCTCACTGGGGCTGTATTTCTTTTTCTGTGCTCTTAAAGTAATTGTTGTTTCATTTAAAATCACAAAGCTATTGCTTTGGTGTGGACTGAGTAGCTGAGACACTTCAAAGTTAAACTGATGCCATTTCCCACAAATGGGATTCGTCATTGCTCTATGTCCCGCCATGATCTCACACATATCAGATTTCTGCTCACAGTGGCAGCAGTTTGTCATGAAGAATGCTAATCATCCACCCAGTAGCCGGGGTGTAAGTATGACGTTTCTACTGTGTATTGTTCTTGAGTTATTGTGTTGAGCCACAGATGCCAAACTGATGACAGGATGTCCTGCATACCATGTGCTGCAGTGGCAAAATATAAATATGGGTTTACCAAAATGAGGCAGGACAAAAACAAAACTTCGATTTGTTGGACAAAGAATAACCCGGATTATCCCCAGTTGGCAGATGGTCAATGGAGGCAAGTGTTGCCTTTCTTTTCTTGTTAACAGGGGTGGCCTTTATTTCAGATTCCTCCACTGCAACACACTCCTGAATCCTGGTGACAGTGACAATGCATTTTAGGATATATACTAGGAAAAAACACAGGATTTTTTTGTCTGTTTTTTTTTTTTGTCTAATTTTGTGTCTATTTTTACAGCAACAGGAACTGTTTACTGTTTATAACCTGCAGGAAACAGCAATTTAAAACAGAACTGAACAATAAATGTTTGAAATTGCTATTTCTAAGGTTAAAATTCTGTTGTGACCATAATTTCATGCTCTCTCTCACGATTATGGACAATTATGAATTGATTATCAAATCAAAATTTCCAAAGATCGAATTTGGTTTTTTTTTTGGAATACACTGCAGTGACTCCTCTAGTTACTGGCTGTCACACAGGATTTAACTGCAAGGCAGAGCTGTTGACTAACAGTCATAACAAAACACCCTGTTACAGAACCAGCGAGTGTGTGAAATAAACGAAGAAAAACCATTAACCGGCAACCAACCAATGCATCCAGCTCCATCTGGGCTAAAAGCGAGCATGTGGATACATTTTGGTTTTCATGGCAGGAGTTCTAAACACGTGGACAGGACGTACGTTGTCTGCAAACTTTGCCGCACTAAGCTAAAGTACTGTGGCAATACTAGCAACATGAGGGCTCCAGGTTTGAACCCCGGTCTGAGCTCTTCTGTGTGGAGTTTACATGTTCTCCCTGTGCCTGCGTGGGTTTTCTCCAGGTACTCTGGCTTCCTCCCACAATGCCAAAAACATGCACATTAGGTTAACTGGCTACTTTACATTGCCTCTATGGGAGTGTGTGCGTGTGTGGCTATCTGTCTTTGCGTGTCGGCCCTGTGACTGGCTGGCGACCACTCCAGGGTGTACCCCGCCTCTCGCCGTAGTCAGCTTGACAACCGCCTGAAGCCTCATTCCACCGAATCAACGTACTCTCCACAAGTTGATGACAGTATTAGCCCCGGTGAAAGACTACATCTAAAACGAGTTTTTAAAAACAATAATTTGGAAGTTACAGCTACACTACACAATACTGAAGGTGCTTTGAGGTGTTTCTCAATAAAAGAGAAGTTGAGTAATTCAGCAGCTGACTCAATAATCGGAATCGAATCAAATCGGGAACTTGGACCGAGTAGTATCAGCACAGGTACCAGTCCAGTGTTTCAGATCAGTCTGCATCACTGCTTTAAGGGTCCTCTAACTTTGAATTATTGCCATAATTTGAATGTCTCCTTACTTGACTAACCTGTTATATTTACGCAGCTGTGATGAACCTGAAGCCCTTCTGAATCCTCCTGTTCAAACCAGTCAGGTCCCTGTGTTTTCAAATATCCAGTCATGCATCAGCAGTTTAATAAACAGCTTTCTGATGATCCCTTCCAAATTGGCCATTGAGCACATTTTGATGTCTGTTTTAAAAAATGAGCCGCCAGGATGTCTGGTTGCTTCTGTTGATTTCCAATAAAAAAAAACATCCTGAGCAAGAGGATACAACTGACAAAGACTTGGCAAACCACAGTTAAAAACAGCAACGCTATCTAGTAACACATTAAATGTTTTTGGAGTGTTTTTGATTGATGGATAGTGTGGACAGTGTTATGGTGTTATGGTTAGAGGTTGGCCACAGTGTACCCACAGCTGTCTATGTAAATGGCACTAAATGGACTGCATTTACAAAGTGCTTTTATCCAAAGTACTTCACAATTTGCCTCCCATTCACACATTAGCTACCATGAAAGGCACTGGCCTGACCGTCAATTTGGGATACACTGTCTTGCCAAAGGTCTTTTCGACATGCGGACAGGAGGAGCTGGGGACTGAACTGCCAACCCAGTGATCCTAAGGGTGGGCAAAGGGTGAAAGCAAAGCCATTGTCTCTATCTGGAAATTCAAAACCCAACCATTTACCAACATAAATGTTACTACTATGTGCAATTTTTTTTGTGACAACAGAGCTCTAACATCATATAAATATGGTTTATCCATATACATACCTTAAGTGTAAAAAGAGACAGATACCAAAAAGGTGTCCCACAAGTCTTTTTCTGCCTTGTATCCCAAAAACAAACATATATTTCCTGAAATATAACAATATTACCTGTAATTAAATGCACCATTCAGGCAGTGTGCTAAGCAGGCATACAGTCATAACTCTTCTCTTGCCTGATTCCTCTGATCCTGACACTTAGATAAAGACGTGAGGATTCTGAGAAAAGAGAGAGGGAAGTGGAAAGACAGAAATAATGGAAGGGGAGTCCTGTGATGCTAGTGTGAAGTGATGGCCTAAAAATAATATGGCTTCTGTCGGGAGACTTTGAGGACAGACCAGATCTGAGCAGGTTACAAATGAACTCAACAGACCAGCGTGACATATAATTCAGCCGTGTGTGCGTACGTGTGTCACTGTGTGCGCGAGGTGGATAGCATGCGAGGACGAAATTGTGTGTGTGAGACTGATAAGTGGCACAGGCACAAGGAGTCCGTTACATGGCGGTCTCAACCTGTCACTTTACTCAAACACATTTCCTGATATCCACACACACACACACACACACACACACACAGACACACACACACAGACACACACACACACACACACACACACACAAAGGCAGATAACCCCAACCCCGTCTGCATCATTCATGTCAAGGGAAGCATGAAAGAAAGTGTATGCTTCCCTTTCTATTCCCCATGAGCCGGTCCTGAATGAGCGTTAAATGAGAGTCACAGTGATTAAAGTTGCACTGATGACTCACGCAGATAACATGACCTCACTTCTATACCTGCTGCATAATATGTGTGTGTGTGTGTGTGTGTGTGTGTGTGTGTGTATCTGCTTGTCTGTGGTCTTGTGGTGTCCATATCCATGACATCTAGCCTCACAAACACAGCCTCGCAGCGTCAACCCACGCATTTCGTTTATTGTGGCTGGGCAATGCTCAAGAGGCGTGTACTAGGCGCAGGCAACTGACACCCATTGCTGTACAACAGATGACTGGCATGAGCTCTATTTCACTGAGACATCAATATGAAGCCTACCTACAGCTGCAGAACGCACCTCTCACTGGGAGGCCATCTGCCAGCGTGGTGACTGTTTCTGAAATTTCTCTCAAATTATCAACCAAAATTGTCTCTGAATAATTTTGAGATGACTAGCAGGCAACGCAGCTGGTGAATCAGCTGCTAGTGGTGAAATATTATAAGTACATTTGCGCCATACTTGAGTCCAAATTTGAGGTAATTGTCCTGTATTTGAGTATTTTCTTTTCATACCACTTTATATTTCTACTGCTCTACTTGACAGCTATATTTACAGACAAATCATATGAGGAGCTTATAAAATATGACATTCTATTATAAATTAAACTTAAACACAATTAGAACTGAAGCCATTAACTGATTAATCATTTTGCATCTTGACATAAAATGAATGGAAAAATCAATTAGACGCACAGCATTTAATAGTTCCACCTTGTCAGCTGTGAGGATTTGTGACATTTTCCTCTTATTTTACAAACTTTCTGTTACAAAGCTGTTGGCTGACAAAACAAGACGTTTGAAGGTGTCTCTTTGGGCTCTGGGTATAATTGTGATGTGCATTTCTCACTATTTTCTGAAGCGTTCAAAACAATCAATCGATTAATCAAGAAAACAACCAGCAGATTAATCCATAATCGCAACAATCAAAAACTTCTCCTGTCTCTTCACCATTGTCATTGAATGACTTTTGTTTCAAAATGTCCTCTGACATTGTACTCCCTCTTCAAAGAGACTGACTTGTTGACTGACTGTAATTTATTGCTGCTGCCATGTCTTTTATATGGAAATGACAAGGTAAACAGAAAAAGAAGACTCCTTTGGGCGTAGTGACACCCACCGGTTAAACTTGCAACTGCATTTATGAAGTAGTAGACAAATTTAGCTCTAAAATAACTCAAGGCCATAACCCAGGGGTTTCAATAAGGTTGCTGGGTCACAGATGCCCTGTCGGTTATAGTTTGGTCACCCCAATTTCTGTGGTTGCCTTCTCAGATTGAGTCTGGCGGACAAGTCCCTGTACTGTGTGCCTCGGGGCGGCTAAGCAGTACACTACTGAATTCCCTACTGGGTGTTGGTTTGCTGTGTAAACTTATGTAGTAAATTTCATTGTTACCACTATGATGGGTCTAACAGAGAAGGGGAACTGGTTGTGCTGCGTACCACAGGCGGGACAATATGTTTTCGGTTCTGTTTTGTGGAAACTTGTTCATTATATAATCTATACATGTAGATAATATCTCTGCCGTTATTTATCTCAACTATTGCATACCACTCCCTTTCTCTCATTCCCTTTGCAAATTTCCTTGTCAAAGGTCTTCAATATTTTGTGTTTAAATGTGCAATGCTTATGTAGAACACTAGTTCTACACTTTCAAAGTGTACTGTGTACAAACATCTACTGATGCCTCTGGATGGTTGGGGAACTTCAGCTGCCATTGAGGTCCACCAACATCTACCAGTCCCTTGCTATGGTGAGGATGACTGCAGACGTTCTTTTGGTGGATGTTGGCTGCTCCCCAGCTCTGACAAAGATGATGGTCTGCTTGGAGGGTCAGGACCTCTTCGCCCACTTAACCCCTGCACTGATGGTTTCAGCGCTGGTCTTGAGGACCTGATCATGCCTCCATCTATATCGTCCCTCTCCAACTGCCTTTGTGTAGCAGCTGAGGATGTGCTCTGGGGTTCTTTTCTGTGATGGTTGGGATTCCCTATTCAAGCCCCTGTAGAATGCACTGGCAGCCTGGGACTCATTCTGTGGTGACTGTTTGGTCATCCATGAAACCCCTGATGGGTTGTTGCCATTGAGAGGAATTCGTTCCTGGCCCTGTACTTTGGCTCAGCAGAATAAATGCACATGCTCATGATAGGGAGAACAGTGTCACAGAGGTGAGCTGTGTCACCACACCAGTGTGCTCTAAGCATCCTGTCATCATGCTGCCATTCAGGACTAATGTATTGATGTAGCGGTTCCTTGCCAAGTAGGCATACAGCCAATTGGAAATGGCACTGAAGACGATCTTCACCTTGACACACAGCAAGGACATGATGTTGAATTGGTTCATCTGGGTGAGATTTGTTCTGTCGGGATCCACAATCCTTCAGCCACACTCTACTGTTCTGGGATCTTCACCCTTCTCCAGAATACTCAGTTCTTGTACACTTTGTATGAGGTGTTGCTTGGTCCTGGAGCAGAGGCTGTCCTTGCTTAGGGGACAACCTCTCTCATACGCCTCCGATTTCACTCTGCCCTGTGGAGGACCGTGATCTTCTTTTGTAGCATGCGCATCACATGGGCCAAGCCATTGTGTCCCTCTTCTCCTGCTTCCTTGTACTAGGACTTAGGCTCTTTCATCTCCTGTCTGATGTTGTGGATCCTCACTGCTCTTTGGTTTTTCAAGGAAGGTGTTCTGGAGCCTTTCTTCTCCTCTTCTCCAAACCGTTCAGCTGCTGACAATGATGTTAGAGGATTCCTCTAACATCAAGTCTAGTCTGTAACACGTGAAGGTTCAGGGCACTATGGGTCAAGAGGGTCTGGCACCTCTTGTGTCTCACCAAATTGTGTTGTGATGCTCCTACTCCCGCCAAACACTTCATCCTCTCTTGGTGAATCTTCAAGCCGCAATTGTTTTTGCAGATTTTGCCACATGCACACTGTTTGCTCATAGTCGTTTGTTTGTTTCCTGGGTCTGATGCTGTTGTGTCTGTCCGTCTGGGTTGCTCATGCCCCCCACGGCCCACCCCCTCTCGGGCACCCCCGGGGCTGTGCGCCTTGAAATTAGGTAAACAATGAGAAAATGTTCTGATCTCTCTGAACTGCAAGAAGGGTGGAGAAGCAGAATATTGCAGGAAATTACTTTTCTAATATTGGTAATTGGTAATATTCAAATCTTGTGCTAATCAGTCTGTGGAAGGAGAGAGACAAAAAAAATACTGTCTGGGATGAGATTTGCAGAGACAGAGGGGAGGGGTGTCAGTGTTGTGATGAATATTCAGTTGTTGACATTTAGTGTGGAGCACTGAGGATGTGAGGGTGGGATGATGCCAAGTCAGAGTATGAGCATTACAGAACATGGAAGAGATAGGGGGATGAGGAGAAGTAGAGGAGATTAGGGGGAGACGGGGACAACGATTGAAAGAGATATCTAACACACACACAGCAGACACAGGGGAATTTGTTTGGGTCGATTTTGAGAATGGAGACCATGAGTGTCACCGCTGTAATTAATGAGACTTGTTGCTGATGATTGTTATTGTCAGTTTGGTTTTTGTAGGCAGCTTAGTGACAGTCTAGAAACTGGATCTGGGTCACACTGCCATAGTCTTCTCATTAAACCCATTCAGCTCCCTTGCTGCGCCATCAGCTGTTTATTCAGCTACTGAGATAGTGCGGATGTTTTCTTCTCTCGACTTCAGACGCTTCTCTCAAAATCAGATGCTCATCACATAGACTGAAAGACCCCTGTGTGGGGGTCTTGGAGAGGGATAAAGGGAGAGAAGTAATAGAGAGAGAGACAGAGGGAGTGAATTGAGAGAGAGAGAAAAGAAAGAGAGGGAAGAAGGAAACTGTGTCTTTGTGCTGTTGTTTACAGACGCTGTTTATTAAGTTAATGACTCTTTTGCATAATTACAGTCACATACAGTTTGTGCTGAATCCAAAACTCAGGAGAGTTTCTGTTCTAAATATAGGCTCAACCAAAGAACGTGTCTGTGTTTGTCACTGTTTGTCCTGTTATATGGAGTGAAATAAGTACCGGGTCTCAGATAAGGGCCAGTTAACACGAACAAATAAAGGCCAGCCCCCAAACACAGGCCGTGGAAAAACCAAGGGTGCCTGTTGTGTAATGTGCATGCCATTTAAGCATAATGTAGACTTCTACCGCTTTCATTTAATAAATTTAACAATATAATCATCCTATTTTTAACACTTTGTGGTTCTGGATTACTCATCTGAAATATTTCTGTCCTATTTCAGTCACTGTGGGTGTATGTGTGTTAATATGGCAGCCAACTGTAGTTTTGTAGTAAGGTATAGACTAGAATCTTTCACAATAAAAGCCCTCTAGCAGGGTTTTTAATTTGAAATGGAAACAGTAATGCTGAGTTTGTATTAACAGTTTAATGCAGTAACATAAATTGGGAAAATGGGAGTGAATCAAAATAAGGCTTTATTCTAAAATATGACCAATTATACTTCACATCAGACAGAGGGAATAAGAAATAAAGACCCACCTCTAACACAGGTGTGCTTCAAATAAAGGCCTGTTGCCATCTGCAGCTAAGGCAAGTACACAAACATACGCACACAGCTGAACTTATACATGTGCGTTGCAACCCTGCCTATATACATAGCCACCAAAAGTGTGGCATAGGTTATGACAAAGCTCAAAATATGTAACATGGGTTACAAGGTGGAGGCATGTGGAGATGCTGTTGAAGGCTGTTGAAAGTTAAAACAATATGGACAAGAAGATCCTTTTGAGAAACACTAGGCGTATTACAACTGTAAAATTATGAACAAATAGTGAAGGACACAGCACTCAAAAAAACTACACCTCTTTGCTCTTCGTTGACATTTCCAAAGAATATGGATGAGGTCTATTTATTTATTTGTCCCTCCTTGTCCTGATCTAACAATACTGGCAAGGGAGTTGCGGGTGGAGGCAAATGGTCCTCTACAGCTCCATATCCTTCTACAGATGTATATTACTTCGTATTTGCAAAGTCAAGGCAGCTTTCGAGTGATTTAATCAAATCTGAAGAATTCGATTTACTCCCTCTTCATAATTATAGCCCACCCACTTAATCAATTTCACTCAAACATATGTTACACACACTCAGTAAAACTTCAGTTTTACCTTGACTTTAGGAGTGAACAAGAAAGTATACATTGTACAAACAGGTGCATGTGCACGGACACACACACCTTGCTGACTATACTGTATTTGGACCTACAAAAAAGGAAGCATGCAAAATTGTACACACTTGAGTACCCCTCAATGAACACTCTCACAGCTCTACAGGTAGACTAATGAATACATTCCACAACACTTTAGAGTCACTGTAGATAATGAAGTCTATTTGCATAATTAAAGGGGATGAATCAAAAGGTAATTTACAGTACCCTCTTGTCCCCTGCTAAAACGTAGGTTGAAAAGGAGGAGGGGAAGGAGTTGGAGGTGTTGCATACACTTACATGCTCACCCCGGGGAGCCTTTTTGAAGTTGTGAACAAGGTGGGGTTTTTAAAACAGGCATTAGAAGAAAATGAACCTTTGTACCTCGGCATGTCGCACATAATATCGATGGCATCACCCTAGGAGTATTTACACACACCTTTACACAGACACTCGTGCGTGGAAGCAGGTGGGGTTCATTCTTCAAATGAATGAACACAAAAACAGTCCACCATTTTTCCTTCAATCAATTTTTCCCACCTTTCCACCTTCCTCTCCTTACATTTCTCTCTCCATCCATCCATTTCTCCATCCATCCCCCTCCAAAGCCCCCAGTCAGCAGTCAGCTATAGAATTCCATTACAGCCTAGTGATGCAGCACTTCAAAGGAGGGAGAGCTGCATGTGTGTGTGTGTAACTGTGGGAGTGTGTACACGTGCAATACAGTGTCAGTGAGACAGCTTTTTTTTTTTGCTATGTGCAGGGAATCTCATCATCAGGCACACAACAGTGTTGTCCCCAGCCAATATTTATTCTGCAGTGCGTGCAAACTGTTTTTCTTTTTTCTTAATCTGGAATGTGCTGTAAGCAACTTGGGTCCGGCTCAAAAGTGTGATCTCGTGCAAGGATATTCACTTGTATGTGTTTGTTAGCAGCGGCAGCAGTAGGTACATATATCTCCATCCAAGTGTTTTTGAAACAATTTCAAAGAGAGAAGTGTGAATCAATATGTTTGGCCATGAACATGAACTACAAGTGAAAATATTTTGTAGAGGGTGCAACAAGAATGCATAACCAATCGCCCGTACCTCTGCTACATCCTACATGTGGCTTTTATGTGAGTTGCATTATTTTTTTCCCTATACTATGTGCTTAAAATGAGCTGTTTTTGTCCAAGGCAACATTATTTCTCATTGCTGTGTTTTTATTATTTGGGCTCTCTGATGGAGCAGAAATGGGATCTGGCAGCAGTATGGTGAAGCAGCATCCATGCTGGAAATAAAACAAGAAGAACAAGGCCTGCCATAAAATACCAATTTGCTCTTTGTGTATCTTATTTTTTACTGTTTAACAACTTTTCCACCACAGGCAAGCATGTAAACCTTTCTTTGATTAGGTTTTAGGTTTTTTTTTTTTTTTAATTTTTTAAAAATCACATTTTGATTTCCCTTTGGCTTCTCTTAAGGCTGAAAACCTGCTGCTGTAGCCGTTGTAGAGATATGAATTGATTAAGTCAATGAATAATTAGCAAAAGATTAGATTTATTTCTTTCAGAGCATAAATCGCAACCTTCCTCCAAGAAAAGTTTCTTTAGGCTATATACTCGTTTTTTCATTATAACTGAGTTTGTCTGAAATCTGGTAGCTCTCTCCCTAACGTCAAACAACAAGACTCAGAAGTCATCTACAGTGCTGTGAAAACTGAAATCAATACATTTCCTACTTTATCATTTAAATCACACAACTGTTAATTGGCCAGATGTTAACTGTGAGTTAGACAACATTTGCCTCATACAGCTTCAGGCTGTGTTGGTGATAAAAAACAGCCGATGAAACAGACACATACTCACTGAAACTAAAAATTTAAAGACAGCACCCCAATATGTAACTCTCAGAGGAGAAGTCATTAACGTTGTGGTAATTGCGGACAGCTGCAGACGGCGAGCTTTTAGATTGCAAAACGACGCAGGCAACGGCAACAGAATCTGACAACGTCAACTGAAGAGCATTTATCTTATAAGAGGGAAAAAGCAGAGTTTCATCACCAATGGACTACCCTTCTCTTCAATTAGATTGTTCCTGCATTTCCAGTGGTAAATAATTCACCGGCAGAACCATCAGCAGACAGCCATGGCTGTATAAATGTTTTAGCGTGTGCGCGGGGAGGGCGGTGAGTGACGCTGGAGATGGCGGTGTGGGGTCTAACGATGGAAATAGTTTTTAGTGGTGTTTCCTGTGCTTTCAAACATTTCCTGCTCTGTCTGTCTCTCTCTCCCCCTCTGATGGACTAGATGAGGTAGATGAGGTTCTCTTTCCATGTTTTCCTGAATGTAAATGGAAGAAGTCAGCTCCAATGCATGTCAACTAAAAAGAGCAGAAAACAGGCAGTCGAAAATAGCTCCAACGTGGGTTGGACATCTGTAAGACAAGAAAAGACCTGCAAGACACCCAGCATTCCTGCCCTGCTTTTCTTTACATTTTCTCTCACCTTGTGTGAGAAGCTGATTTGGTGTGCATGTGAGTGAGAGTGAGTGAGTGTGTGTGTGCATCTTTATATGGTTGTATGGACACATTTTTGCTATCATTGTGAGGGTGTGATTTCTACATTGTTAGGGTGACTGTTGGGGGTAGACATTTAATTGTGATGGTTAAGGTTAGGGGTAAGGGGCAACTATGTGTGTGAGACTGTGTGTGAGAAGTTGGCTTAGTTTAACTTGATGGTCAATAACAGAATTACTGGGAGAGGCTGGGAGTAACTGTATGTATGGAGGTTTCTGTCACAGTCAATCATTATCAACCCAGTGGTGGAAAAGAACTAACTACATTCACTTAAGTAAAGCACTAAATACAAATTTGAAGTATTTATACTTTACTTGACTACTGCACTACATTTATTTGACAGCTTAAGTAACTACTACCAAAATAGGATGTTTTGTTCTAAATTAAACGACCCTACTGTCACTACAAGTGTGGGGGGTTGGGTTGGTAGTTCGATCCCTGGCTCCTCTGAACTTTGGCATGTGGTGTAAAAACCTACGCCAAATGAAATGCGAATGAAAATCCGGAAGGGCAATGGTTAATGTGACGATGGTTCTCACTATTTTCTGAATTTTAACAAACCAAACAATTAATCAAAGAAAAGAGAAGAAACCGTTCAGAGGCCATTTTTCTACACTGAATTCTTCAATACATTTTCCTGATTACACTTACATACTTTTACTTGAGTACCATATTCAGTGCAGGCCTTTTACATGTGATGAAGTATTTAAAGATGTTTACTTTAGTAAAACATTAAAAACTTAAGCACTACTCAAAGATTAAAATTCCCAAGTATGGTTAAGAATTGTGTGAACAGCAAACAGACAATTTATCTCAATCAACAAATTATACAAAAATAAACAAAATCTTCAGTCCTATTTGTCTAAATCCTTAAAAATTTGGCTACGTGAAATGTTTGCGGCTGAGCAGCTTAAACCTTTGGTTAGTTATGTTTAACTGTTATAATCCCTCATTTTCGATGGTAATGTTACAGTTTTGTAGCCGGAGTGTTTCTCTGAGAGCTGCTACTCCTTCCTGGGGATTACTGGTCAGACTGCAAGCACCTACACCATCATATCAGATGTTGATATTTCAGGTGCTTAACTCTGTTCTCCATATTTCCTGTCTCTTATTGCCACAGGTTTTCAGCTCCCATTCTGTTTTGTGTAAGGAGAAATGTTAGCATTTACATTAAGGTTATTGTGACTGTTTAGTTGTCACTTTCTGTTCCCACAATAAAAAAGTTTCCTCAGTCGACCAGCACCACGTGTGACTGGAACAGGACATCGCAGACAGATAAGAGACGCTCTCTTTCGTCTTACGATCCTATTTTGGGTTTCTGCCTTCATGAGGTATTTCTAATAAAGAGATGAAGAACACAGAGTCAAGAAATGATATGAGGTCACAAGTATGAGTCACACACCTTTTAATTAAAGCACTGTGCGCCTTGAATAAAGCATTTTGCAGTAAATATTTCACATTTTCACATATAAGTCTTTTTTTTTTGTTTTTTGGTTTTGTTTTTTTTTTTGCTTTTTATTTAGTTTGGATTCATTGTGTGCTGTCAGAATAGATGTGTGAAGTGAAACATCAGTGAAGCATCTAATCAAATTAACGGTGAAACAATGACTTGACTACTCAAAATGAATCCATTTCTACTGTGATAAGTGCTTAATTGTATAAGTTGTTTACCAAACAAAATGCTAAACAACAGTCAGTTCCAGCTTCTGAGATGCAAATATTTGTTGCTTTTCTCTAGTTTGTTTGATGAAAAACTGAATACTTAATAGAATAACACTCTAAAACTATTCAGTTTTAGAGTGTTGCTGAAGGTGACACTTTGGGATCTGATTGTTAATTTCCAGAATATTTGCTATTTTACAGACAAACTTAAGCAGTTAATTCAAAAAAGTACTTACGATTAATCAACAGAAGAAATCATTAAAATGAAAATTATCATTAGCTGCAGCTCTCAGATCAAAAAGTCTTCCTTCATCAGAGCTGTATGCTTTAGTCAAGCAGCGCAAAACACAGACGACTACGAGACAGTGAGAGATTGAAACTGTGAAGCAAAGATGGCTGTCTGAATGCTGCTCTACTTGTGAGGCCAGAAGGCAGAGTCAGTCAGACCGGGATTTGGCTGTAAACAGGGTCTGATTCACGCATTGACAGGAACAACATTAGTCGACACTGTTCTTGTCTGATTGGCCGTAGCCATAGGAAACTCACAAGGGGAAGTTAGGTTCGCAAGAACAGAAAGAGAGATAGAAGTTTGGCCGCATTTCGCCAAACAACTATCTATTTTTAGAGATGTTTATTTATGCTTTATTACATTTATAAGTTTACAAGCATAAGTAAGTATACAGTTAATAACATTACATGACTTATTCAATTTGATTCCTCGGTTTTGTTTTTTAAGACTGCAACAATATATGAATTTACTGAACTGGAATCAGAGATGTAATATATAGATTACAGAATGGATATTTCAACTATGCAACATGTGATTGGAAACCTAATGAAGCTGTCATACTGCGTAAATAAACCAAGGGATAAGTACTCAATCAATGTACTGCATGGACATGGACATTACATGTGTGTGTGCTGCTGGTTTAAAAAAAAAAAAAAAAAGAGTACGTTATTTCAGTTTGTATTGACTTTGTACCCAACCGTGATCAATTTCTGCACTCTGCAGCCTGACTGACACCTGCCCAGTGCTCTAGTTGTCTGAGACATGGCTATTTGTTTCAGCTGACAGGAGCCCAGGGCAGCAGAGACAGAGAGAAAAAAGAGAAAGGAAACAGAACAGAAAATAAAAAAGAAAGAGGACAGGGAGGGTGTGAGATAAGGATAGGGAGATTTCACTCACTTCAAACACAAAATTAACACATATACCCATAATTCATGAAAAGGGAGGTTGGCTGAAAAATTAGAAAGAAAATTGCGTCAGCCCGCACCTTAAAAAAAATTAATAAGTGTGGAGCAATAGTACATTGTCAATTCCACTCCCCATCATAGCTCTTTCCTCATAACAGAGCACAACCAGACCCTCAGACGGGCAGATAGTAAAGTCAGCCTGTGCATCAATGCAGCATAATGAGAACAGACAGTTAACGGGCTGGAGTTAGTCAGATTAGTCAGAAGAGATGAGATGGAGACACAAAGGGCTGCAATTTGCCATTTCCCCTGCCATGAATTCAATATCTTAATGTCTGCTATTAAAAGAATAAAACTAAAACAGGCTATGAAAAAGATTTTAGCCCTTTTTAATTGCATTGTCATAAGTTATCATTATGACTACCTACCATAGCTCTTCAAGAATTAAAGCAGATGTTTGAGTGAATCATTCGACCATTAATTGTGACAGATGGTTGATTCAGTTTGGGATAGGGAGGAGGACAAACAGGTAGTTTAAAAAAAAAAAAAAAAAGAATTGTAATTTTTTTTTTCTCATGTAAAAAAAAAACCAACAGTTAATCATGAAGGATAGGTCTGCGAGTGTGTTAGTAACTGTCGGCGTGTGTAGATCGAAGACATTGATCGGGGCAGCTATCTCACCTCAGTGCATGTCAGCTGCCTGTCAAATGGAGATTGAGGGTATCTGATACAGTGCTGAGTGACTGAGAGTCCAGTTAAATGCACACAGTGGTACGCACACACTCAGTCATGAGCGCACACACATTCTTCAATCAGAACCTGTACTGTACACACCTACTTTCAAGTTATCATCTCCTACATGTAATTACTTTCAACAGAGGACACTCAGAACAGTCCTGTTTGCCTCCCATGTATCCTATATATCATATAGTAGTCTATGTATATACAGTTGATGCCTGTATCTTTGTTCTATATTGGCCTCATCTTGTTGACATCTCATTTTCACCCATCAGTTTTTCTCTCGCTGACTGAACACAGCTGTCAGATGTGCCGCTCAACACTTCACAAACATTTGTCCTTCACATGTCGCCCCTGTGAGTGCAGCAACCTTGAGATGGGCTGAACTTATTCGCGCTTACTGACAGGCAAAGGAGTTTCTGTTCTCCTTTCTCCCTCTCACACAAACATGCACATAAACTGCACATGTGCGCGTGCGCACACACACACACACACACACACAACTCACAAGCATCTGTCTGCCTTCTCCCTCTCAACTTGTGATCTGAGCTAAAGCCCTGGGGGTGGTAGCTGAGGTGTCAGCAGTGATCTGATAGCGGTGAGGTGGTCCAAATGCATGATTCCTCTGAACCCTGATCCTCTCACTGCATCCATCTTGAAAATCCTTCCACGTGTTGTCCCTGCAGCTGTGGAGGATGAGCTTATAGTCCCCAGGCCAGGGACTTTAATGCATTGTGGTTTTTTCTTCTTTCTTTTTTTTTCAACTTTTAAGTAATTTAGCAATTTGTGGCTAGCTGGAATAACTTAAAACTTTAAATACAGCAGTTGAACTAGAGGACCTTGTGGAAGTAAGTTTTAAAAACTTCAATTAATTCTAATTATCATTCTTGCTGGGAAATTATTGCCCAGGTCGGCCAGAGCCTGCAGGCACGGTCTGTTAGGCCTGAAGAATGCTTAGGATGTTCGAGTTGGGAACAGAGAGGTCGCCTTTCAGGTGAACTCTGAGATGTCGCCGCTGCAAGTTTTAATGAAGGGGTAATCATGCGGAAATTACAGATGAGCAATCATTGATTAATAACTACATGTTTTACAAGGAGGTCAGGGATTGGTGAGGCTACAGTGGATCCCTCAGATTAACCGCTTTGATTGGTTCGGTAAAAACCCAGCCGGCCGAGTGTGCAATGACTGGAGTTAGATAAATGGGCTCATAACTTCCCTAAAGTTCCTTTTTTCTCCACCCCCACCCCACCCCCTTTTCTTCATTTGTATGCAAAGTCCAATCCCTTAGGCTCCCTTTCCTTCTCTTTAATTTTCAGCCATCTTTTTTTAATCAATTTTCTTTTATCTCGGGGAAGTTATTTTAATACTCCTACATCTTATTTCATTCTCAGCAAGACTGTGTGGGGATATCAATTATTCAATGGAGAGGGAGCTGAGGAATATGTTAATATTGATTAAGCTTTCGCCACACCTAAGAAGATTACACTCTCTTATCACTATGCTAGAGAGCTGCATTAGCCAGGCAAATTAAAGGACACATAGATACACTGTGTTAGATATACAGTGATGTAACAACATTTGTGTGTCTTCCATGTTTGGATTAGAGATTAAAAGCCTATTTACGCTACATGACAAGCACTGGAAAAAAAAGACATGACCTGCATTTATAATGACTCATACAATACTTTGAAGCTTAACCCCTTAATTACATCAAAGAAATGAATTTAGAGATTAGCTCAGAGGCCAGAAGAAGTTAAATACATTGTACCAGGCTAACTGTGGGAGTTTGAATCAAGGTTGCTGTGTGTGATGTCCACTTCTACTGGATGTCTGCTATCGCCCTGGTTTTTCTTGTATTGTGATGTTTTATCCCAAACCATTGTAGTGTCGATGTCCTAGCTGCTGTTTTACTGCCACAGGCTACTGCACTGGTTTTGGGCAGCGATACCGCAGATACTGTGGCATTTGTATCTCATTTCCCCAGAGCCCTGTAGGGCAGCCAGGAGCTGTATATCTGTCAGGGTACAAAGCAGCCAGTCAGAGGGCCAAGGGAAAAGGGACTAGAACAGAGGTGGGCGTTAAGGGGACAGGATGTCATTGTGTGTTCCAACAGGGCTGTGAGATGTGCAAGTGTTTAAGACACAGCTGAAGGAGGCTTTAGAAGTTACAGGGCTATTTGTGATTCATGAATGCATGCATACAAGCACGCAAGCGCGTTTCCATCCAGACCAACATACAATATGTGCACAGCACATGGGTGCGCGCATGCCAACATGAATTTAAATAACTTTACCCTTCAGCACTTTGCATCAACCCCTTCTGCCGAACCTTTTCCCACTCACTCCCCCTTCATTCTGAACAGATTTGTTCAGCCTGCACCATTTTATTTATTTAGCCAAACATGTGCTCTCTGTACAGATCTCTCTCATTTGTTCGCTTTCTGTTGACCATGCGCACACTTGCACTCATAAACACACACACATAAACCTGCATGGACACACACGCCATGCATAGTGTATATTCGACTGCTCTGCACTCTGCTCTCTTCCAGCATGTTCCTCAGGCCATAAAATGTTAAATTAAATGTGCTTAGTCATTAAATGTGTGTGCATGTCTGTAATCATGTGTTGTGTGTGTGTGTGCTTAATGAGGAAGCACCTTTTTTTTCCTGATAGTCATTACAGTAGACGTGGCAGATGTGTGGGATTTGATGAAAATTCAGGGAAAAATTCAGGAACTGTCGCTGAGACCATCAGTCTGCTGGTCGTGTTTTGTCAGCCTCTGCAGACTGCGTGCAGATGTTGTTTTGTTGTTTTCAACAAGGAGAAACAAGAGAGAAAAGGAGAGAGAGAAGACGAGAGGGGAGGAGAAGGACATAAGAGAGACAGATAAGTAAAGACTGAGACAGGAGGAGGGAGAGGGGAGGAGAGCCCCCTGCTCTGCATTAATTCTCTGTTTGCCAGTCAGAGCATGCTCTTTCCTATGAGATTAGGCCGATAAAATGCATGTGTGTATGAGCGCGTGCACGTCCACACACACTCCTCTGTGTGCATGCATGCGTACATGTCTGTGTGGGTGTGTCTAGGTGTGTGTGTATATACACTCACACTCTTCCCTGTGAGATCAGGCTGATTTGTCAGTGATGCAGGAGTTCATCCATGATTAATAGCTCAGCGTGCTGGAAACAATGTTATTCTGCATTAGCTACCTGTGGGACGCCCCATACAACTGCATGTGTGTTTCAGTCTATGTGCATGAAACAGCACGAATGTCAATCCCGACATCTTGTTCCAGACGCATTGATGGTGTAAGTATGTTGGTACACAAGTTGACAGTGGAGCTGTGTGTTGTGTACAACCTTGCTGGTGTGTATTATTCATGAGAAACCCCATCCAGTTATGTGATTCTGACAGGTCTGACAAACCTCTAGGAAAACCAAAGAGCATCAAAGCTTTGTGCAGGTGTGCCTATCACCTCCGACATCAGTGGGCATTTAGGGTGAATTGATTTGGGGTGGGAAGAGAATAGCTTCGCTGTTACCATGTCGACAGGGCCCTTCAGTGAACAGTGGTCTGATTTGTTTCCTGCTGAGGTCACTGAATTACCATTTTCTTCATTATATAACTAAATATAGGTTTGTCACCTGGATATATTCCTCTGTAATACTACAATGAAGGTACAGAATATTGCCCAATTCTGATGAAGTTATCGCCCCTCCATTACATTGTATATTTCTTTCAAAGTCTAGCCTCATCAGAAAGGATGAGATGTTCATGAAAGGTAACAGATGAGTTAGGCTAACAGTATAATTTTGAGACTATTCCAGTGTGGATTACACTGGATGGAGCTTGTCTTTATGATGTTCAGTTGCAGGCCTAAGAAGCAGCAGATGCAGAAGTAGTGCAGCAACTGTTAATCTTTCTACTAAAAACTTACCATGTACATCATGCACTACTTTTAAGCTCTGTGTTTCATTTTTTACTGAAAATTACACTTTCTGGGGAGCAGACTGGTTAAATTTCATCAGCCATGTTTTGTTTCTCCGTGAGCCCAAAAGTTAAGTTTAAGTTAAGTTTTTTATAAACCTGTAAATGTCTAGTGAAAGAGTATGAGTTAAAATCTCTCGCATTTTGAAATCTTGAAAATTGACTTAAAGAATTACTAGATTATCAAAATAGTTGCTGATTAATATTATGTAGCTTGACCAACTGATCAATCAACTAATCATTGCAGCTCTAAAAAGTTTAAATACTAATTATTAACTGTGTAAAGCTCAGGAGGTGACGAGTGATAGTTATAGTTATAGATATAGATATAGATTAGTGGGCTGCCAGTGCACTTAGTCACTAATTAACTCCTGCAGTAGTAAAACTCTACACATCCGTTTGTTCCTTTTTGTCTTTTATTGTTTTTCAGCTTTTTTGTTTCTTTTCAGACAGAAGTGAACGTGAAATTTTAGGTTTTCATTTGGTTTTTAAGACTTGATTTCACAGTGAAGTCACACCTGAGCTAATTACAAAGCAGAGTGATTAGAGCGATTAGGAAAAGCCAAAGACTAAAAGAAAAGACCTACAGGATTGTCTGTGACAAATTCCGCCCAATTTATTATCCCATGGCTCTGTATAAGACTTCATAAAGAGGCACTATTTAAGTGTTTGTGTTCTCTACTGTATGTGTGTGTATGTGTGTGTGTGTGGCCAACTGATAAAGACACTAGCAGTAGATGGGATAACTATGGGAAGCAGAGCCTGTGATGCCAAGGAAAGAGGATCAATACAAAATGTACTTTGTGGAGACTGAGAGCTCTGCAGCCAATTAAATAGAAAGATCAGAGAGAGAGAGAGAGAGAGAGAGAGAGAGAGAGAGAGAGAGAGAGAGAGAGAGAGAGAGGACAGGGAGAGAGGGAATAGTAATAGAGAGACCCTCTTATGAGGGTCCATTATTTTCACAACGTACAATGCACTGATCCAAACAGTCAAACCAGTCTCGCCGTGTGGTTCTTCTGGGTGTGGTATGTGTAAACTTGTCAGTCTCATCAACCTGTAGAATCCTGAGGTCAAATATGGAAGAACTCATCTCTCAATTATTTATGTGCTAGTGATACACGCTCAGCAAATCTTCAAGCTCTCTCTCATTCATCCATTCATCCCCTCTGCCTCCTAAAAGAGGACTGCAACTTTCCCAATCAGATTTAATTTTCTTTGAGCGTGCTTCACTTAAAATGGCATAATGTTACCTCCATTTTTCTCACATGGCCATATTCAATGTGCACTCACGCGTGTAACCATACACTACACACACACAAGGGCACACCGCCGCCACTGTGAGCCGTCACGTCATCCGCATTTCCTGAAGCAACGGCTTGACTCAAAGCCCTCTGTCACTTTCATCATGAGAGAGTATCTATCGAAACGACTAACTTCTGTCTCTCAACTTCTGCTCCTTTCGGCAGACGCATTCATTTTTCAGAGCCGGGTATGAATATTTCAGGACTGAGTGACAGATCCAGTGAAGAATGAAAAGAGAGAAGGAGTAAGGGTGGGGGGTAGGGAGGGAGGTCCAGGGAGGTATGGGTAATCACATTTGGTTTTGCAGATCTCATAAATGACTTAAGCCCTGCAGATGTCAATCAGACTACCTCAGTCTTCATCATCTTTATCGATTTCCATCTGTGATTGCTCTCCCTCCGCATTTCCCTCTCCCCTCTTGTCAGTATGATATCGTACAAGTCTATGATGAACCAAAAAAAAAAACAAAAAAACCAAAAAAGAACCTTGATCGTGACTGGTCCCAACTTTACCGTGCCTCAGTGTGTGTGTGTTGGAAAGACTCGGGATAAGCAACGTTTGAGCAGTCCAGGATCTATAATCCTGCAGCTGCCATGGTATCGGCAAACTGGGATCGGCAATTCCAAACTTTCCGCGACAACTGAAGGCATGTAAAATTGAACTTGATTTATTACTTAGAATGATCTGAATTTCCTTCAGTAATTTATCTGTCCAAATGCAAATGATATACTCTATTTCTTAACTTAGTGTTGGGAGATTTGGTTCAAAGAGAGTCATAATCAATCAAGAAAGATGCGGGGACAAGGTAAAAAAAAAAAAAAATAAATAAATTTTCGCAACTGTCAAGAATCAGGGCGTGTTCATGTTTCTTTATTCTGCTTTTGCACATTAATTGATTTATTCCATTGGAGCTATACCAGCTGTAACAGGAAAATGTTCCCAAGCCAGGCAGGTAGGAAATCTCAGAAGTTGTAACCTATATTGTTTTGCTTTTACAAATACAGTCAAGGAGATAAGAGTAATACCCCCTGCTTTCTTGGAAATGGCGGTCTGATTTACAAACACACAGCTGATATAAAATCCATTTCCCTAGAAATAGAAGGAATAATCTTTCCCCCTTTAATGTTGCAATGAAGGAAGCTGTATCTGTGGAAGGGCAAATAGAATTATTTGTGGGCCGTTGTGTACTGCTTGTGTGCGCGTTTTGTGAGTGTGTTTGTGGATGCAATGGTGGGGCCCCAGAGAGTGCTACAGATATTAGGCCCTGGAGATTTTCACTGTAGAAAAACCACTGTGGGGCTGACACACACACCCACTCATACACACACACACAAATACATAAGTACGAATACATCTTTGTACCCATTAGTCAAGTCTTTTGGGTCTGTGAATTCCAGTGCTCCACTTTACTGGCAGTAAAACAGCATGAACTTTAGGGATCCACTGCATAAATCTAAAGTTAACTCTCCCTTTTTTTCTTAGCAACTCTAGTAACTAGTAAGGCTCTAACAGGAAATGTGGCAGCCAGAAAATGAATCCTAATAACTTTAGTCATCCCCTGACTTTTCATCCAGAGCCATCAAGGTCTAAATTTGTTGCTCAGTAAACGGTTTGGTTTATGACCAGTGAGTTGAACCACAGAGAAATGTAGGAGCAACAGATCGGCAGGCTGTAAACTTTACAAACCAAGTCTTGTCTCAAAATGACTGAACCACACAACTAACTATGATACAAATGGAAACACAAGGCGGCATAACGCTGGACATGATGAAGAAGGGCACCGCAGCTCGTGTCTGCTGGCTGCTCCGATACTGCAATAGCTCTGGTGTTGACTTTCAGTGAAGTCAGCTAATTGATCTTTGAACCAAACACTGGTAAAACCTCCTCTACTGCTGCCTAGTGTGACCGACCAGGACGCACACTTTTCATTGCTCTGTCTGTCCAGTAGGTGGTTGAGAGGGTGTTCAGGATTATCCATAATGGATGGACAGTTTGGTTCAGTGTCCTCCTCTCCACCACAACTTCAAAGGTGTCTGGTTTGCAACCAATTACAGAGCTGACCTTCTTGATCAATTTATTCAGTCCGTTGGTGTCTCCAGCTCCGATGCTGCTTCCCCAGCAGACTACAGCAAAGAACAGCGCACTGGCCACAACAGACCAGTGTTTCTAACATCCTGCTGCACACGTTGAAAGATCTCAGCCTCCACAGGAAATAAGAGTCTGCTCATCCCCTTCTTATTTACAGCCTTGGTGTGGGTCTTCCAATTCAGACTGCTGTCAGTGTGGACGCCCAGGTACTTGTAATCCTCTACCACATCAACATGCACTCCCTGGATGCTTTATGACGTGCATTAAAACTCAGTGTATTTTGATCAGCCATGCAAATATGCGTACTTGCTAGAAACCGCACAACCCAATCAGTTCAGGAACTGATTAGAATTGAGCAACTTGCCACGATAAAAAAAAAGAAAAGAAAAGAAAAAAACTTGCTACTGTAGGATTAGCAATTCAATGTGATCTGACAAGGCAATTGTACAAACAGCACAAAGGCTGCAGAGCCATCCAAAGATCCTATTTTCTCTGCAGAAGAGATCTCATGTGTCCTAAAAGCATCAGAATTATAATTTTTATTCAGCCCTTTTCCTGTGATAGAAATGAAAGATCTAAAGGAAAAAAACAGCTTACAAATCAAATTAAATATCAGATGAAAGGTCCTGAGTTTGTCATTTCATAGTGCTAATATCTAAAAGCATGTCTCACTGAGCTCTGAGTGCTTCAATTTAGATAAGAAAATATTTTGGTGATTTTGATAACTTTTCCAGTCTGCTCAGTTTCAAAAGATTGCTACTTCCACTGTCCACTTTTAATGAGTTTTTGTATAGTAATTGTAAGAATCTCAGTACTTTTGGTAACTGAGAAAAAAGAATCTAAAATATGAGCTGTGCCCTTACTCTCTTTTTGATTCGAACTGTCAAATGTCCATGAATAGCTTATCTTTGAAACTTCCTTGAGGGCTGTGTGTCTGTGTGCGTGCACGCACAAATGTGAACTTGCGGACAAGTAGAGTGTAGTTCATGTCATATCTTTTGCAAATGTCTTCCGCAAGTTTTTACTGGAAGCAATTGCGAAACCGTGAAAACAGTCTTGGACAACTAATTCAGTGACAGTGATTACAAATCAGAAAAATACATAGTGTTCTGTGTGAACACAAAGTCAAACAGCTAATATATAATAGCTGCCTTGGCTGGCAGAACCCTGACTGCAGGAAAACTAAATCACAAATTAGCAATCACAAAGCAGCTTTAATAAAAAGAGTACTTATAGACAATCTTCCAACAAAGGTGTCTAGGGAGCAGGTAAAGGATGCTTGCCAATTTGCTGACTAGAAGCCTTTCTCAATACAGAGCACACAAAGTTTGGACCTTTATACTCGGAAGTTCGAGCTTGGGAGTCCAAACTCCTGAGGACGGCAAAGTTCTTGCTCATACACCATCTCAGCTTGGCTCTGGTTATTACATTTCACCACAACTGTACCACACTATACTGGGAGAAAATAATCTGAACTCATAGGTCTACTAACTGTCTTAGTGTCTCTTTTTTCTCTCTTATTTGGTTAAAATGACAACATATTCTATATCTAAATGTATAGTAGTCCTAGGACTAAAATCATAGCAGTTTTCAGCCCAGCTCCAACTCTCCACCATCTGAACTGGCCGGTGCCAAATGCGATACTTGGCTACTTCAGGTCCACACGAGTTAGCTCCCAAAGCATGCTTCACAAGGCGGGCAGACGTCATTTCAACCGCGTTTGTCAAAAAGAAAACGCAAAACTGAGAAAGGCCTAATGTCAGTTTAAACTGTAACCGGTACTGAACTGTGTCAGTAGCGGTTGCTAAGCAACACACTGTTCACCCGAAACCAACCGCTGATGACAGAAAAGAACAATTCTGATTTTAAAATATGAGTTTAAATATATGCAAAACTCTTTACTGCAGCTGCTTCTCTGCCGTGTCTGCTGAGAAGACAAAGATCACTTATCAACATGAAACAACTGAGATGAGCGATAGCGCCGTTAAATTTGAAAAGCCTTTCAAATGAACGGCAACTTGCAAAATCAATGTAGATAACACTGATAACAATGAGCTGTTGAGGAACAGTCAGGAATTAGCAGTGCTGTCTCCATGGTAACTGCTGAGCGGAGCCGGCAGTGTTTTCCACCGACCAAAGACCTGCCTTTGACATCATGCCCTATGTAGTTAACCCTTGATCTTAGTTAAATCACCCCCCACCCCCCGCTCCCACACACGCGAGGCCACGTGCACACATAGTCCTTGCACATTCACAGTGTGGAGGCCCGGTTGAGCTGAGGTTGAGCTGAAGTTGACTGTGAGCCATCATTAAGCCTTTGACATGTAGCATAGAGCACTCTAGTATTCCCCAAGGCCCTAACTGAGGTTAACCAGGCTTTTCACACTCAGCCTTCCACTCACAGAGAGGGCTAAAAGAAAACTCCAGTGGTGCAGGAACAAATGCTTTGGTGAACATGACCAAATTCATTGTGGAGGTAAAAAAGCCCTTGTCTAGGAGATTTCCAGAGAAGAAAGACTGAACGACAAGTCCACCAACTTAAACAACCATTTAGGTCGCTTGTCCCTACCCTCAAATATCCATAGAAGTGTGCCAGCGGCAGGTGTACTGGACGTTCATTGTCATTATAATCAAGACTGTCCCCAACCAAAGATTTTCCTAGATGACTAGTAGTTCTTATTTCACACCATTAACCGACCAGTCGTCAAGTTATTTTAATTATTTAAATACATATTTTTGGAGGCATCTGAAAATGGCTTGAGCTCCAGGGCTGAGAAAGAATGTTCTGAGTAACACTGTGCTAGATTACAAAGAAAATACAAAACTGTAATAATGAGCCTTTAAAATGTAGAATGTACAGGCGCATGCACAAGGCAAGCTGCCTGTTATCGACACAGGCACAAGAGTATTCAGTTGTATTAAAAGTGTTGTGACCCAGTAGTGACTGGTAATGAGTGTGGCAAAGAGGGGAATTCCTCTTGGTGAAAGATCCTCTACAAGAGAACAAGGTGTGCACTGTGAACAGTAAAGCAATCTGATGACTTTGAAAAGTCATACAGTGTGTAAATGCCATTTAGGATAGTTGACATTTTTGTTACCGTTACGACAATAAACACGCGGTTAAGGCTGTGGAACAGTTCTTTTTAAATGACACAACAATGATTGGTTTCACAAGGGAAATGAAAAAGTGTGTCCTGTGTTTTGTCGAGCCAGCCATCCACCCCAGCTATTGTCCTCCTCCAGATTTTCCTTCTATCCATACTACATCAACTAACTCATAATAACTAAAGCCACTAGAGGTCACCCAACAATAAAACCTAACTATGGGCCATAGTAAGCTGCGTGAACATACGAGCTTTGGGATTGTTTTTCTTACAGGAGGGCTGATTCGTTTGCTAAAGCATTAAAATGCACACAGATATAAAACCGGGTATTACTCACTCTGTGCCTGCTCTGAAATCTCACTGAGGATTTTCCCACTTTTATACATTTAGAGGGTGTGGTGGAAAAATCAAGCATGCACAGCTGTTTTGAAGGCTGAATGTGCCTCTGTGCACATCTCCTTCTCTGAAAAGACTTTTATCCTGAGCTGCAGCGGATGAGTGACGAGAGAAAGGTTAACTCCAGCCTTTTGTTCTAGCTGAGCTCATTGGCTAAAAGTGGCGTGTAAATTCAGAGTGGATTAGCATATATTAGCATGTGGTTAGGGACTTGACCAAGGATTGGTGAGAACTTTGGGATTCAACTTTGTGAAGTGGGAGGCAGGAATGACAGGTGATTTACGCCATCAGCATGTATTTCTATGCCACTGTTCAGAGTGATATTTTAAAATATTAAGCCTGCTAAATATAATTGCAGTTTCTTTAAAATCACTCAACAAGCTAAGCATTTGTCTGAAGACGAGATATACTCCCATGCTGCAGTTGTCACAATGAATAAGTGTTTATTTTTGCTCCAGTTGTCTGCTAATCTATAACAACAGTTTATAACATGCAAAAGCACAAGGCACTGAACAGATTGTGTTGTCATGGTAATCTGATTTCAGTGTTGTCTTCCAGCTGTCGCCGTGTTCATGTATTGTTGTAAAAAATGTGGTTAGTGCCGTGCCGGATTTCCATGTGTTATACTTCATTAGCTGCAGAGTAAACTTTGTCCAAAATTAATTGCAGATTAAAAAGTTTCAGTCTTCAATATAGTTAGCAATAAAATTTTCATTAAAAAGTGGTGTGTGCATGTGTATTGAGAGTAAGTGTTTTGAATTCACTACTTTAAGGCTGCTAAGAGGCTCATACAGTCATGCAGATAATGGCAATTGATCCTCAGTATGATAAATAAAATTGCACACCCCGGCAATAAGCAAAGCCTCAGAGCTCACTCTAAAAGAGAGAAAAAAAAAAATCAGCCTGCTCTTCGACCTTTTCTCTCGGTAAAAAGGTCTCTAAGACAATTTAATAGCATCACATTCCTTCTCTCCCTCCTGTCTCGCTCTCTTACCATCTCACACATATTTAGGCATGCTGTCAGGGAAAATTTTACTCCAAGTCCATCTTCATATCAACACTATTAGATGTTGATGTGAATAAGGCTGATGACCCATTAACTATGTCTCACTACCACAGTCAAAGCTGTGGTGGACTCTGTTGTATTATACTGTGGGGCACTGAAGCGACAGCAGGCGACAATTGTGAACTGCCAGTCTGGCTGGCTGCTGTTTTGGGCCAGTCCACAGGGAATTCAGCTGGAGCTTAATTTAGCTAAAGAACTACAGTCAAGCGACTCAAGTGCCTCCAACTCCCAGCATCCCCCAAAGGCTTTCCATGGAGAACCGCATATGAGCTGAGCTTCTCAGGGGAAGACAAGGACGACTTCTCTCCTTTACTTTCTCTCTGTCTGTCTCATTCATTAGTAATCTGCATTCAGAGGAGAGTCAGCCAGCCAGGGCATACCCTAACCCCAGACAGCTGTGGACTGGCAGCGTGCAAAATCTATCACAGACAAGACATGCCTGTGTTAAACTGAAATGATGTGATTTTTCCTGTATTTTCATTTAACTGGTAAAATGCAAGCCAAGTACACAGAGTGCTACACCTGCAAGAGAAGACCCAACCAAAGTCCTAATGATATTTTGTCCTTACTTGGATTTAGCATCAGACCAGAGGAGAGGAGAGGCATTTTGCAAACAAGTTGATCTTACAAACTAGTGGAATAATTACTAAATAAATAAAAGCTAGCTCTAATTGTATCTGCGCTCTTTCAGGTTGTTTATTGTATATTAATCTACCACATGCTGTTACTGTTACATTAGTACAATGATCATAAAGTCTAAGGCTGAACAAATATACTACCATATACTACCCCACAGTACCATGCGCCCCATATAAGACACAAACACACACGGAGCTTTTATGCAGTGAGCATCCATCACTGACAGTCTTACCACTATTAAGAGGTTCAGACATCCAGGGAGAAAAAGGGGGTTAAACCCAGAACTCCCCCCACAGAGAGAGCAAGTCTCTTGGGCAGAATGGTGGAAATGTGGGGTAAGAATGTGGGTCATGAAGGGTGCATTAGTGCAACTGTGTCTGTTCAGATGTGTCTATGTGGTGAGAGACTCTCTTGCGTATTACCAGAGCACAGACATCTCTCTAATGGTGGAAACCAGGAAGAAGAAAAGGAAATTGAAAGAAAAAATGTTCATGCAATTACTGTCTGTCAGTCAACAGGCCTCCGTGTGGCAATAATACCCAATGTAAATGTCATGACCAAGCCACAAGGCTGAGCAAACACACACACAGTCACACTTATAAAAATGGAGTCAATTCTCACTGGGTGGGTAATATTAAGTTGACAACTTTATCGCTGCACAACCTCAGAGACACCAAAACGTCCCATAAGGCCTCCTTATTAAAGGGTGTAACTCAAAAAGCTCATAAAGGCAGTGGACATCAGCGGGGTGGTGGACAAACGGACACACACACATGCACATGTAAACATAGACATACATACAAAATATGTTGAATCAAGACTTGTGAGATCACTGAAGGTAGGGTTTTTGAGAACAAAATGAAAAACAGGCACAACACTTTTGGGTTAGCGTAACGGTGCTAAATTAAACCTCGCGACCCAAGATCAACAAACACACAGCTTCTAGCCTCTGTGTTTGTCTCCCGTGGCTCATGATACAGTGGGAGTCCCGGCTAAATGTCCAAAGTCTAAAATGTTAATGTGTTTTGAGAACTTCTCTTTTTTCCCCAGAGTGCAAGCACATTGCTTTCGTTAGACTTTGCTTTGTGTGAGTGTGCGTGTCTGTGTGTATGTGTCTGCTTGCATGTCTATCCAACGGCAAACCTGTCTGTCATTACACACTCACCATCAGTGGACCGGTGAGCCAAGGGGGACATTTTGGAGGTCCACTGTTGGTCATGCCTTAAATCACGCTATAATTATGGCTAAAGCCATATAAAATTTTAGCCAAGAGGGGACCTGCAGGTGTTTGCGTGTTAGAATTCATACTCTGTACTGCCTCTGCAGACAGCTGAGGCAGTACAGGCATGAGCAGGCATGAGCAGGGATTTTAATCACACTCACACACATTGTTTCTTTACACCCCTACAAAGTGTGAATGGCTTGCAGCCCCAGGAAGGCTTTCAAACTAAAGGCGAGCTATTTCACAGACTGAACACTGAGGGAACCAGACTCCTTCAACACTATTTTTTGTTATTTTTATGAAAAAAAATATACATAAATGCTCAGTTTTAGTGAATAATGTAACTAGTTTAAAGATTCACGGTGTATTAAAATGAAGACGGCAGAGGAATAAAAACATTTTAAGAAAAATATTATCTCTGGACATCAGGAGGGCCCTGTGTGGGCAGCAGCATTGTGGAAGCACAGTGTATGGTGTTAGAACCCTGCCCTTAACGGTTGAGGTTATAGGTCCAATCCTTGGTGAATTCTGATGTCCAATATACAGATGAAAAACTTAAGTACTTCCAGTGTCTCAAGCCAAATAACTCAGTGTGTTAGAGGACTGTTTAGAGGATGAGGTTTTGATAAATTTCAGTGAATTTTGAAGTCCAGCACCCAAAGCGAAGACTGAGAAGGGCTCGGAGAGAAGCTCCCAGGCTGGTGGGTTAGTTTGCGACTGCAAGTTGCCAGTGGTGCAGCGTCTGAATCAAATCATGCCCTCCTGTGGTACCTTTGTGTGTGTGTGTGTGTGTGTGTGTGTGTGTGTGTGTGTGTGTGTGTGTGATTGTTTCTCCGAGGCACCAGCACTGGTTCTCCAAGTCATCTGTCCGCCTTAGATAACTAACTCTTTATTGGGTCAGCCTTTTAGCGCCCTGTTATCAGCCACAATTCTGAAAGGATTTTAAAAGGTCTGTTTAACCATTAAAAAGATTTATCTGAACAAATGCATGAGGCTTCCTTCTGCTAGAGGTAAAAACAAGGAAATATCTTAAAATTGAAGGGGCTGAACACTGGCCACCCCTGCAAATGTGTTTCGTCACTGGGATAAACAAACTGAATGTCATCTTCTATGGAAGTAAAACAAATGCTTGCAGTATAAATGAGGGGTGAAAAACTGTTTCTATGCAATAAAGTCATTATTCCTAAATAAGTCACTGATATCTTTAGGTATTTTTCCACATTAAATCATGAATCAAACATTTATCTTTAAAGGCTAGAGATATTAGAAAGAATTATTTACTTTATCATTTATTTGATCTGTTTGGATGCTCCTGTACCTGATGATCCCATCTTCTTTAGGCTTAGAGAAGTTCAAACAGCATGCCGACTCAGTCCATTCAATCAAGCTGCCAAAACAAGTCCTGTTTTTGGTCTGCTGATGTTTTCTTTCAGGAAAGAGTCTCTTTATTATCCTTTATTTGATTTATTTGATGCGTTTGATTTCACTTGAAGAGACAGAGTAGAAACTGTACGGTTACTCAAGCCACAACAATTGTACACTAACTCTATAAGCACTCCGTGTACCTTTTCAAGACTCTGAGATCTCGTCAACGTGGATTCAGGCTTGACGTGTATTCCGTAGGGACTGACAAAGAAGTAAATAGTGAACCGAAGCTTCTGGCAGTGCGTACAGTCATACTGAACACCCCCACTGTCAGGGACCGGGTTATGCACTGCTGAGTCACAGCCCTGGGACACATGAAGTACAGCAGAAGGTAGAATGTGTATGCACATAGTCTGTGGCAAACAGACCACACACTCGACAGGAAGCGTTCGAATAGCATCTGGTCCTGAGGCTGCCCGGCAAAGAGAGGTGACAAAACTATACTCTTTCCCCGTCCAGAACATCAGTTATCTGTGGGAGAATCAACTTGATTCTTTTGACAGTTTTGCCAGTTTCATCCATCTGTCCATTCTGAGACACAGGCACCACATACTACACGCTTCCACTATGGACACAAAATCAGAGGTGAAGTGAATTAGAGTGTGCAATATCTATTTAAAATCTGATATATTTCTGGGACTATGATTTCAGTAATTGGTTTAAAAACAGTCTCAATTGTTTAATTACGTGGAAGAACAAAAGGCCTAAGCGCTGTTTTAAAAATAGGAGAAAAAAAGCGGGGAGAAAAAAAGGGAAAAAAATCACGTTACCAGAGAATCTGCCTTAAGTATCTAGGAAACATACACACTGCATAAGGCAGTGGTTTCCCAACTTTTTTTTTTTATTTCAACCTAAGTAAAAAGGTTCCTCACTGAGTATACCTCATAAACCTTAGCATGAAGTGAAATGTCTTCAGTGGACTCCAAAAGCACCTCATGTAAATACTGAAAATTTATGAGATGTCCTGCAGTGAAAATTATAATGTGGGTTTTTCACCTTCCCTGCTCCCCCAAAATAAGTGGAGGTTTTTGATCATGAAAAATATTCCAGCACATAAACAGTGTTTAGGAACACGGATGATGTTTTTGAAGGTAAAGGGTGACCCTACCGCTTTGTCGATGTTTTAAATGTGCTACAGTGCATTTGTAAATGTGTGCATATCATAAATATACTGTGTGAAGGACGGTCAAAGGGAAGAAACCAACACAGAGACGCAGGATAAACCGTGAACGGAGTGATGTATATTGTGTGCATCAGTTAAAAAGTAAAAGATATCTTCAAGATAACTGAGTGCTGCTTGTCTGTCTGAGTGATTAGCCACATCACCACTGACAGATGTGCATATGTCTGTGCATCTGCGTGGGAATCCAACCATATATAGTACATGTGTGAGAACATTTAAGAGGGTACTTTGCATCTAAGCATGTGTAAAAAAAAAAAAAAAAAAAAACAATTTAAAGCAGCAAGAAAATCACTAGATTGTACTTTAGTGCTTCAGTAAGTTCTGAACTGTGTGTTCATGACAGTGTATTGATTACAGAGCTGGAAAGATGCTCTTGTTGCACATGTGATGATGTTGCTAGGATAAGTCAAATATGCTGTGTTTCCTTTGAGCCGCTAATGATAAAAACTAAGGATTTTCTGCCACTGGCTTGGAATTAGGTGGGGTGTTGGAGGAGGGGGCGCTCCTGTAAGAACATGATGCTTAAAATAAATCATGCTGTACCACACACATGTGGCAGAACAAATAGAACAATGCAAACAAATGGGAAGCCGAAAATCATATTATGCTAGTGAATACACTTACAATCTGATCGTTATGTGTAGGTTTGAGTATGTGTTTGTGAACCCTCCAAACTATTTCAGTACATGGTGTTCCTTATGAACTCAGCTGCTCTCCATGTCATGCTGTTTGTACTCTACTTATCAATCACATGTTGCTGCGGGCACACACAGAGGAGAACAGGGTGATGAAAGGCAAAGAAAGATGAGGTGGTGATGAAAAGAGGAGTGTGAAGAGGAGAAGATTATCACCCTTCTGCCCTTAATACAGCTGTGTGATAACTTATTTTTACCCCAGGATATACATGAATACATACATCCCCTGTCTAACAGACCACAATCTGGAGAGAGAAAGTGTTGTGGGGTGTGATGGATCTGAGCGGGATGTAAAGCACCAACAGATATGAAATCAGAATGTTAATCTGGCTCCAGAAGAACATTTCCATATACAAAAAGAAAAAAAAATGTCATAAAAACATACTGTACATAATAATGAGGCACCAAAAGTCACATGCAGTAATCCCTCTCGGTTACACAGTGGGGCTAGATTGCAGATATGACCACCCACTGAAGCGAGAGAGGGGAGAAGAGACAAGAATGACCTTTTTCCTAACAAGAGAAATGGAAGACTTGGCAAACCGTGTGCGCGCATGTGTGTATGACTGCGTTTGTTTTGCGAGACAGGCCTCTTACCATCAGTTAGCTGCCTGGTGCTGACAGTGCTCTACAGCTGAGCCACAGCAGAGCGATCTGGGACCTGCTTTGACATTTTCAACTTGATTCATTAATTCACGGTTGGCAGCCCTGGTGACATGCACACTTAAACGAGCTACACACCCTGGCAGTGCATCCACTTGAAATGCACAGTTTATGTTTCCTGAACTCATTCACAAAGGCCAGAAGTGTATACACACACATCTGGTCCATGATGCAAAGCTTTACCCTAAACAACTAACCAGAAATATGCGCAGTCTCCTCCTCTTTTTTTTTTTTAATCCCTCCTCAAAGGAGATTACTTATGCTGAGACCCTGTTATTGAGACGCTCAGACAATCTTTCATAATCTTAAATGAAAAAATAAATCCTTCTGCATATGAATGTGATTGAGACAAGCATGCACTTCCTGTGTTGGTAATATTCCTGGGGCAGCTGCGTTGGTGCTAAATCCAGATTTGTCCCAGGGGCTCCTCTTTCTAAGCCCTTGGAGTGAGGCTGGTGGGGTGAGGTGGGGTGGATGTGGGTGTGGGGCGGTCGAGGATTATTCCCAATGCTGCTCTGTTTACAATAGTATTATGGGAATCTGTATACAGGCCAGAATCAGTGTCTGTGATTAACAAAGAGGAGGCAGCTCATTTTCCAGATCACGACATTGGTATAGTTAAACTGTATCACTCTCTTTTAAATCCAATGCTGTCCCCTACAAATTATGTTATTATACAGCTAATCTGCAACAGAAAATATCAACATAATGTAGAAAAGTTGTTCATTAATGTGTCTGTCAAGTAGCAAAAATGTTGATACTGGACATATCAGTACAGTGTTTAGTTAAAATGTATTTTATTTGCTTTCTGCCAAACTATCCAGTCTTGCAGCATAATATCCATGTTCAGTCACTACAGCATTATTAGACTTTTTCATGATTATGTTTAAGCATTGGCAGCACTGAAACCATGAGCTTTTCCTGAACTTAAACAAAGTGTTTTTGCTGTTTAAACCTAAACACAGATGTGACACAGACTTCGCACTCCACACTATTGTATTCTTGTTTACAAACTACATAAACAGTTTGACTTGTATATCGATAGGTTACAGTTTTCTTGAAATACATACATATATATAATATACATAACAGTTTCTATCCACACCAACCACCTCAGTGTGACCGCCTGCAGCAGACATTTGCAGCTCTTCATTCACTCCAAAAAAAAAACAACCCAAAAACAAAACAAAACAAAAAAAAAACCTGCCTGTGGACATAATCCAGGCACCGATTACATTTGGCAGCACAATGTAACTGGGTAAACAATTTAGTAATATACACCCAGTAGCCAATATGCTGAATTGTACTGCGTCATGCTGTCAGGTGTTTCTATTTTTTGTTCACTACATTTAAATCAGTGAGGACAGCCTAAACAGCATAAAAACACTTCTTTGTATAAAGTAATACAGTCTAACAGCACCACAAATTACATCCTGCAAACTAATCCTACTGTTCAATCAACACCTCTCTCACACAGTTTCAATAAAAACTGAACACTAGAACACATTAAAAAGACACTCCAAAAAAACCCGGGGCTGCAGTTATTGATTGTAAAATAGTGCAGCCACACAACACAAAAGAAAGTCTTCAGATATTGCTGGGTGGTCACCAGTATATTCATCACGCCGTATTCATACAGTACTTCCTGAAGCTATCTCAATTATGTGTCATTGAATATGTTATGTGCATTTATCATTCTGATGAGATAACATGAGGATACAGCCTCTCTGCCTGCTGTACCACACACATGCAGTCCTTTTCTGTGGTGCTCAATGGAGTTTTGAATCCAAAAGTGATTGTGGAGACAAGAGTCATAAATCTATGTCCCCTGGGTCCACATCAAAGAGAGATATATAACCACAGGCTATTACATTATGTGTGCGGTGTGTTACTGAGTGTGTATCTGTACGTGTCGCTGTATTTTTGTTGTGCTTGTACAGTATAAGCTTGTTTATGTGTGTTTGTGCGTCGGTGAATAAATGGCAGAAAAATACACGGCTCAGTTTTATCTCTATATTCGAAAACTGGATACTCACTTATCCAGACAGCTCCATAATAATAATGAAGGCACGTTCTCACTGACTGAGTGGGTCCCATCTCCATTCTCTTTTCCAATGATTGTTGGAAAGACAGGCTATGATGATTACATAAATTATATAGTGTGTGTGTGTGTGTGTGTGTGTGTGTATGAGAAGAGTAGACACCTCCAGGTGAAAAAAGTGAGTGAGAAACTCGGAGACAACATGTGTTCATGCATGCGTAAATGTGCAGAATCAAATTCGCCTTCTAGTCAGGTAAAAGATGTTTACCATCGCTTTACAGACTAATGCATCCTCTCCAGTCGCATTCATTCCCTTTCACTTGGTTGGCTAATTGACTAAGAGGATGAACATGATGTAGCCAAATGTCACCTCGGTGCTGCTTCCAGTCCCATCAAATGAAGGAAGTAATTAAGCAATGCTCTCTCCACCATTAGCCAATTACCTCGCTGGTCGTCAGTCACTGGGACATTACTGTCCAGCAACGCGCAGTCCATAAGGGTGAGTGCCATCAGCAACATGTACATGGCCCTCAGCTACAAAGTGGTTCCACATTAATAACAGCTTTCTGCTTTATATAAGGCAAAGAATGTGTATGTGTGTGAGGCATCTGACAGGGCTTGTGTTAAAAAAAAACTCGACTACATGGCAGGTCAGTAACTCAAACAAAGATCTACTGTAAAGTTTCAGGACCATGGATAGAGCTCTTTGATGACAAGAACAGATGAGCAGATTTTGAAAGACCTGGACCAGGACCATGAGGTCAACTCTTCAAAACATTACGACTGCGTGAAAAATGTTTATCTCCGAGCAATTTTCTGTTAGTAAAGTGTGATAGAGTGTCAACAACCCCCCCTGCAGTTTGTGTTTTCCAGTTGAAATCAAATCATTTTATTTGATTGTGCTTGTGATACTATATTTATTTTGCGCAGCAAAGTCATTTTTTTTAGCTGTGGTTGTCTCCGGTACATTTTAACATGTACTGTAAGTATTCCTTAATGGCAAACTGGATGATATTTTTTTGAAGTGTAGCATAAATTCACAAATAGAGGCCTTTATTTAGCTCAGTGGCTGAGAGAGCCAGCTCTTCACTTGGAACAGGCTTATATTTTAGACAGGATTTTATTCCTAATTTTACCTGCTTTCTGGTTAATGCTAACTCAGAACTAACTGCATGTTTACCTGTTGTTTTGATCAGTTCAGTATTATGCATTCCATAAATACAGCTAGAGAGTAGCAACTCCGCTGCTCTCACTTTCTCTTCTCTAACAGAAAATCCATTTTCATTCACCATTTAATTCCAGTCCTTTTGCATTTCTCTTTTCCCCAACTGATGTTAAGCTACTTTGAATACTACTCAACACTCCAGGAGTGGACTCAAGAGCAGAATAACTGGAAATATAAAAACTCAGAGGAAGAAACAGGTGAGTCTGGCCTCACTCTGCTGTTGAAATGTACATTACGTTGAATTTACCACGTGAGCTGCAGGCTACAGGTTTTTTTTTTTTTTTTTTTCACCCAGCCTTTATTAACTGAATAGATAGATAAGTCATTTGTATTGGCCCCACCCCCTGCCCCACCCTCCACCCCCCTGCTAGTTTAGATTAAATTTGAAAATTTAATCTAAAATCGTATTATTATTGCACAAAGTAAGTACCAGTACTATGAAATTCAGTTCAGCATCTAATCAGACAGTGATATGTGGATATTTAGAGATAAAGCAATGTACAATAGACCAGTGGGATACGAAGGGATGTAACTGTGATATACACAAAATAAACTAAAGAACACACAAAATGCAAATCAGCTGTCAGTATGAACAGAACCTAATAAAAAAGTATGTATAGTAAAATGGGTCTGAGACAATTTGTCAAAACACAAAAGCAGTCGCAGGACAAAAATAACACTGGATTAAACTTTAAACATTAATAATTTTTTACCCCTCACGTTACTGACAGCAGTGAGTGACTCTCACCCTTTGATTTGATCTGTTCTCCGCCTTTTCTTTTCTGAGACTCTCTGGAACGCCCGTTCTGTAATCATTTGCTTCCATCTTCATCTCACCACTCTGAAGTGAGTGAAAGTGTCAGTCAGAGGAGTTCTTCAATAACGCTGTGGAAGTCGAGAGCGGCGTCTAATCATCCCAATCTAATTTCGATGTGTTTGCCATCTCCATCTCTATCTTTAACCAGACCTCCAGGCCACTCGCACAGCCTGCACAGCAAACTGAGCAGGGAACAGAGAAATCAAAGCCCTCTCATTTGCTCTCGATATGTGTTGGTGGCAGTGGGAGGGGGGTTATTTTCATAATCTGAGCCTTTTTCATTACCTTGCAAACCGGAGGTGGGGGACAACTTCTGCCCTTCGGATCATCAGATAGATAATGGCAGGAGAATAATACTTAAGAATCACCCCGCAGACAGACACACACAAACACATGCATGCACAAATGTATACACAGTCAAGGACATGTACATATATTTCATAAAACCCTTATTAAAAGTACCCCCAAGTTAAACATCTGTACACACAAGCAAGAAGACATGGACACGTTATGTACATACACACACCTATGGAGCAGACACACACACTGATATACACACACACACACCCTGACAGGGAAAAATGATAAAAGAATAGAGAGATGAAGAAAATATGTTTGCCCATATAAGGACAAAAATGTCTAGTTCAATAATGTAGTCTGGAGAAGGCCGACTACTGGCTCTAGCAGAGGGATGCTTGGTAGTAATTACTGGAGTACAGACGCAAATACACACTTACTCAAAGACACACACACTATCACACACACACACACACACACACATACACATGCAAACGAGCATTAATGGGCAGAGACAGGCTTCCTGTTCAATGAAAACAGCAGGAAAAAAAAGAACTAAGAGCTGATTTAGGAGACAGCTTATATCTGGCTCACAGTAGCTATGCAAGATCTAAATTTGATGGCTAAGGTTACAGGTAGCTGCACTTTCTGTCAACCCACATTTCCAAAAAATGGTACAAAGTTTGATAAGGCAGAGACCAGACAGGGAGAGGCAAAGAGTGGAAAGAGGAGAGTTCTTTTCAGGTCAGCTCTCAGTTGCCAGTAGGTTCCTGCATTAATTAGACAGGACTGCTTATCTGTGTGTGTGTGTGTGTGTGTGTGTGTGTGTGTGTGTGTGTGTGTGTGTGTGTGTGTGTGTGTGTGTGTGT
>JBBMJY010000012.1:13552541-13579093 GCA_037833715.1 Toxotes lorentzi | reverse complement strand
TGTGTGTGTGTGTGTGTGTGTGTGTGTGTGTGTGTGTGTGTGTGTGTGTGTGTGTGTGTGTGTGTGTTTGAGAAAGACAAAAAAAGGGGGAGAGACAGAGAGAGTGCTCCTGCATGTGTGGATATTTGTGCAAGTGTGTATGTAAGCATGCTAAAGTGTGCAGTTAATTGGACAATGAAGCTGTGTATGCAGAGGGAAGAATGAGGCCCTGTGCTCCTCGCATATCCTCTCTCTCTGCCAGACTATTGCCATAAATCCAGATAAGGGTTTACTTGACAACAGCAATTGACCTTTTCCTTCATTTAGTCCATACTATATCACAGCTGAATACTGAGAGGCACTTGCAGCCAAACCAGACAGAAATAGATAGTGAAAGATAGACAGATAGATAAAATATGATATGATACTTTTGTACAGTGTACAAAAGTAAAACAGGTCAAAGTAAACTACGGTATTGGCCATAATATAGAACAACCCTGATTATAAGATGACCTCCCTTTTTTCAACATCTTCTTTTAAGAAAAAGGTTTTTTGCACTTTACACTCATTCTGTTCAGAAGGTTTCTCTGATATACCATTCATCTGAGGAGAAGAGAGTCCTCATCATTGAAGCCTTTTCTCTGGTAAAAATGAAACACAGAGTACAGTAAGACATAAAACCCACATTTGTGTAGTTTGTCTATCAGTCACAGACTCACACGCCGTCCTTTCAGGCTCTTGAAGTGTTCTCTGAGTTAGTATTTTTCAGACTGTCTTTCTGAGCTCATCATCTTTGACAGGTGTAATTTTTGGCCGTTTGACAGATTTTCTCCCTGGTTCACTTCTGCAATAAAGACGTCTGGAGATGCTGTGAATTTGTTGTCAGTTGTCATTAATTTATTTCCTCCGTGGCATTAAGGCTGCAACGACCCACAATTCAACAGTCTCTGTAGAAAGTTGTTACTCTGGTAGCCTCTTCAGTCAAGTATAATATGATGTTGTGAACACATAATTGTCTAGCCCTTGAGTATAGGACAACACACACTTTTTCAAATCTAATTGCCAGAAAAAAATATTTGGATGATATTAGGCAAATGGAACCAAGAACATAAGATTTAACCATAGTACTGTCATTATTGTTAGTACTACCTATGCAATGACATTATGATGGAGAGATGCCATTTGAACACTAAAATGTATTAACCGTACTTGCAGCATAAGCACAGATTTTTTCAGGTAGACTCATAAAGGACAGTCTCTCCAAAACAGCTTGCTGCCCCAGCAACTTGAGAAAAACCGTTTCAATGTTAACAAGGTTGTTTTTTTGTTTTTGACACATTTTGGCACACAACATGCCCCTAAAAGACATTTGGTTTCTCGAATCCTGGAAGAAAATGTCAGAAAGTGGAAAGAAAAGTGGAGAAAGATTGGTACCCATGCTACCATCATACAGTCTACAAGCACTTAGCTCTCTGTACCTTGGGTACCAGGTTGTACCAAGGAATGTTTACAAAGATTTGCGAAACGACACAAAGTACAAAATTTTGTGTTTTCATATCTCTCCTGTAAACATAGGAATGAATATGTGATGTGCAAAGTAACAAAATAACCATCCATTTTCGAATGCTTATCCAGAGTCGGGTCGTAGCGGTAGCAGGTTAAGCAAGGTAGTCCAGACGTCCTGCTTCCCAGCAGTGTTTTCTAGTTCCTCCTGGGGGACCCAGCCAGATGAGATACATAGTCTCTCCAGTGTGTTCTGAGTCTAGCTAGGGGCCTCCTTCCAGTTGGATATGCCCGGAAGGCACCCAGGAGGCTTCCTTACTGGATACCTGAACCGCCTCAACCGGTTCCTTTCAACGCAGAGGATCAGCGGCTCTAATCCTAGCTCCCACTGGATGTCTGAGCTCTATAAGGGTACCTTAAAGCCACCTTAAAGAGGAAACCCATTCTGGCCACTTGTATTCACAATTTCATTCTTTCCGTCACTACACAAAGCTCATGACCACGGGTAAGGGCTGGAATGCTTTCGTCAAAATTGAGGAAAATCTTTTTTAAACCCAAACATTAACTTTTTTTTGTTGGTTGGTCATTATCTCCTTCCATCGCACACAAACGGGGACAGAGGGCGAATGTGTGCAGACAGAGAATAAGAGGAAGTATTGATCTTGTCACAGAGATGGAGTTGTGTTTACCCTCACAAGAGCTGACGAAGATATGCATATACACTGGAGATGTACTGAGACAAAGGACCACATATCCTCCCCACCTCTGTTCTCAGCATCAACACCGTGCGACTGTGTGCGAATTGTGTGTGAGAGAGGGAGAGGAAAAGTGAGGTAGAGAGAGAGGCAGAAAAGCAGGCAGGGAGCATCTGGCATCAGTTTCTCGCCCAGCTTCAAATTAATCTGATTTTATGGCACCTCATTACACTGCCTATCATTGATAATCAAAACCAGTGTGATGGGTTACACATATACACGGGTGCACACATATGAACACACACATACGCGGTAGTAAAGGTGCATGGAGATGAATCACCAGATGAGAAAACAGAGACAGAGTTTCAAGAAAATCAACCACCTGTATTTCCTCAATGCTTGCAACATCATTAATCTAAGTCATTTATGCTTGTCAGTTTCTCACAGAAAGGCTGTGTGAGTGTGTGTGTGTGTGTGTGTGACCAGTCCCAGACACTGCTGCCATTACCGAGTCCCATCAGTGCTTGAATGCCTCCCAATATTCCATCCAGATTCTGCATAGTAATAATATTCAAAACATGCATTATTCCATCTATCTGCTCTCCCCAAAGACCGTCTCCCGCTCTCTCTCTCCTGCCAACACAAACACACACACACACACAAACACCCCCCACACACATTCTTTACACTTACATCTACCTCGTAGCAGTAAATAGGATGGTATTGAGACATTAGTTAGAGTTATGTGGGGGCACCTGGCCACTGCGGCAACCATGTGCAATGTTATAGGGCCCATAGGCTGATGATACCACTGTCTCCCTATCTGTGATAGAGTCCTGAACACACACACACACACACAAACACACATACACACACAAATAGAACCATTAGCCCTTGCTGCATCACCTCACTAAGCAAAGAGCGGAAACGAATGGCAGACCATTAGAGTTTCATTACGGGGAGTTGGCTCGAGTGGAAGGTGGAACAGAGTGAGAGGGGAGGGGTGGGAGCGAGAGAGAGACAGACAGAAAGAGAGTGATACATAAAGAGAAAACTGATGAAGGGGAGAGGGGAAGACACGGAGGGATAATGTATGTGTATGTGTGTGTGTGTGTGTGGGTGTGGGTGTGAGTGAGAGTGAGAGTGAGAGTGAGAGAGAGAGAGAGAGAGAGAGAGACAAAACAGAGGGGGAGAAAGGGAAAGTGCAAGAATGGAGAGCTATTTAGTATGGCATGGGGTCTGTGGATATGAGAGCTGTTGTCCATGACCTCCTCTCCTTATTTGCAGAGCAACAGTCAATTCCATTGCCTACGGCTGTTTTAATATGTCCCACCTGTTCACACACACACATAAACACACACACACACTCACAAAAATGGAAACACACAAACATATGCAAAGACACATCTCCAAGCAAGCTGTCTTAGCCTCTCCTAATCCACCTGTCTCTCTGTCTCATGCACACTAACAAATGCATATGTACACACACACACACGCAAGCAAGCACTGTCTCACTCTCTCTCTTGCCCTGGCTTACTGTCAGGCAGATACACTTTAAAACACACACACACAAACACACGTACACCTCCAAGGTTAATAGTAGCTGTCATGGGCAGGGTGAGCAGTAATGGAACACACAAATGCCCCGGGGAAAAAGCCGTCTGTGGATAGACAGAATGTGGGAATGATGAGGAGAAGGACTAAGAGGAGGAAGATCGGATGAAGGTGGGGAAGAGGAGGTGGAGGGGCAAACTATTCCCCTGAATCAATTACCCCTGATGCAAATGAGGAGATTATTTATCTCTCCATTAGCACTAAATTATTCATACTCTCCCTGCGTTTGTGTGCGTATCCGCGTGCTTTCGGACCGTTGATTGCAGCGGGAGGAGGGGATAAACCTGCACAGGAAAAGTGTGTCGGCAAATTGAACAACAAGCTATTTACATCTTTCATCAGCCATGCTTGTTCCTCATTAGTTAACACCGTTAAATCAATATGCCACCCCCTCTCTCACTCCTCTCGCAGTGATCTCCATTTTGTCTCGCACCTCTATTTTTGCGAGCTGTCACACTGCTGCTTTTAGGAAACGAGAACAAGCACATCATGGAAGGCAGCTCAAGACCACAGAAAGTGTGGCCGTCTCAGGCTGCCTGAAATACTGACAGTGTAATGCATGTACAGCAATAATACCAACACTTATGTGGATCTTTCTTAGCTCCCATTCATTGCAACCACGTAAGTATGCAACAGTTGCACTTTTGGTTGTCTTTTGTGGAAAATTGCTAAAAGCAAAAAAGAAGGTACAAGGAAAGGAGATGATTTGTAAGTTGTCAAGCCTTTTGAGAAAGAAGCTGTACCTCTACAAAGAATTACAGAAGAAAATAGCTGTAATATGCAGATAAAACGGGATTGTGTTGGAGTACTAACTGCAGAGAAAGTACGTCATATTCTCAGCCCCAGCAAGCCTCTCACTGTGATTTAAATGTAGTCTTTTTGCACTATCTGCCTTTGTATCCTCATTTACACCTGTCTGTGTGCTGCCAGTGTCAGTCTCACATTTCCTTCCATGCAGTCTACCACCGAAAGCTAGACCTCACTATCGTATAAATTGCTGGTCAGGCTGACTTTGAAATGATTGTGTTTCTAAGGTTAAAAACTACATTTTGGTGAACTGTACAAGACAATGATTTCTCTGAAAAAAAAGCTGAATAATTAAAATGGGAGCCATAATATAAAACTACAGGTTTGTGACTGTATCTCATCTGGAAGAGTGCTGTGTTTCTGTGTTAAGTAAGGATATGATTTCAAAAAATAAATGGGAATACAGAAGAGAGAAACACACTTTGCAACTCTGTTGTTTACCAAGCCCAATTAGTATACTGGTGTAAGCTTTAAGGTTTTAGTTTTTAGTTAGTTTGAGTTTAGCTTTTTGTTACACTTTTAGGTTTGAGTTAAGCTTTAAGGAATGTATGTTGCAAATGAAGTGTCTTGTCAGATCATGCATGTGTATAAACCTGCGTCTGTTTACATCAACATCTGTTCAGTTTGTCAGGGACAATTTCCCTGTGAAATATTCCTATGCAGCCTAGAGCTAGGGCTGCCTCTGCCGCATGCTGCTCTCCTTATCCTTTGAACAACTACCAACACTCATCCAATGCCAGTTCACAAACAACAAATCATTATTATTTTCACAGGTCTACAAAGGGTGCACAACAAAGGGGTTATAGGGGTGAAATAATGAACATGATGATGACATTGTTCATAAAGTATCCTTTTCAACAAAAAAGAGGTGGGGGGCACAGAGAGAGAGAGGGCAGAGAGAGAGATCAAAACAGAGATATTGAGCAAGCAGTGGATAGAGAGAAGCTGCATCAAGAGACACTGTCTTCCAGGCATCACAGGTAAATATTTCACTATATCCTGAACATCAGACACTGTGCCTTTGATATGCAAAATGAAAAGCATGCCTCTCAACCCATATTAAAAAAAAAAAAGCAAAGCACAGATCGGAACAAGCAACACCCTGGCAAACAACTTTCTTCAATCAATGTATTTTATCACTAAAATTGCCCTGGGTTTCACTGTAGCACTTTTTGTCTCTTCAGGTGGTGGAATAAAAACGTTGTGCCTCAAAGTGATAATGTCAAAAAAAAATTGTCAAACTTTGACCCTTATACTTAATGTGATGGTGCAGATTCATTCTTGTCTCGTGTAACTTTTTTTAATGTGCTTGACTAGAGACAAGATATTTCACAAAGGCTCCTTTGAAGGAGTAAAGATAATTACATACACAGTAATGATAGAATACATAGGATTAGTAATCCCTTAGCTTGTAGTGCTGCTGTGGGAGACGGAGTATGATACGTGACAAAGGAGGAGGGATATGGTGCACTATTCGCCTCTTATTGGTTGTTTTAATTTAAATCATGCTACTCACCAGCGCTAATAATACATTTGGTGAGATGACTAATGTATTTCATCACAGTGTGCTAAGGTGACTTCAGTGTGGCTTAGTAATGTTAGCGGTCAATACTTCCTTGTTATAGGGCTTGGAAATGGGCTGTTTAAAGAGCTGGGTTAGTGGAAACAAGACTTAGAGTCTACAGCCACGCTAGCTGCACTGTGAGGCTGTGAGCTAAATACAAACATCAGCAGACTAACATGCACACAATGATAATGCTAACATACTAATAATAAGCAGGTGTCACACCCTACTTTACAAAACCGTGTCCAGCACCTCAGTCTAGCAATTTCTGATGATTTCTGGTGGGGAAAGTTGTTCGTTTTGGTGGAGTTTGGTCATAAACAAAAGGACAAATTGTAGTTTTGGTGGCATGGTGGCCACATTAAAAGTCACCTAAGTGATTAACTATGTATCCTGAGAGTGGCTTGAATGTGTGTTGCAAACTGCTTGGTAATCCATCCAAATGTTTCTGAGTCATTTCACTCAAAACCACAAATGTCAACTCCTTGGTGGCACTGAATTAGATCACCAAAGTCACTAAGATGCATCACCAAGTGCCATTCTGTCCAACAGCTAACAAGATGTTGCAGTATAAGCCAAAAACGTCAGAGGGTCAGCAAAGTTAGTGGGATTTATCCTCTGGGAACCATGAATGTCTGCAGTTGGCTGTACATTGTCAGCTAACAGTAGCCTCAGTTTGAAGCTACCTCAAACACCTCTAAAGTATATGTAAGAATGTATTTTACACGGTCATCCATGTCCATGTGAGCAGAATTCTTTGAAAATAGTCTGAACCATCGTGTGGTACAATCTCATTCAAAGATGATATGGCACACTTCTTCTTAGTCTCAAATCTAAAATCCTTTAATCCATGTCGATTTGCTACATATTTGAATGTTTTGCCAGTCAAAGTATCACAGGCTCTCACAACCCAGTCTCTAAAAGTGAAAAATCAAAGGAAACATTCTCTGCAGTGACAGCCACATGCCTTAATGCTGTATTATAACCTTAATCATAACAGCATTTGCTCTGACCAGTCTTCTTGGCAGTGTCCAACAGCCAGACTGTTACTTACTTGCAGTATTTGCCAAGTGAGCCAAAGTTATTGTCAGCCAAGTAAAGCAAATCCAGCCAACTGATGCTCTGTGACAATAACCATCCAACAGTTCTTTATAAAAACACCACCCACGTGTTGGATGAAGTCACATTTTCATATGAGTCATAAAAACAAATTTCAATACAATAAATATTTCAAAGGTCAATGAAAATGCTAATCACTTATTGGTATGTTTCTTTATTGATCTTTAACTTATTTTTACTTTGTGTTGTTAAGTATTATTAGTTAAATCCAATTTTGTGCTGAGTACAGGCAAGAGTAGGAACAAGAGGAGGAGATAGTTGGTAATTTTGGGCAGAGAAGAATTTACTTGACTTGTTGGACAGATGTAGCCTGAGGTGGTCTGTTCCATGGACAACATGCATTTTAAATCCAAGTGTGACTCTGGTCCAAAACCAGACTCTTCCAACAATGATATACAGCAGTGAGGAGGGAAAATTAAAGTATAAGTTAACTTGCCCTGCCTAGACACGTACAGTAGCAGTGGCACTAACCCAAGCTTACCAAACACAAGGTCAGGGATTAAAAATCAATATATATAAGAATAACGACTCTTATCTTCTACAATTCTGAAGCGATTCACAGATTCCAAAAAACGATTTGGAGAAAAAGAGCTGACCAAACAACATACTGCAGCACTTTACAAAACTTTCAGCCAGCTCCGGTGGGTAGGGAAAACTTGGTCCACAGTCTGTTTCATCTCAAAAGCCCTGCACTCTTACAGGGTTGTGGATAACAACAGTTTTCACTCACATTAGCGTTGCAGTAGAGAGGCTGTTCTCCACTGCTGCAGACACAACAAAACAGCAGAACACTCTTTTTTTCTTTCTGTTTTATCCAGCTTACTCCAGAGCACACACACCAACTTCTGTTTTTCAAACGATATTTAGTCAGCGATGCCGGGTGGCAAATTACACTTTCATTTCATTATTGTTGTGTCGACAGAAGACTGTATGTATCCAAATAAGTGCAGTTAACTTTTTTAAAATAAAGAAGCTGCGTGTTTTCAAACACTTTTCTCTGCTTTTCTCCATTTGCCAGACAGTAAGTTTAATCAAGACAAATTGTACAACAATATTGTATTTCAGTGGGCCCGAGGACATGAGTGAATGGTCTGGCACACAGTGAAGAGAAGTATTTCTATTAATGGAATTGAACTGAGTCATGGTGCCATCAGCATCAGAATCAAACTGTGACGTTCCCAAAGATTCCCTATCAAAATATGCTCTATGATTTATTATTAATATGTAGCAGGCATGATTCCAACTTTGTATTGACTGTTTTCCTCATTGCCTTACTTGCATGTTGCCCCTTGCTAGAATCAAAAGAAAATTTAGAGCAACAAACAGGTTAGTACATGAACTTCTTGACATTTTTATCAGTACCTTTCAGCCATATTACACATAACACAGACCCAGGGGCCCAAGCAGGCTGGGGGCCCCTAGGCCAGAGCCCCTGCATGACGTGAATGTTAATATTTCTTGTTTGAAAGTCACAGATCAGTCAAAAGACTACAAAAACAAGCAAAATCATCCCAAGCAAAACAACCAGAGAAAGCAAAACAAGCAAAAGATGCAAAAAGAGAAGAGATGCAAAATGACCACAAAGAGACGAAACATCTACAAATTACACTATCACGCTGCTTGTAGTTGTTTTGTGTCTCTTTCAGTCTAGGAGTCCTATATGTGATCCAGATAATTCACATAGAGGACTCCTAGACTAACCACTTAAAAAATAATACGTTTTTGCTAAAATTAACATGTCTATTATGAGCTGACGAGCTTCCTAGCAACTGTCTCTCTGCAGCCAAAAATGATAACTGATGTTGCCGTCTACAGCAGGCAAGAAAAAAATATTTAAGACCTTTATAAATAAAATGTAAGACTTCTGAATACCTTCTAAGGCTTTTTACGCAGATGTAACTGAATGTAGTGTTTTTTAAACACTTTTCAAGACCTGCAGATACCCTGATTACGTGGTATGAATTGACGTGTTGTGAACACACACACACACAGTCCCAAACTCATGGATAAACACACACGCACACACACACACACACACACACACACACACACACACACACCACACACACACACACACACACACACATTTCTGTCTGCAGTAAGTAAACAGACTTAATGGGGAACCAGGGACCTGATCTAAACAGAGGGTGAACTGAGGAAGTGTCTGCCTGTGCATCAGGAGAGCTGTTGGCCTGTGCTCATCCTTATAGCTCAGCATGCTCTGCTAACCCACAATGGAAATACTGTCCTCTCCCCTGCATCATTATGGTAGCACTTTATAGGCCACTGGGGCACAGTGAGGTGACTGCATTGGTAGAGAATGTTAACTTGGTCCATTAAACGGAGACGATTTCTGTAGGTACAAGTGTTACTAAACATTAGGTGTGACTTGGATATACTTTCTGTGAAACTAACTTAGAGACAGTCTCTAGTATATTATGTCTTTGGGAAGTCAAACTGAAAAGGGAAGTATGAAAGTGCTTTAAACATGCCATGACTATTATTATGCACATTATGGGAAATTCACTCACTTCTTCCATCATTTATGGAGCCCTGTCGATAGACTATTTTACAGCTTCATTCTGATATTGCCATATTGCGTCCATGTATAATGACCATTTTTCTTTTAGGTGTGCTTCTTGTAGTTTCATGTGTCAATTGTTCTATTAAGAAGATTTCTCTCAACAGTGACTGGCCACTCGTCCTTGCTACCTCCCTCCAGTTCCTTGTAATAGTTTTTTTTTTTTTTAGTACCTGCTGCTTCCCATTACACGTTCTTCAGAAAAATCACAGAGATAAACTACACTCAACTCATAGAGATCTAATAGCCTTGTATTTGTGGTAGCAGTTCACATACTGTTCCCCACAACATGATTGCTTTCTGACATTTCCGAAAAAATAAACGAGTGATCAACACTGACTGATCCATTCTCTCTCCAGCACTTCTGCTGTCTGAGCAATAGCATTATATGTCTGAGCTTTTTGTTTAGCAAAGAAATTACTTTGTCTGCTCGTCTATTTGCTGCAAGAAGCAAGAGATACAAGACGATGAAAGCGTTAAAGAGCCTTGCAGAGTAACATTGGTTTAAACAAGGTTTTTCAGGGTCTCAGGATGGAACTGTAGGTCACAGGAAGGCCAAGCACACAGATTACTATGCAGCCCTGTAGTGAAGCAGTGGAAGTCTGTAGCAAACACAGCTCTTTTTCCACATGACTGCTCAGCCTGTCAGAGAGGCTGGAGAGGCTTGCTCCGCTTTACTCTCTTTTGCAATGGCCTCCTTGAAGACACACAGCCATCCTGGCTGGAGTTTTGAAAGCGCACTATTTGCTCAACTAGAGGTTTCCAGAGTCAGAGGCAGGGGCCTCCAGCGATCTGCAACGCAGGCTGAATTGTTTAATTTCACGCTTTTTTTCACATGCTGGAGGTCAGCACAATGAGATAATAAATAAGAACTAGGGCTGGGAACGGCAGGGCAACTCATGATACGATACTATCACAATATTTTGCCACTGATTACAGTTTTAGAGTCAGGATGAGTTGTCTGATGAATGCACACCAAAATCTACAGCACTGTGCAAGGCATGGTAATGAAATATATGAAAACAAATATGGTGGCACACTAAGCTCCAATTATTTTACTTGAATTAATTTAAATCTATTCAGTACTAGTGTCAGATAGCCCTACATTCACAGTGGCATCATCGGCAATCCGCAAAGGTACACCTGTGTTAATCACAATCAGTGAACAAGAGAAAAAGTTGAATCTTTCGGAGTATGTCCACAGCAATGTTCAAATGTCTCAATAACCCACATTCAAGCGGACAATGTGAAAGTCTCCATGGGTGTTTGACGCAAGGGCCTATTTATTCAGCCAATGTGAAATAAATGCGTAGTTAGGGGCTCAAGCTTTACAATTTAACAGTATACGGACATAAAATCATCTTAAAGGTAAGGGCAAAAAAACTAATTAATATATGATATAATATATAATATATATACATACATTACATATATATTTACAAAATAATTACATCAGCCCTTCCGAGTACAAATCAGATGTGAACTCGTAAGTAAATAAGGCTGTCTGACACTAGTCAGTGAATTTGCCTTGAGAAATACCAGGTAAGGTGAAAATGTCCGTCATATAAGTTTAGAGCAGGGTAATCTTGATTTTCATATTGATAATGGTTTTTACCAAAGCAAATTTGACATATGCGATATACTGCAAGAACATCATTTATGTAACAAACACTGGCTGTATTCTCCACACTGACAAATCTTTTGACAGACTGTCCCCCAAAAGAAAACAACAGCATCATGTCTTTGAGAAGTAAAGGAAGTCCGCAGAGGGAGGACGTTGAGATGTGTTGACACAGGCGACAACTGTTTGCTTCCCGTTTCCTAACAGTCAACAACATTCAAGTCCAACACCTTGACCAAGAAGTTATTTTAACCCAAACCTTAACTGAGCAATTTTTTTTTTTTTTTTTGCCAAAACCTAACCAAGTCGGATTAAACAACACTACTAGAGGGCAATGACAAGCAATGTATTCTGTTGTTTCATATGCTGATGCCTCACGTTGAGTTTTCACTTCTCAGTTGTTTTTTCTTCCTCTGACTTCATTTCTTTCTTTGCCTGTTAATTTCTTCCTGCTTTGCTCCAACATTCAGTGCTGAGAACTATTGGGAGCCACCATTGCTAAGACCTTTCCTCGCCTCCCTGATACTTCCATAACCCTACATAACCCTGGAGCTTGACAGAGAGAGAGAGCAGGAAATCCTCTCTGTGCTTACCCTGAGCCCACTGACTTTCACCCTCCCCTGAACCAGCTCAGACAGAGGTCTTTATTAGAGTGGAGGAGAAGGCTCAAAAAAGAGGGGGAGAATGAATGAAGAGGTGGAGGTGACAGCTCTTTGACCTGAGCTGCTTGTACAGGTTTTAAGATGTCCTGCTGTGTCAGTGAACAACATGCTAACCACACTACCCAAGCACTAAAATTACCCCAAATAAAATAAAAATGTTCTCCCTTAGTGATGGACATTTGCTATATTTTTTTAGGAAATCACCTCATAAGGCTTCATTTAAAAGCGCTTATCGAGGCTTTGCATTTTCATTCCACAGATGGTTGCTTTTTTTTTCTTCTACGTTTTGTTTTGCATCTGAGGCAGTTTGGAGTTTCACAAAATCTCCACACGATGAAAGGCATGAGGAGAGATATGTGGTGTCAGCAGTGATAAAGCTACCACTTCTGGTTTGCTCTTTGTCTGATATCAGGGAACCATCTTCAACACAATGTACTCTTAGGACACGAGTAACAGGGTAACCAAGCATGTTATGCAAAGCTAATTTAATTTAAGGTACATTAAACATTCACTTGTTCTCTCTGCACGTCTTGCGCATGGACAAAGTATTTCCACCCCTGTTGATTTATAACTGCACCACTGATGGTCAACATGACTCTGATCCAAAAATACATCTGTAAATTTATCCTGTGGGTAACATGGTCAGCAGCATTCATCCACATGAAGACTCATTCTCAGGGGACCTGGAAATGTACAAAATGTCACAGCAATCCATCTGCCAGTGGACCAAAGTGGACTGGGTAAATGCTGTATACATGTATACATATTTAATAGTAAATAGTCACTTTTCTTGCCAGAATGTCAAATTGCAACCGCAGGTCAAAATAAAGTATAACAGCATTATTCTCCATGGAACTGAAACAACAGGGAAAAACTTGCAAGTCTAATGGGATCAAACAACAAATACAAATACTCAAGTCAGCGAACTAAACCTGTGATACAGAATGTTATGTAACACACTGGGGTTTGCTTACACACTGCTTTACTGTCTATACTACTTAAACATCAATAAACCCCAGTGGGTTGAGTCATATGAATCTGCCACAAACACTGACAGTGCCATCCCTCAAGCTATGTCACTAGTACGGCAGAAAAACAGTATTAGATTGGTACAGTATCAGTAGATATTCTGCGTTTATTGTTATTTATTCACAGTGGACATTGTACAATTAGAGTTTACCCCCAAAAATTGTTTAACTGTAGTGGTAAAGCCCCCAATCCTGATGCGTCATGTCACATGATCAGTTTAGTTAGCAGGTAATGGCCTGACAAAAGTTACACTCATTAAATATATAGCATTGTCTGTGTGATAATAGTCCTTTGATCTTTCATTTCAGGAAAAGCTGTCTTTATTTTAGTGGAGGCGGCCTTTGGTTTAGGTGAGGTGGCCCACGCCCCTGACCCAATCATCACATCACACTGGCATTTAATATTAAAAATAATACTGAAGAACAAACAATAATACTTTTGTTCTTCAGTAAACAAAATATCAGTTATGAAAGAAGTAAGAAGACAAAGTAACATAAATTCACATATATAGCTGATTTGAAAATATATACAGATATGCTTCGATTTTAAAACTCTTGTGGGTAAGACCATTGTTTCTGCAGGTAGAGTATGTGGTTGTGGTATAGAACCATCATTATTTCATCCGTACCCATTACGTGTTTATGTATGCAATCTTTATTCTCTGTATTTTGTTTTGCACTGCTATTATGTGCTGAGGTAATTACTTAATTTCCCCACAGCAATCACAACACATCACATCTAATCTACTAAATGTCTTGTTGTGTGACAAATCTTCAGACATCTAAAACACGTGCTACATACCCATGTCAGCAACCTAGCATGTTTAAGAAGCCAACTAAAACCAAGGCGAAAAAGTCAGCAATTCTTCATAAGACAGCAAATCATCTTCTCATGAGAAACCCCAACAGCTGCTGAGAATGAGAAGAGGAGGTCGGTGATGGAGAAAGGAGCACCAATAAAGTGAGGAGTGAGCAAGCTCATGTAATCACCACTGGCATAATTTTTTTTTTTTGTCCCACCTCTCTTATGCCTCTGCCGGATTCCTCGGCACGGATGTGATCAGCAGAGAGATAAATAGTAATCTCAGAAGGCATTCCCACACATGCAAGCACATGAATAAGTACACATGCGCAGTCTCATGCATACACATACACACAAACAGAATCTCAGTTTGATGATAATCCTGAATGCATATGAAAGGGCACACGAGCAGTAGTATGGAAAATAGGTAGAGAGGAGGTAATGGAAAAAAGAGGAGGAGGGAGGAAAGCAGCTATGGAGAGAGAGAGGGGGGAGAGAGGAAGGAGCTGGGCTTTATTTAATCTCAGCAGAAGTGTCGATAGAGCAGAAAGTTCAGCAAGCTGGATCGGTGGTTAAGCCTTGAGTTTTACTTTAACTGTTCAGCTCTTCTGGCAGAGCAGCGCGTGTGCGTTTGTGAATGTGTGTGTTTTAAAAGACTGTGTTGAAGACATTAAACATAGTGCAAAGAAGCAAGAACAGGGTGCTGCTGGAAGAAATGTACTTAATCAAGTCAGAACAAAGGAGTTGTGTAATTTTCTCCTGAGGGCACAGAGAACACCAGCTCCCTCTGAAAGAGAACAGCAGCCTTTTTCAAACTAACAGTACAATGGTGTCTTATTGCATAATAGAGACATTTTCCCGATCACCTGACAGTATGTTTTTTCTTTCTTGTTTTTTTTTTTTTCCTCCGTTTTTTTCCTGTCCATTTTGAGAATTTATCAAAGTCATGCTGATTGTGTTGAACAACCACCGGAGTCCCATTTTAAAAGAGCTATGTTTTGCGGATATTCCCAAAAGAAAATTGGAGCCATTTTTTTTCCATTTATCTCTGCAATGGCAAAAAAAAAAACAAGGGTATCGCACAGGGACAGTGCATTTAACACAAAAAAATGAAAAAAACGATGGAAGAACAACAGACATAAAAATTATGAACAAACACGGTGCAGGTTGAATTTGTCTTTCCAAAATCTGTTCTGGCTTCAGCCAGTCAGAAGAGAGGGCTAAGTATGGACCCAACAAGTCTTTCAAATTAAACAATTAACAAAGTTTGTCCATGTTTTAGTTGCAGTTAGGCTTAGAAAGTTAGGTTTAGGTAAAATAAACGCACATCAACAACAACACTAACTGCTAGTTGGAAACGGAAAACAGTCTTCTGTGTTCAAGACTGATGTTTTGTTGACTTCCCTGTGCAAACTTTGTCATCCTATAATAACAACACCTTATTTCTTCCTTTACTCTTGTCATAATTACTACAACAGCTAAAGGGCTTTGTCACTTGAAAATAAACACAAGATAGTTGTGGGCACTTGCTGAAACAGCGGATGCTGTCGTTCCTCTTGAGAGAACAGTCTCTGTGGACCAGTGTTTGGGCTCAAAATAGGGGTCAACAGGATTTTGAACTTGTAAAGTGTAAAGTTTGTCCATGTGCAATATTTGTATTTGAAAAAATAAATGAGACTGTCAGTGAAGTCTGTAAGCAAATTCTCTCAGTGGTGAGGTTAGACAAAGACACTGTGACAAAAGAAATGCTTTTGGTAACATCAGGGTACAGATAGAAAACAGAAAACTGTGTGTAAAACTCAGCACTCAAAGTTCCCATGCTGTGTGTGACTGTGTGTTACCAATATGAATATTGACCCTGTCTTTGTACCTGAATCTGACTGGACAAAGACAAATGGATCCCAAAGTCCAGGCAGAGGGCAGATAGCATTTAATACTTCAGAGATCAACACACTAATAACAGACCAAAAATAACTATATACTTAATATAACTATAAATAACTAATCACCCACTATTATTTTCAGAAGCAACAAGAATTATTAGTCTGTGCTCCATTTTTGTTGTTGACAGTTCAGTTGTGCAGAACCATCCCTGCCCCTCTGCAGTTAGAGGAGAGAAGACAGCTGTGATGGAGAGCATTTATTCCCTGAAAGCTGGAAAAATGTCTGTTAAACTTGAGGCACTCAGATCACTCCTGTAAAAAAAAACAAAAAACAAAAAAGAAAAAAAACAAGGCACCCGTACCACATTATGTTGCCACTGTTTCAACAATCAATCCTCTGTCTACAACTCAGGGAGAGGCTGATTTAGTTTCAAAACGACATAACAAGCTTGTGTCACAATTAGAGATTTTCTAATTGATATACAGAAGTAAATCTTTCATCAGGCCAGATGCCTAGATATTCATATTCTGCAACCCTCACAAAAGCATTCACAGTGGAGATGTGTAAATTACTGTAATCTATACTCACAGGATCAAAGTAACCGCATGAATTTTACTGCAAGCATGTCAAGTGCATTAAAGGAGAGTTGTAATTTGTAAATTGGTAATTGAACAGGAGTAGCAAGACACGGTTGTCCCCTATGAAGACATTCATCCATTGAGGAGACAATATCACTTACATTTAAAATGAGTAAATTAAAATGAAGAGAGAGCGTACCTACCTACCTAGAGAACGACATAAATAGTGGCAGGCGTCCAATCAGAGATTGTAATGGCAAAACTAAATAGTTTCGGTAAGTTAATTTATGAGGCTTTTAAAAAGGTGAAACCCCTCAAATTTCATTATGTCCTTTATCCTTCTTTTTAAAATTGTACATTCTCATTAACTACAGTAGACAGGGACGGAAGGATAAAAAAAAGTCTCAGTGTGAGGTGAGTGAAAATTAGTACAGTGTGTTTGTGCTGTAGGAGCTGCACTTTCATTATCTCTTAGAACAACCTGCCTTTTTATCTTAAAAATATAGTACTATAGCTGTTCAGACATCAAAAGGCACTGCCACATACTCGGAGGGCTGGAGCAAAACCATACAAAACTATAAAGACTATGTATTTGTTTATTTGTTCATTCATTTAATCCTAGCAGAGTTTGTGTTTTTTAATTTATGTTTTTAGTTTACATTTTTTCTGCAGTGGTTGTATTAATGTTTTTTGGTTTGTTTTTTTTTTTTTGCAAACTTTGCAGATATGTAACAAAGAAACAGGATTGACCAAGATATGAAACCTACTGTAAGCTGAAAGTCCTGCTTTGAGCTTTGAGCAGTAACAGTCTCACTGTGTGTTTTACAGTTTAAGTACTTTACCCAGTAGTGTTATGACACACAAACTAAAAGAAAGTTTGGTGAGAGCAAATTGTAAACACAACAAATGTTATTTTATCTTTATTTTAGCATTACAGCTTGTGTTTCTGTGACAACAGGTTAACTCTTAGCAGCTAAAGCTAAATTACATATTCTACACTCTGTCAGTTTGCAATAAAAAACAAGAATAAATATATTTTATTTTGAATTTTAGGAACTATCTGGAAAAAAAAACAAAAGGAGCACAGCGCTGGATGAGAGGCATGGCTCTGTAGTTGCTTTCACTGATCAGCATCAGCTGTTTCTTTCATGCTTCACAGTCACTGGCTTTGTTAATCTGTCTATTTCTTTAATCATTTGAGTTCTAGCAGAATAGGGTACACTGTCAGTAGTACCCGTTTGCTCACAATTAACTTGTGGCAGTAGTTGTTGGAAAAGTTTGGAAAAGAGAATTTAATCATGGCCTGTCATGGATCTTGGATTAGAGTAATTACTCGTACTTGAACACACAGTCAGAGATATACAGTAAGTAAAAAAAAAAATACAAAAAAAAAAACTGTTTCACACGTCAGCGCGAAAAATGTGAAGTATGTTCATAATACCTACTTTAAACTGTGTACAGTACATAAAAATGAGTAAACTTTCTATTAATACTGGGTTCCTGGATTAAATTGCAGTAATACTAATCATTACCACACACCTTTTCAGCCAGAATCAAAATTAAAACTTTACAGACATTTGCAATGTAACCTTGTCATTTTTAAATGAGACTGCTGCCTGAACTTTAAATGTGAACACATAAAGGGGCTTTACATTTCAGTTCAGACATGAAAAGTGGCAAACAACATTTTGTAAGTGTAATTTAGTTGTCATGTGCACATACTGTATATGAAAGATAACATTTCAGTTTCATTGAACGATCTCAGCGTCTGTCAGTGAGATTTTCATGTCTTTTATGATTCTAAAGCAAAAATCGATCCATGGTTGAATTAATTTCTAAATGTAGGTTCTACTTGTGGTTGTATTTTAATGATGATGGCAAATCTTCTGGTTTTCTGTTTGTGCAGAGGTACAGACGGAGTTTAAGGTTCCACAGGGAGAGATAAAAGTCAGAGTTTCTTGACAAGTTTCAGACATTTTGTTTACGCATGCCAAGCAGCGTCTGTCACAGCAGTGCAGATTGACCTTTTATAAACTCCTCTAAGATTATATCTCCTCACCAGAGAAACAAATTGTGAGTGTACACACACACACACACACACACACACACACACACACGTGCATGCATTTAAATATAACATGGAGTGAGAGGCAGAGATCGGTGCAACAAACACACCAGTTGAGGTTTTTTTTTTTTTTTCAATGGACTGTCGTCCTATTGTCTGTGTGCTTTCTCTTGGTGTACATAACTGAGGCTTAAGGCCAAATGCACTGTCTCACACCCCGTTCAAACAATGTGTTGTCATCTGGATTGAAAAAGTGAAGAACTGTAGTTTCAGTGGGTCAGCGTAATGAGGAGATTACAAAGTGCAGACGCCAAGAGATCAATTAGCAGACTGCGGAAAATATAATGTTGCATTTACACATGTAGCTTCATTTCCTGGTGTTTATTGAGTGCTTGCAGTGCAACACATTTCTGTCTCTGCCATAAGAACTTGATTCCACTTTTGTTTGCACCATCAGTTCTCTGGTTGGTGTCACTGCCAACACAGACCAGTGGAGTTCAACACAAACAGTAACAGAAGTGGTCTTTACAAAGGGCTCCGAGCTTCTTACATTTCCACAAATATGTGCATCTGGCCAATTGCTGTAAAGACAGTCATTGGCCAAAGTGGATATAACTGTTGGGATTGATGGTTTTAGTAAAGTTAGACAAAATTTGAGCAGCGCAGACTCCATTTATCTGTGTGTGAATGTGAGAAGAAGCCTCCCAGCTGTGGGGCTAAGAGTAATCACATGCCAAAATGTTTAGACACCAAAAAGCGTTAAACCACTGGCACCAACCTGTTATTCTGGGGGGTTGGGACTTGAAAAAGGTAAGAACCATTGGTATAGAGTATAACTGACCTCTACATAAAAAGGGGATGATACCTATTACGAGACTACAGCTGTGAAAAACTACCACAGCTATTTTTAACACCATCAACCAGTAGAAAAGCTTTTGAGATATAAGAATTGTTTTTGTTGTTTTTTTTTTTTTTTGGTTGCCCAAGTGGCAGAGAGGAAAAATAAGTCAACTTCAGTGTTCCCGACTGAACACTGTTCACACAGTGTTCACTGCTGGGAAGCCAGTGAGGGATTATGTTTTTGCCACTGTTGTTGTCAATGACATACAGATCATTGTTTCAATGTGAAGATATGCTGCCTTTCTGTTTTATATCATTTAAACAGAATATCTTTGGGTTTTTAACTACTGGTCAGACAAAGAAAAAAAAACAAGGCTTGAAACTGGGGTAAATACATTTCACTAATTTATGACATTTTCTAGACAAAATTGTTATTTCAGAAAAATTAACTGGAAGATTAATTAATTATTAAACTAACTGTTGGTTGCAGCCCTGATATAATCAATTATTCTACGTTCTATCAAAGCTTTTCCAGTCCATCAGTGCTCTGTGCCACTTCTTGTCAGTACAACTCACAGCAGTATCATTTTTTTTCTTCTACTGTTAGAGGGAAAGAAGGAGAAGAAGAGGCAGAGAAAGATAAACAAAGAAAGCAAGAGAGAGGCCAGACCAGTGTGAGAGGCTTAGAGAAGTACTTTAGCCATAGGGGAGACTGGATATTGACTCGACAAGCCTTCTCTATTCTTCTCTGCACTCTCTCTCTCTCTTCTACTTTTGCACCCTCTTCTTAGTGCTCCATATTTTAGAATCACCTCTCCTCCTGTCATTCATCCATCACCAAATCTTCCTTGGCTATCCACCTTGCACTGAGGGTACAAGGCCCCTTTCTCACAGATGTCTTTTAGCAAAAAATCTGTTCAGCCCAAATGCACCTTGCATCCATTTACGGGGCTAATAGAGGGGTAGGTGGACAATTTTGGCTTGAAGAAAACTGAACTTTTATCTCTTTAACAGATATTACACACATGCACACTCACACACAAGCACAAAAACACACAATTTTACACACAGGCTTGCCTGTTTTGCATGAGCTAACATATGAGCACGCGCGCGTGAAAACAAATGAGCTCTTTCCTCTCACTTTATCCACTCAAAAGAATCATCAAAGGCCCTGACCTCAGCTTTGAAGAGCTTTCTACTGCACTTTCACTATATTCAGCCTCTCACTGCCTCTCCTTTTTCCACCTGTCTCCAGCAAACACTCTGTGTATACCTTTCATTAGAACAGCTTGTATTACATTATTGAATGGCTGCCCTTGTCAGTGATTCTTGTTGGTAAAAGTCAAATGCTGCTGAATACAAAACAGACATCCAATACTGAACATTTCTTTCCTAATTAACAGGCTCCTGAGGGTCCTATATTGTTTTGTACTGACTGATAAATGAATTGATTAATAAAAAAGACAGCTATACAACAAGGAGGAACAGCACATTTCTCTGGGTCCGACCTACTTTGTAATTAAAATAGCAGAACAAGATCCATCCATCCAACATAACAGGATGTTGAAGTAATAGAGAACATCACTGATGGTCACCTGGGTAGAGGCGAGTCTACCCAGCAGTCCTGCCTGCTGAGTACTGGGAGTGATTTGTTAAGAGGCAGCTTCTTTAAGCCTCTAGTGGTGCATATGAAACCATTTTTCTACTCTCAGCACATAATATTCAATTTTGACAGACATAATATCAAGCAATATTTTCACTGTCTATACAATTTTAATCTTTTGTTTCTTTCTATTTTACAGAAATGTTAAAATGTTGTTTCGTTTTGGGGTTTTCTAATTGCAAAGTTAACTTGAATGATTAACCAAAATGATCCATTACCAACATTTTGAGTCAACAGCAAGTCAAATTTAGATGAATACTGCATACTACTTAAGTAGTAAAGTAGTTGTTGTTGTTAAGTAGTTTTTCAGTGTAAAACAAAGAACTGGTTCCATACAGAGCTAAAGGCAACAAACTCTACATCTAACCAGTTCACTGATAAACTGTGCTATGCTATGTTGTAAATTAATTACAACAATTTTGATAAATGGTAGTGTTTTATCAAGCTTTTATGTGTTTTACATTCTTTTTCCACAGAAAATCTTTTTGGTTTTAGATAAAACAAGACACCTATAAACACTTGTGTCGAGCATTTTGCTCTTTTTTCTTTTTTGTCAATCATTTTGACAGTAATTGTTACCTACAGTCCTAATCCCAACCATATGAAGATGCACCTTATAACAAGTCCATGTTATGCAAATTAGTTCTATACTATTTGACAAATGCATTTTACACACTCTCATCAATTTTCACTTTCAAACCCAGTTTAACTTTCAATGCAAGCAAAACAAGTGTTCTGAATTCCTCAAGCAAACAAACTATTAGGTGACAGGTTTTTAAAATCTAGGAACATGCCTTGATTACTCTATTATTTTGTCCAAAAACATTGTATTGAAGTTTAATTTAATATTCTACCCCATCTGCAGCCTCACCTCTCATTTAATTTGTTAAACAACAAACAACGGCAGTGGAAGAAATGTCCCAAGAAATTTAAACTGTATGACTCTCTTAGTGAAATTCAGCTGGGTTAGGAGCAGCTGTAACTGGCCGGACCCTGGAACTAAAAAAAGTGCATCACAGGTGAATAGTTGGATCAGGCACCTGTTGAAGGCCAAACAAAAAAACATTGTACCTTGAAAACCACTTGAGACAAAACCATATTGAACCACATGTTTTTCATTTCGGCAAGTGAGTGTATAAGAATCGATGTTCTACCTCAAGTAGCGCTTTAACCTTCATGCTATAATGGCTTACACCTTGTCTGCTAAATCATTTAGATAGCCTCATTCAGCACACATCTTCTCCTCTGCCACCATGCCTCCCAGTCACTGGTGTAAATGAGAGTTTGATGTAAACAAACTTCACAGGTATCCAGGCTGAAATATGGTAAGTTGGGCCCAAGGTGGCTTGACAAAACACAGAGGCAGCGTGCCCTGTGGGTGTGTGTTAGACTCCTGTCCAACCAAAACTGAAAATACATAAATGAAGAGAAAAAAAGAAATATACAGTAATTAGAGTTTATTAAAATGCACAGTGGTGCGCTGGGATGGGTTTGGGCACAGAAGAACAAGAGCAGGAGTAGTTAGTTTGGTTTCTCAGATGGTTTTATGGGAGATATTCAAGCACAATTGAGTAGAGTACATAACACCTTGAGCTACCTCAAAGACTATACGCTTCAAGCATGTTTCACAGCTGAATTAAGGCTGGTAAATGCACAGCACAGAGCAGGGAATGGGGGAATAGATGCATTATATCAAGTCTGCTTGCTGGGCAATTCATAAAATTATGGTACATCTTCTTGCAGAAATGGTTGGAGGGGAATACCTAATGAATGTGAAATTACACAGCAATGGTTCTCAGAAGAGCAACTAGCAGTACTTGACCTCTCATTAATTGTGTGCTCGGATTTATAAGCATACATGTGAACACAGACGCTGACACATATTTTAATACTGTACAAACTATGGAGACATTTATGCAAATATGCATGCTTACAAATTCACTTAATCCCATGCATGCACACAAACAGGAACATGGTTTATAAAGCAAACGTGTATTTGGAGGGGAAAAAAAGTCCACCTTAAGTGGTCTAGCATGAACAACAGAAAGGACTTCACACAACACTGAAGTGATGAAAGAGCCTCAAACAAAATTTATGTGTGTGTGTGTGTTTCTGTGGACGTGTCTACCCTGCTCAGTTGTGGGCCTTTTTCCTTCTTCTGAAACTCCATCAATCAGCAAGGACCAACGATGTCAACGCTACAAACCCCAGAGAAGGGCCTCCTTCGGTGGGGACAAAAGCAGGGCAAAAATCACCCCCTGGGAAACCCCCCCCACACACACACACACAGAATTCACCACACACAGCAAAACCGCCTGGTCCAAAAGAGTGCATTCACATACTAAAACACAGCAGATAAATTCACACATACACACTGCAGGCTACACGGAGATCATGCAAATTAGAATTGTTTACCTTGATCTATTTATCTCTGCAGTGCTACATCATTCTTAGATGAACGATCTGTCATTTTCTCTGTCACTGTCACCCTTCTGTTGCTCCTATCTATCAGGTAACAGTGTCTCCAGACAGCTGTCCTGGGTATGAGCTGTATCCTGTCATCATCATCATCATGTAGGAGATGGATGGGCACAGAGCTTACATACTGTAGAACAGCACTGACTGAAGTGACACTAAACCTTATATATATTAGGACCTACTGTTGACATTTTGCGTCATCGCAAAATGCATGTTTATCATTGTAACCATGACGACAAAGATCCCTTTAACCTTAACGAAAGTACTTACTTTAATCCAAACTATGATCATTTCTTAAACTTAACCAAGTAGTTTTTCATTCTAAACCTAACTAAACCACAAGGAGCGTAACCATGTGTGTATTAAGGTAACCATGACAACAATGTTATGGTACAACCCCCAGTGTAGGGTTAGTATTTCAAGAGGCACTCCAATGGGTCATTCCAGTCAGTAGAGACCAGTAGCCTTTATGGTCGTTCGGGTTGGAGGACTAGTTGTTCTGAGGCACACACCAGCACTGGTTCCAAGGTCTAACGCATATATTGAATAGAACTTTAGAAAACACATGTGCACATGCTGAAATACGCACACATATGCACACACAGCATGAGATGCGCTCCATATACCACTGTTTGGATCATTTCCTGAGGCTGATGAATTGTGTTCATTACCTTGACAGAGAGGGGAGGTGTAGTCAGACCAGACTGTGTAATCCTATGCTAAACCAGTCCCTTATAGATGACGACTGGCTGATTAGAATCCATTCTTTACTATCAGAAGCCAACTCTCACAGTGACAGCTTATATTAGATCCCTAATAAAGTCTCAGAGGAGTACCGTCCATAATATGCGCTGGGCTTGGCGAGTGTATATTACAGACCATTTCTCTTGATTGTTATTTTACCGGCAACCAATTAGAGAAATTAGGACAGCGCTATGGCTGGCTTATCAGATAGCAACACTGTAGAGTCAACCATAGAGAAGCACCTAATGGTAGTGTAATAGGGACATTTTCTGTTTCCCATATTTCATATTTCACACATAATACGATATCTACAGCAATGCTCTGTAGGTGGAAGTTTAAATGTATAATTTCAAGCATAGCCAATTAAGTGTAAAGCCACAGAGCAGAACACATTTCACTGATGGAACTGCAGTGTTTTTAGTGTTTTATTAGAACTTGTTAGGGTGTGAAATTACAGTTGTATGAACAATTAATTTTGCTTGAATATGCATTTATGGTATGTATTTGTGTGACACACATACAAGTTCCATTTAAGGTATAAGGAAAGGAAATCTGACTTGAGAATGAGTTACTGAACCTTGCTGTTTCTCAAACACATATATGAAGAGAGAAATTTCTACCTACGCATGTAGAGAACTGCGCAGAATCTAATATACACACACACACACATACACCAAAGACCACAAACGTGATGGCTTGCAGCTGTTTCGTTAATTTTATTTCCATTGATTTGATTCCCTTCCTTCTTTCGTTAGTACCTTAATATGCCATTCCAACCCATTCGGTTTTATAAAGATAGAAAGCTGCCAGTGGAGCTGTTCTCAAGACAAGCAGTACTAATTGCTCCCACCCTCACTGTTTCACAAGAACAGCAGTCCATAAGAACACATGAGTTCCTCTCTCAGAAGCGTTAAGCTCTGAGACCATCACACTGATTTAATGTAATTTATTCATGCCAGCACACTGGCTCCAAAGCAGGAAATTAACATCACATCTTTTAATTTCCCATATTAAATTTCACACGTTCAACCTTGAAGTTAATTAAAAACATTAGACACAAGTGAGCTATCCCGTTTGCTTTTGCTGGTGGAGCACTGTGAGGGGACACACCAAAGCTACCTGACACATGCACAAACCCACACACTCATACATGAGATACAGAGGACCACCTGCCTGCATGCTGTTGCTTCAGACAGGTAATAATTTCAACCAGGGGCATCATCTAAGATATAGATTTAAGGGACTAAGCCTCTGCTAGGAAGGTCTGAGTGCTGCTCTCCCTGGAGAAATGTTTCCACAGCCATAAAATGGTTGTTGCCCATGAGTTTTAAAAGTAGCAATAGACCTAAAATCAATAAATAATTTGGCTTTGTTGTTGCAAGGACTATTGGTATGAAGCGCTTATAAGTGAGCATATAGTGTACAGTGATTCTGTTGTTTTTTTTATAAAGGATATTTCATTTAACTTTCATGTTAAGACAGACAAACATCTAGATGTTTACTACTCAAAGATGACAGTAAAAACCACTTTCTCAGTGTTTATATAAAGATTTAACTTCTGAGCAGCAAACACATTCTGCATGAAACCCTCATAATTACGTTGTATTTGGGGTTTTTTTTGTGTTTTTTTGTTTTTTTTTACCAATCACTGCAAACTATTGCTAAGTTTGTCAAAGCCGCCCCTAGCCTTGCTACCACAGACGTTTCTGCCAAAGACAACTGCCTTCTAAATTCATCTTTCAGTGGCATTACAGTTTAAAATGACACGTGCGGATGGGAAGTAGTTTCTGTCAGGGAAAACGTGTGACATGTCATTTTTTAGTTGGCATAACATTAAACCATTAAATAATAGCATTCAGTACTACCATACACACTGCTCTGAAACCTCACAATTGAAGGCAGTTTTTCATAAATATTATTACTGGGGTTTTTTTTTGTTTTGTTTTTTGAACAGTTAGACATTTGAGTCTGAGTGACAGTACAGTGTTGTGAACTGTGGCAATTCACCACCATCAAAGTCACACTGTTCTTAGCCGGACTCCCATCCACTCCCTATACATACCTTCCTCTCTTTCCTCGACATGACACAGTGACCATTACTAGTACATCACGTTAAGTAATTACTACACTCTGCAGGGGTTAACGCATTAGTGTGTAGCAAGTGAGCTGCTTCTAAATTTGAGTCTTTATTTCATGGTATTAACCTGTGGACCTTTGTAAGCTGTGGGTAATGTGCAGCCTCTAGCATGTAATGTGTGTGTGTGTGTGTGTGTGTGTGTGTGTGTGTGTGTGTGTGTGTGTGTGTGTGTGTGTGTGTGTGTGTGT
>JBBMJY010000012.1:13538119-13552441 GCA_037833715.1 Toxotes lorentzi | reverse complement strand
GTGTGTGTGTGTGTGTGTGTGTGTGTGTGTGTGTGTGTGTGTGTGTGTGTGTGTGCGTGCGTGTGTGTGTGTGTGTGCAAAAGCTCACTGACCCCCACTAACAGGCCTATTAGAGGCTTATCTCCAGCTGAGGCAGCCATGAGAGTAGACATCCACTAGCAGACCTATCTATGAATACTTTGTCAGTGGGTCTGAAATACACACTAATATGTGGACATGAACACACACTTACTCATTATCCATCATACATGTAGAAATCCATGCTCGCATACACATGCTCACATCCTGCCTCAATTACAATCACAAACACACACATATACACACAAATGGTGTCCACAGCACAGATCTAAATTCCTTAACATTTTCAATTAGCCGCCATATAAAAATATGTTACGCCCATTCCCAACTAATGAAGCATCACAGCAAAATGAAAGTGAATGAAAGAGAAAGGCTGTGGGGAGTTGCTTCTAAATTCTAGGCCGGTCCTCAAAGAGAATATTTTAGCCCGCTAATATTCATGGGATTACTTTGACTAATCGATAGCTCGATTTAAAAAAAAAAAAAAAAAACTCTGGCCGTGCTTTGCCAGTATTACTGTCATTATTACTTTCAAAACTAGAGGTTATTGAAGACCAGAGCATATTAGCTTGAGATGAGACAATCATTTTCCACTAATGACTAATAGCTCATTCTCATAAAAAAAGACCATAAAAAAGATTAACAGACTAAAAATGTCTTTGTCCATTAATACACTTACGACAGATTAGTCGTCTAAATGACTAAGACAGAGCAGTCGTATTAAATTCAAAGAACTGAAGAGAGCAGGTATGTTAAAAGACAAGGAAAGATGATGGGTGTACTATCTCTGGCTTTTAGCATTGCTTTTATTTGACTGTGGCTCACTGTTATTTGCATAAAGACCTGTGCTCTCCAGAGCTCCAGCAGTCTGGCTTTGGGGCAGCTCATCCCTTAAAGAGTGCACTCCTGGAAGTCACAGTGGGACTCTGCTGAGCTGAGCTCAGAGCTACTTCATCCTCCTCCCTGGTACAGTATTCTTCCCACACTGCAGGCTGTTAACCAACTGGGTATGCTCCCATTTCCTGCAACAAGGATATCTCAGGGTCTTCATGCTTAAGATTTGCTTCCTGTTGGGAGGGATGTTGCTTGCAGCTAACATCGAGAGGGTGTCTTTCCACAGCACAGGACCTCTCCACTGAAGTCCCTTTAGACTGAGACTTCTTTGGGCTTTTTTTTTATGCAAAAACATTTCCGATCTGTCATCACGGTTTATGCTCCATTGCAATCCTGATCACAGTCAACAGTTCCTTTCTTTTACCTGCTGTGACATGCAGGTTAAGGTGTACTTCTCTTTTTGTCAGAATGATGTCTATACATGCACTTCTGCCAGTTGGTTCCCCCGCTGTCTCTGGTAAACCTTGCTGTTGTTCCATCATGGCACACACTTCCTGTGCTAAGACCTCTTTATTATCAAACCCTTCCTCCCCTTCCCTCACTGCCAAAACCTATAACACAACTCCAGACAGCCAGCAGCCTTATAAGACCAACATCACAGCCAAAGTGCCATCTGTCAATTTACTCTGTACAACATCTATCGATCCATTTCTCACAAAAGCACAGTTCCTTGTCCAAACTCTCACCATCTCCTTACTAGACTGCTACACCTCCTTGCTGGCAGAGCTCCCAGCATGCTCTTTGCTCTCTACCCAGGCAAACCACCCAGAGTGTTGTAATTCTGAATGTTGTGAATGTAAAAGTTTAAACATTATTATGAACAAACCAGCAAGGCAGAAGAAAGTGGGAAAGAAAGGAAGAAGGCCAGAGATAAAAGACTCACTACAGGACTTACAAGCAAACAAGCAAGATGAAAAACAAAGGAGAGACAGAAAGAAAGTAGCATCAACAGGGAGGGACAGAGCAAAAAGTTTGTTTGTAATATAAAATGAAACACGTCACATAAATCAGAAGCAAATTAGGTTGTCAGAACACATTCATACCAGTAAACAAGGCACAATAAAGGGGACATTGCAGAGATCAGTGCTGTTCTGATTAGTGTGTGCATATCAGTGTGTGGGTACGTAGGTAGGTGGAGTGTGTGAATTTAGTTACTATCAGGGTGGCAGAGTAATAAAAGTATAAAACAATGAGCTCGTTTTGATAAACTTATCCAGAATGAGTGAGTGTAGAGGAGAAGGGCGACGTCACAGCAACTGTGCAAGATTTTTTTATTTTTTTTTACTGTAAAATATTAAATTATAGCTTAAATTGATGCATAACTGATAGGTGATAGGTTATTAGATGTTCTCATAAACAAATTTGTAGCTTGAGTATCATGTATATACTGCCTTGCCAAAAATGTTTTGGAAACTATGCTGGTGCCTGGATTACATTCGGTGACAACATATTTTCACTTCAGGAAGTCCAACAGTCACACTACACTGCACAGAAGTAATTGGAAGAAGGTGAGGGGTTGTGTCCTGTGTTATTAAGTGTAGGCTACAGATGTGGTTATAGTTAAGGTAAGATTGTGGTGTTTTTCAATTTAACCTGTCCTGTCTTGTGTTATGATTCAACACAGAATTTTTTGTCATGCCAGCTGTGTGAGGCTCTAGGGATGTCAGACCACCACTCGACAATTACTGAATGGATTGCCATGAAATTTGGTGCAGGTCTGCACAGTTCCCTGATGATGAATCCTACTGACATTGGTGATCCCCTGACTTTTAATCTAGTGCTACCGTGAGATTCACATTTATGCTTTTGAGTGAACTGTCACCACACAAAACATTCCTGACCCCCTTGGCAGAAATTTGAATAACTTTGGCATTATTTTGACTTTCCATCTTGCTCCACCATCAGGTCAATATATAATTTTGTCCACTGCTTTGGTTTATGATGTTCAAATGTGATGTACATAAATGTAATTTTTAGTCCACATTGTTCCTATGAATGCAGGCAAAAATGTACCTTGTGAGCATTTGTATCTGAGCATGTGTGTATGTCATCACAGGTAAGTTGTGGCATCCTGTCACACTTCAGTGGCCTGCAGGCGAGCAGCTGACACCTTCTCCATTGTGATTCATCATGTTGCATGCCACTGGCCTGCTCAGGCCCATCACAGTGCAGCAACAAGGACGTGATGTGACGCTAACTAAAACATTTGTTAGATAAAGAGTGATGAATAATAGAGAAACAAAACAGAGTGCTGTCATGCACTGATGCATTCACAAACACACACGTACAAGCACAGGCTCTCTCAGACACAAACGCGCACACTGCAACACTACTCATGCGAAAACGTAGACATCATGCGTAGACCCATGCATAAAACATGGCAGGTTCTGGTTTCTGATGAGTTGGATGTGAAAAGGTGGTCCACCTGAGAATAACGATGAATCGATACATTATTAAGTTTCCCTCTAATCCCTCTATCTCTGGGTGTCACGCGCACACACAGAAGACACACACGCTGTGCGCTGACATTTCGATGAAGCAATAAAGCCTTGTTCCTCCAGCTGGCATCTGCAAACTCAGTGGGGAGGAGAGGTGTCTCATATCAGTTGTTAAGACTGATCATATGCACAGCTTACACACACACACACACACACACACACACAAACAAACAAAGGCATGAGCAAGTGCCACAAACGCGCAGCAAGTACATAGGTTCTATCACATAAGCGGAGACGGTAGTAAAATCACACACTGCTACACAGATAGCCCACTTATGCTGGATATCAGCCAATGTTTTCATCTCACGTCTCCTTGAACTCTCCTGCTGTTTTAGAAAAGCATTTGGAGAGGAAGTGAGTATTTTTAGAAAGTCAATGTGCTGCATGTTTGTGTTCTCTCTCCCTGGTGGATAAATTTGCTTTCACTCCAACTATACATATGAAGAATGCTCACAGATGCGAGAATATCTGCATCTCTTAAGTGCACAAACAGACGGAAAACAGACACACGCACAGATGCCCACACACACGGAGGCAAACACACAAACACAGCAGGACCCAACGCAACCTCTCCATCATGCCGCACTAGAGGGACATGTAGCTCTTTAGGCAAGGTCACTCATTCATCATCTGAATCTCTCCCTGAGTCACCCACTCACTCACTCACTCACTCACCCACCCACCCACACACACACAACCTGCTAAAAGTCTCCACATTGTTTTGTGTCGTTATCTTCATCAGCCCTAAGGAGCAGGGCAGCGCAGCAAAGCAGCTTCACTCGTTTAGTCCCTGATATCGCATTGCGTGGGCCAACTTTTAATACGTTTACCAGAGCGACAGCTGTAGGTAGAGAGTTCGAGACAAAATCGAGAGAATGAAAGAGAAAGAACACAGTGAGGGGCAGAGACTAACCCATAAGACGGATATTTTGCCCTGAGGACAGTAATATCAATTTAAAGTTCACCACAGCAGCGGCTTGCTGTATTGTGCTGCAGCTCTTCTCTGGCGGTGCAATCAGTCAGCTCTTTTCAGGTTTCACTTCACGCACAATGCCATGATTTCAGTTCATTGTGAGAGATGCTTTTATTCTTCGAGCTGCAGAACACATACGAGCCTCCACATACACACATTCATAAACAAATGATCTCCATTCACATAAAGTCCACAACCCTGAAGCACAAAAAGCTCTCAAAGTAACACAGAGTGTTGACAGTCCTGGAGCTGAGATGAGTACTAAAAAAAAAGGGCTCAGTAGGAGAATGGATTTAATTAATGTCTTTAATTGAAAATTAATTACCATTCATTGGAGTGGTACGAGGCTCCCCTTTCTCTCCCACTCTGTACCATGAAGGAGGAGAAAATTAGATGCAGAATAACAGGGGTTTAGCCATGTCCCCTTCATCGCAATGACAGGATTCGTTAAAGCACTCAGCCGTGTCTGTGTGGGTGTGTGTGGGTGTGTGCACGTGTGTGTGTGTGTATTAGACAAACTGACCAGCATTATATTCTATTCAAACTCTTTTCCTGTTACCTATTATAAGTCCCTCAAACAACAGTGGAGGGCAATATACATTTTTATTGAAGTTATTCATCCATGCTCATGTCATTATCATATTTAGGACCTAATAATTATTGTTTTAATTGAGTCATAGTCTGCCTTTTAATTTGATAGTGGTAAGTAACAGGAAATGTGAGGAGAGAAAGAGAGCCACCTGGCATGCAACAAAGATCCCCGCCTGAACCTGAATCCAGGACATTGTGATTACATGACACGCATCTTAGACTGCTATGGACTGCCTGATGATGACTTCTGACTCATGACTTCTTCAATCACTGGTTATATTGCTTATTGTCAAATGTATGTAAATGTATTTCAAATATCATGAGCAGTGGTTGGCACAAATTGCAAGAAGTGAGGGACATTAAAACTCTTACTTACTTACTAATTTTACAATTACTTTATTAAGTTATTTGCAAAGGTATAATGAAATCCAACTGAGACAAACAAGCAAATTCTCACATTTGAGAGGCCATAACCTGCATTCTTTATGGATAAATTACTCTAATGTTTTTAACATTGTGATATAGGTCCATATCACCATCGCCACCGGATCATCATTCCAAGTGAAATTTCTTACTCTTTTTTATCTCTATGTGAACATCATCAAATGTGTGTAAAGTAATTTTACTATTTAATGCATTCTGAACTTAATAATACAAAGGACTCCTTGAAATTAAGGCTGCAATAAACTAAATGATTTTCTCTATTAGTCAATTAATCAGTCTGGTCTAATATAATGAAAAAGGCCAAGCTGACATATTCCCATGTCTTGTTTTGTTTGAGCAACAAACCTAAACTCAAAGATATTCAGTTTCATAACATAGGAGTCTAAGAAAAGCAGCAAATACTCACATGGGGAGGTGGAATCTGACATTTTGTCTGACAAGATTGTGCCAGTCGACTAATAAACGTCAAATAAACATTAATCTCTACTTGAATCAAATATGAAATATTAACTTAAGGGATGAAAGTATCCACATCCACTAACTTTCCCCTCCTGCACAAATTAAATAATATGAAATAAAAATATGTCCCTTCTCATAAAACAAGTGTCTAAATAAAACACTGAACAATGATGATTATCATTCACACAACGTAGCACACACCATTATCACATAGTTAAAACTCACATTTGTTTGGTAATCAACTGAATAACAGCATGTGGTGATTTTTTTTTCTTGTTCTTTTTGATAGATTTTATTTAATTTGACAAGTTAATACACAGCAGCAAATTAAATTTGATTTGAAATGAAATTGGGTTGCATAACGCCTCTGTACTTTAATGAATTAGTAAAACGCTTTGGCAGTGATGTCCAAATACTGAATGTTAAATGATGTTCTCCATGGATTAGATAGATTTGTGTAATCGCTCTAAACATGTAAATAAGCTTTAGCTGTTGACGTCTGTGGGTAAAGGCTCAGAGAGACATTTGATTTGGAAAATGAGGGTGTATGCAGGTTTTGCAGACTGACAGACAACTTCATGCTAGAGAGGCGCTTATGGCCAGCTCAGTGAAGCTGTGGTGAGGGGATATGTTTCTTTCAGCAGGAGAGAGGGCTAATGGGATGAGGATCAATGCAGGTGATGCAGTAGGCTATGACAAACATAGCAAAGTGAAACAATTACATGCAGAGGTTTTGATGGAATGAAGAAAGGGAAAGGGGGAGGAGGAGGAAAAACAGACCAGTAGCTGGTATCATTAGTCAGTGTGTGCTGTATTTTAATTTTAATATATGATTCAGTTGAAATGGAGGAGAAATATATTGTAAAGTGACAGACCACAGACAAGCAGGGAGCAGTGCACTTTACAAATGCAAAGATCTCGCTCAAACGCTGGGGATGAGAGTAATTGCTAGTGGTTATACTGGGCCTGGGCCTGCATTAATGGCACATTCTGTTTTAATATGGCATCAAGCTAAACACAGTATCCCCTTGACATTCAGTAGTCTGTTTTATGCAGTGTGTGTTCGTGTCTGTGTGTGTGTGTGTGTGTGTGTGTGTGTGTGTAAAACCTTGTCACGTCTTACCTGGTGTTCAGAACACAAACAGCCCTGCATCTCAAAAAAAGCATAGAGAGCTGAATGAGAGAATGTCATACGGTTTGAGTAATAAATACATGAGTTTGAAGGTTTATCAAACACAGTGGCTCATAATACTATGAGGAAGTATTTTACTACTCTGGAAAGTTATCACAACAAAAATCATTTCAACAATTACCAGGCAAACACGCCTCTATATTATAAAGTAATCTACCAGGAATGTGTGCTTGCATGTATTTGCTTGGCCAATGCATCGTTGGATTACATCTAATTGCTTTGTAGTAAAGGCTGAGCCAGGTGCCAACACAAGGTCTCTTAGAAACAAAGTGCCCAGCGTTTAATTAATTTTACATCAAAAGCAATTTTCCAAATCGCAAGAGATGCGATTTTGACTTCCTGTAGTAGAGGCTGTCATCTTGACAACGTTTAAGATGACAGCACAGTTGACATTTGTGCAAAGTTTGAAAGCCATCCCTCAAATGGTTCTTACGATATCACATTACCATGCAAAACACAAATATGGTCATAGTGACCTTGCCCTTTGACCTCTGACCTCCAAACTCCTTTCAGATCTGCCTTAAGTCACAGACAACATTTGTGCAACGTTTGAGAGACCTCAAAGTGTTCTTGAGATATCACGCGTAGAAGAATCCGGGACGGACGGACAAAAACATAATGCCTCTGGCCTTGGCTATCACCGACACAGAGGCATTAAAAGCCTTACAATAAAACTGTATATGAACAAATATGACTTACTTTGCTTTCATTTCAGTGTTGGGAAAGAATGTTTCTGTATGTTGCTGTAAAGTCACAGTCTGTGAGGTAAATGTTAACAAAATGGCAGTCCACATCCAAGATTCAAAAGACAGGTTTACGACCCGGTGTCACTCCCCAAATCAAATGACAGGTCATTTAATACCCAGTGTGATGTTAGAAAACAAACAAGTTTGAGTTATTAACACTGTCTGATGATGTTAAAGGTTTATTTACATTGGCAATGTTCCCACACAGGTCTAATTTTTAAACTGGGTTCCTTAACTGTCATTTGTAAGTCAAACTTTTAATTGTACGTGCAAATATGTCTCTAATTTATCTGGTTTGAGGATTACTGAATAGGCCTTTTAACTACAGACTACAAAATATCAAACAGTGCTTTCCTCTTGATTAGATCTTTCAGAGATGGTTACCTATCACTGTATCCCTTCACCAAAACTCCTCAACCAACTTAGACAGGAGCGATTCAAATTAATGAGTGGTGTCACGCCCTAACATGAAACACTATAAAGAGAGATTTCATCATTCTGCACAGCAGCCTCACGACCTTTCACAATCCATCATCGTCACCAAGAAGTCTGATCAAAAAGTTGAACAGTGTAAAGTGTTTGAGTGATGAGCTAAAACCTACACACTGGCTTGCATGGCAAACACACTCATTTATGCAGTACACTGTATGTACAGTACACGCTCAGAAAACTTTATAGCACGTTCCACATGCGTACATGTGTACAGCAGCCACACATACGTGGACAATCACAGTCAGAGAGTGATGAGCCTTGTCAAGAGCAGATAGGGGGAGATCATGTGTTATATTTTGTGAAGTTAGAGGAGAGGAGAGAAACACCACAGCAGCTTTCAAAGCAAAAGGCCATCTGGACTGCACAGCGCTAAAGCCCTTTGAAAAGTTCAAATACAAATTTTCATGTTTGTCAGTGTGTGTATGTGTGTGTTGGAGAGGCGTGTGAGTCAAAAGAAAAACAAAAGAAAAGCGACAAAAAAAGACCAATATGTCATGTTATCGCTGATCTGGTGACTTTTTATTGTGAACTATGGAAAGGGATTTTAATTAATGCAGCTATTCAAAAACACATCTTTTTATAGGATATACTCATATTTAAAACAATGTTTAACTTTCGTATATTCATATTCATGCTTACTCCCTGTGTGTGCTGGATGTCCCAGTTACCCATACTGTTGACATACAGCTCACTTTTTTTTGCACTTTTGTGCTTTAATTATTCTGAAAATCATGATTCTAATATAAGTTACACGTCACCTGAGGTAATGTGACACATTTATGCTTTCTTTCATGGAGTATGAGACAAGTGGGGAATAGAGAAACACGACCTGGTTCTGGTCACTGACAATGCTCCAAATATGACCCTGGCTGCAGAGGTTGGCAACTTTCTACATGTCTGGTGTTACGATCACACCCTAAACCTCGCCTGTCAGCGAGCCCTGAAGTTGCACACTGTAGCTCGACTGTTGGGTAGAGTCAGATGGATCACAACCTTCTTTCATCGCAGCACCACAGCCAGTTATGTGTTGGAACAAAATCAGGCCCTACTTCGTAAGTCAAAGGCTTTATTTTAATTAAAAAGTTAAAATAAAATGTTTGCCTTTGTAATCAAAGTGAATGCCCATGCCTAATAGCATACAAATCAAGCTTTTTATGAACTTCTATCAATGGGCTATTTAAAAAATATCATTCTGAATGTAGGATACTAGTAATGGGCTATTTTTTTTTTTCATTCTACCAGAACTGCCTAAACACAAACTGAAAATAGATGGTCCAACAAGGTGGAACAGTGGCATTGAAATAGTTGATCAGTTCCTTGAACAACAGCCAGCTGTCTGCACTGCACTCCTCTCTCCTCAGGTAAGTATGGGATTTAAGACTTTAAGATTTTTGCCACACTACATGCACAGGTCCGGGAAGATTTGATGAAGAGATATACATCTACAAATGAGAGGCACACACTCCATATAGCGCGCTTCAAAGCTCTACCATTCCTTTCAGAGGATGAAATAGTGGAGACATACAGCAGAATGACTACAGAGGCTGCATCCCTCGAGGCAGTCTCTCCTTTGATATAAATTATTCTACTTTAGAGAATGATTAATTATCTGAAAATCAAAAACAAAACAATTTTTTTTGAATGCATACTCACTCCACAACATGTGGACCAGCTGGTCTTTCTCCATAAGAATCTGGTCGTTCCAGAGAAATGAATGTTGTTCAGTACAACTTGATCACTCACAAGTTACACAATGTGTTCTGTCACTGTTACAGTACAGGCTAAGGCTACCGGTTATTCTAGACCACTGACTGTTGTTCAATGCAACTTGATCACTCACATCACAATGTGTTGTGTTCTGTTCTATGTATATAAGCTACAGTAAGTTGGTTCTACCTCTAAAGGAATTAAGCCTTCTATTTTATTTTGCCATTTAAGTTGCCACGAAGGTGCAAGGCATTACACAGCTGTGAACACACAAAGTTCCAAAGCTGCATCTTTGTTCTATTGTTGTTTTTTGATGGTGAAAGACTACATCTAAAACCAGTTGAGTAATTCAGCAGCTGACTTGTTGGAGTCATTTGGAGTAAGAAACTAAACATGGAAATATTGCACACATAGTGAAATGGCACTTTTGGCCATTTGGGTATTTTCCCTCACATGAAAAAAGTCAGCATTTTAAGTTTGAGATGCAGAAAAACGGACAGCCCATGCACACAGACACGCAGGCACACAAACGCACGAATTAGGGGCTGCAGAAGCGGCAGCAGAAGCGGTAACAAGCTTGTTAGGAAGGCGGGTGACAAACGAGCCAGAGCACATTGTCCTGGCATTAGAGATGAGCAGAGGTGTGAAAATGTCACCACAAATAGCCTCTGGTCACCAAATGTCACCTTTCGACTACGCTCTGTGCCCTTCCCTTCCTCCTGCTTGTTCCTTGGTTCCCTTCTTTCTAATCCCCCTCTCCTCTTTCCAGCTACTCACCTCTTTTTACCTTCTGATGCTCTTTCCCTCTCTGTTTTCTCCTGGTGCCCTCTCATCCTTCGACACTGCTTTCCTTTTCATCTCCCCAAAAGGGCAGAGAGGGGAAGAGAACAGAGTAAAAGAATCAGAGTTTTCTTATCTCTTGCTCCTCTCCTCTCTGACCTTCCCTTATCTCTATTGCCCTGTATTTGCTTCTTTTCTCCAATCCATCCATTCATCTATACATGTATTTATCCATCCATCCATCCATCCATCCATTTTTTTATCCACCTACGAGTCATGGTCATTGGGGCAACAGGGGAATCAGACTTCAATCAAACTTCTGTTTTTCACAACTACCTTTACATCTTCACATGTGGCAGACATCCCCATTTCACCAATGAGATGTAGTCCAATGTAAGATTAGATTATAAAGCTCCCTTTTCCTGGGAAAAATACCTGCAGGATCCCTGGAGTTTTAGTATGTGAGTACTGCAGTATGTACGTTCATATACTAAAGACCACCCTGCAACACTCTGACCTTAAATTACTATTATAGTAATCAATAATAGTAATTTTCAGCTCAAATTTTCAGGTTCAAAGTTTTTAGTTCCCATCCCATTTCATGATAGAATGGCAGTTTACAGTTCATCTGTGGGGCAAAATAATTTATTTAGATCAACTGAACGAAGCAGTGTGAAATCTGTGAAGGTAAATTGTGCAGGCCATTCAATAATTGGCTTAATCAGACATGCAGACCTCCGTCCCACATGAGTTGCAGCGTGGCATTTAACAGGCCAAGCATCAAGTGCAAACATTGTCCTAATGTTACAACTACCATCAAAATGCAATGGATATTCCTTCCTTGCCACTGCATGAACTTATGACTTATTGTAAGCTCTATAAAGACAGTACAACGGTTTCATATAACCAATTCTATGTAAAACTGTAGATAGGATATGCTGAAAAACAGTGGATCAGATGATCGCATACAGCTGGCATTGTGGGGTTTTTTTGTACCTAAAAGATAGTGTATTTTTAAGAGGAATTGTTGCTTGACTAAACGTTTCCACATAACCTAACAAATCAGAAAGATTAACATCATAAAACTAGAAAAATGTACTTTTACAATTGATTATCCAAAGTTCTGTTGTTAGAGTCATGGTGGAAATTCCAGGAGGTCACCCCATAATTACTATGTGTTACTATGTAATTATGGGGTGACTATTATTATTACTAAGTATGGTCCAACTATATAAGAATAATAAGAGGAACATATCTGGAATAAGCCAGAGTTTGGAAATTACAATCAAATCAAAGAGGACTTCTTACACATATACTCCATGTACCTATTTTCCTGACACTGACTTAGGGCTTTTCATGCCTGATCCCCAGCTTCTTAATTTTGGAATATGGAATCTCTCTCTTGTTTTTTAGGCATGATGCTGTAATCGAATATTCAAAATGTTGTAAAAAAGAAACTGTATTTCTTTTGCATTTCCAGGACAGCTGGCCTGTCTTTTTCAGTTAGAGACGGGGAAGCATGCAATGAGTTCAAGAAGTGGTGCATTTGTCCAACCCAGAGTGGGAAAGGTTCGTGTGGATGTTTCAGTGTGGAAGTGTCATGGTCATGACCGTGACTCCAGTTTATCCCTTGTGTGTCTTGTGTTTTCCCTTTCCCCTGTGTCTCCTGTCCTCCCATGTCTGTCTCTTTCTGTGTAGTGTGTCTGTGTTGTGGGCTTGGCGCTCCCCTCTCTCTCTCTCTCTCTCTCTCTCTCTCAGCTCCGTGATTGCAGATCAGCCTGCTCACCTACAATCCATCTGCTAATCAGCCAAGCAGTATATCTACCCTGGTTCTTCATCCACACTTCACCAAATTGTTGTTTCCATCCAGCTCAGTATCACATGTTCAGGCTCCTTAGAGTAGTATAAGTTAAACTCTGGTGTACTCTGAAACCTAACCTTTGTCTCCTTGCACTCCAGGATCACCACGTTTGCCTGCTACCTGCTCGTCCCTGTGCCTGCTTGTTACTCTGTCATGCTCACAACATCAGCTCACACTTCAGATTCCCTCATCCCCAAGCCTCACCCACCTCAATCCCCTATTCCTCTCCCTGCCTGTTGGTCCTTCGTCCAGCCCCACTCACCACTCTGCTTTCACCCACAAGAAGTCCAGCCAGTTTCCCTCTGCATTCACCTGCCTTAATCCTCATCCCCCATTCACACTCAGCCCCTGCAACCAAGCAATAAACCTTCTCTTATTAAGCTCTAACTCTGAGTCTGCGTCCTGCATTTGGCTTCACCTGTTGATCGTAACACTCTTCTCTGCATTTTCCATTTCCATATCTTGCAACTGCAGTGATGACCGTACAGGGACCATAGTTTGCCTTGATCAGTTCACAGCAACATTAGAGTCACAGCTCATTGCTCAGTCCTGTTTTAGGTATATGTGACTAATGATATCATTGAGACAAGCCAGCCACTAAGAGCAGTGAGAAAAAACAGATTGGTGGTAAAACGCAGAGAGAAAAGGAATGAATGCATCTTGATGTGAAATGAAGGGAAGAACTGATCTGACTGATGTCATCACTTAATCATTTTAAAAAACTTTGCCATAATTAGCAAATGCATTCTTGAGTTATGGCGAAAAATGAAGAATGAGAAACAGAATGAAAATAAGTTGCTAGTTTATAGTCATAAAACTATCTGAAACAGTTGTTGGAGTGTACACTGAAGCTGTGGGAGTGTGTATGTGTGTCTCTCCCATTAATAATGCCCTTTAGTAATGCTCTTGAAACCACTTTCAAAAGACCACGCACTCTCTCACACAGAAAAATTTGGCCTAGATTATCAATAACCTAACTGACTGATTGGAGGTGGCAGGTTCACTCCCTACCAACAGAAGAAAAATAAAATTCCAACAATACACACATCAAACAGTCACATTTGTGGTCACATTTGGTTTGTGCGCATGTACCCATTGTTGAGTGTGTTTCTTTGTGTATTTACTATGTACAGTACAATATATAATATATATTAACATCACATTATGCAGTGCTCTCTGGGGTTATTTGCTCAAAGAGTTTCAAATTGACTGACCAGTCACTGATGGACAGGATGGGAGCATAGTGACTCCACAGTGTCAACTATTGATAAGTGGATCGATCACGTTGATAGCAGCCTGAGAGAGCTTGTTTATTGGCACATAACCTATTGAGCAGTCTGATGGATTAGACTGTTTAAGCACTGTTTTTATAGGAGGGGAGAGCAAAACACCAACACTGACAAGCATGTGTAGGCAAACACACACCTATGTTTAAAAATACAATGTCAGAAGTGTTTAGCAATTTAGATGAACACTTTTTTTTTTTTTTTTTTTTTTTTTTTTTTTTTTTTCCCCAAACTTATTTGCCCACTCCCACCCCCCCCCACCCATTCTTTCCGATAGTGGACGGCACACACCATCCCTTCTTCTTTTTGATCAGAAAAGAA
>JBBMJY010000012.1:13500207-13534406 GCA_037833715.1 Toxotes lorentzi | reverse complement strand
ACACCAAAGAAACAATTTGTTTTCCAGTTAGTTCCGAAGTTGAGCAAGGGTGATTACTTTAAAATATATACATACATATATATATATATATATATATATATATATACTGCACAGTGTATGTATGTTATGTGTTTATGTCAAGATTTCTCTTCCTCCCTGGAGCCGACTGAACATTTTCATCCACTTAATCCAACAGGAAATAGTAAGGAAAAGCACACCTGCAAGACAGAATCTCTAAAATATGTTTTGCTGAGTTTAGAGGCAATGAGATAGCGGAAAATGGTTATGCCCTGCGAGCGTACGTTTCTGATGGATCATCATGGCCTCAGGCACACATACACATGCATGCATTCTCCCTTTCTCTCTCTCTCTCTCTCTCTCTCTCTCTCTCTCTCTCTCACACACACACACACATATATACACACGATAAATAGAATAGAAAGAATGAGCCATGAGAGAGACCTAGGGAGAGATATTAGCTGCATCCCTCCACCCCCTACCTGTCTCATCAAATATGATGTGGCCATATAAAGACAGTCTGCAGCAGCGGGAGAGGACTGATGAAGCACAGACTTTTTCACTGGATGAAGTAATGGGCAGGAGAGAGAACCAGAAAAACAGAACGAGGGAGAGAACCAGACAGGGTGTTAGTGAGAGCAAGAAAGTGTTAGTGAAACCTTGCGTGCACGCGAGAGAAAGACAAAAAAGAGAAGAGAGAGAGGCAGCGATGGCATGAGAGGACATGAGGAGAGAAAGAAAGAGCGCGAGAGATGAGTGAGAGCAGAGCAATCCTAATAGCTGAGGGTAAAACCTGCAATCTACCATTCTGTCTGATCTCAGCCATCCTATGAGTCAAGCCAAGAAAGCTTTGAGATGCTCCATGCACATTAACCTCTAGTCATCCTCCACCCACACTCCTCCTCTGCCTCATCCCTCTTTCCCTTCCTACCCACATTAAAGTGAGCACTTCAACCATGCTGACATCAAGAGCGTAATGACTGACATTTAGGTTTATGTTTGCTTCATTGGCACATACAGAACATATGATAACCCTCACAAAAGGCAGACAGCAACACAAAAGGACCAATCAAAGACCAGCTCTTTGCACGTCCATCATAATGATTTTGTGAATTTCTTTTTCAATCACAGATAGATAAACAAAAATATTCATATAACAGAATTTTTAAATGGTTATGTTGCAACAAAATAGCAGTAAGAAGCAGCATGAAATATTTTTTACTTCCCCGTTTCCTTTGTTGTTCAATGTTTTTCACCTACTTGCATTGAAATGATAATAATCCTAATATTGAAAGTGTTGTTATTGTTAGAGCGTTTCTACACTATTATTAGCAAAAGCATTGCTAAGATAATTGGGCACTTCATAATTGGAGTTCAATGCAAGGTCCGACCCTCTCAGAGATGGGGTATCTGAAATCCCTTGTGGTACATGTTTTATTATTGAGCCTCGTCTTTTGGTAAAACTTATTTTGTTTCCACTCAGACTTGCAGACAGTTTAGAGGGAGTGTGGTGAATATTTCACTAATGTATCACATGATGACTGTATGACCAGCACCGCCCATTTCAAGGACATGGGACAAGGACCTCCTTGTAAGTGGAATCGGTTTCTCCTCATTTATAAGGAGAGGTGAAGGATAAACACTGATATTGCAACTAAAAAGTGAAATAATTTTGACTGATGTATTATCACAGAAATGTGACAAACACCTGGGAAGTGAATTACATAAAGGGGAACTCCACCAGTTTTACACATCAAAGTTTGTTTACGGGTCTTGGGGAGTACTGCAGCATATGTGAAAAAGTTGTATAAAGCCTATTGTGGCTCCAGAGGAAGCTGCGTGTTGATTGGGTCTGAAGACTACAAGTCTGAAAATGAAAATAATGTGAGGGTATGAGGTTAGAAAGTAGTGAGCCTACCAGACCCTTGCAGACTGCCTTTCATCTCTGCTTGAGGCTACATTAGCTGCTACTGGAATAACCTCAGACTGAACTGTCAGCAGTCAAGTAGCATTGTGCTTAATGTTGTCACAGTTCATTCGGTTTCATTTAGTTATTCATTCATTCTCTGCCTGCTTTGCCATGGTCCCCAACTGTCTTGTTGTTTCATACCCCAGCCGCTCCGCCTTTCCAGTCACCTGTTCCCCATTCCCTCATTAGCTCCCTAGTATATATATACCAGTCTGCTTTAACTTGAACTCTGCCAGACTGTCTATTGTGCCATCCTAGATGTAGCTTTCCAGCCTTTATGTACCTACGTGTTTTTACCTGCTCGTTTTTTGGACTTCCTCCATGTTTTTGGCCTTTTCCTTCCTACTGACTTCACCCTTCCCCTGAGCCCTTACCTGCTCTTGCCTTTAAATAAAGGTGAACTGTACTAACTTTTAATCGGTGTTTCTGAGTCGTGGATTTGAGTCCTGTGTGTTCTGAGTCATGACAAATGTAGGTGCCAGATTTTGACAAGCAAGAAGAATGTGTGGAATAAAAAAACAATATCTCTGGTTCTGCTGCATCGATTTTGATTTATTTCTTTAAACTGTCCATTGTGAGTCTAACACTGTTACAGGAGTGCAATGCTAAATGAGTGGAGTACTCTTTTTGCATTTATAGCTTTCAGATACAGTCTTTAAAATACAATATTTGGAAACGTATTTGCTTTCTTTTTTTGAGAGTTACATGAAAAGACTATTAACACTCTCATGTCTGTATGCTGCACATGTTGCTATGGCCAGCAGTAGTAACCTAAAAATGTAAAAGGTCCTCTCTAGAGCCAGTGTTTTGTTTGTCTGTTCTGGGCATTGGTACAACATAGAAGGTTCTGCGTAAGAGGACCCCCTCCCTATGTAGAAACGAAGGGCTCATTATAAGCAAACGAAAAAACGATTCTTAGATTGATGTGATTATGCACTACACTAATTCTGAATACTATATTCCATTTCTGCCAATAGATCCCGCTAAATCCTACACACTGCTCCTTCAAACAAATGAGAAACAGTGTTCATTACTGACCTTTAGAGGTAGTAAGTGATGTGACACTTTCAGCACAGTGAAGGGTGTGGAGTGGGCGTACAAAGTGTTTGTGCATTGTCTCTCCTGTCACCAGCAATAAACATTGGTTTCTTAATGACTCACCATGACAGCGACCATTCCACAACTTTAACATGATCAATTGATCAGGCGTTTTTAGTTGCCTTACCGTGACTTAAACATAAGTTGTTTGTTTTTGTGCAGTTGCCTAAACCTAACCATACCTCAGCCACAGTGGCAGCAGCTCAGACACTAATATGTGTTGGACACGTTTTTTTTTTGTTAAAGGTCATTTGGACTAACAACCTATTTCGTCATCTAAGTTTACAAACTTGTTGTTGCATAAAAAATGGAGGCATCTGTATCAAGCACACAGATTGGGGTAATATGAAGATTTTTATTATTTGGCTAATCCCACCAGTTCTTAAATGGATCAAGAGCTACCATGGGGGCTTTTAAATGTGGGGTCATAATTCATTTATACAAGTCTGACATATCATGAGAGACAGATATGCCCATGATGGAACAGCCATTAGCAAGCCACTTAAATTGATTTATTTTTAAGCTAGAGACATCACCAGATTGACCAAGGGGCATAGTTTCTCATTCACAAAAAATTTCAGGTTAGAAATAAATAACAAAATATCATCTTTACAACAAGAATCTTTTCCGTCCATTCATCCAAACCACCAAAAACAAACTTCTTGACTTGGTATTCAGCAATGAAAGTTTTACAGTGTTTTACTTTTATTTCCTCAGCTTGAGATATACATGTCTGAGATTTTTGTCATTCAATAACAGTACAGTGGAGGTAAGTTTGGTACTGACCAAAGATCGTGATCAGCTCTATCGAAATCATGTGGAGGAGCAAATTGTCTGTAATTCTGTCTGAAGTTCTTGAAACTACAGCACACCAGCTATTTGCTCTGAAACAGTTGTTTATATGTGACAGATTGTGGCAGGCTTTGATGTGGAATTTGTGCTCAGACATCAAACTACAGAGGCTATTTTTCTATTGTTCAGTTATAGTTTGTATTAACATAACTCTCTACATTCACGACAGCTACATCACTGCAGGTGTCAGGCATGCTGCTTGAATGAAAGGAGCAGCCAAAAGCTCAATTAGTTATAGTGCTTAAGATATTAGTCAGCCCACTTCTTATAAGCGCGGTTGTCTACTATCCCCCCAGGACTGCACCCCTGTGCCAGCAGAGGAGGGCAAGGAGGCTGCAAGAACAGCAGCCGAGCCATGTAGGTGATTGAGGAGTGAAATTAGGAATTGTGATTGCTGCCGGTGGCATAAGCACTTCAGTTGTAATATTTGTAAGCAACATAAGCTATCAATGTAGTCATATTAAAAACATGTTCAAGTAGTAGAGAAAATTGGTCTAACTACACATTAAACTGAAGCTCCATTGACTAGAATTCTGACGCCACAAAATCCTAAAAAGAAAAAAGGATAAAAGAAAAGAAATGCCCATCGGACATCGATCTAGGCTGCAACATATCTAAATCTGTTTTCTCTTCTCTGTCTGAACTGTTCATCTCACTGGATTTCACAGCTCCTTAACAATTACACTACTGATACACCAACTGCTGGGCCATTTTCAGGTAAATACACTGGTCTCACTGAAAAACATGGGAAATCATTAATTTCTTTCCATTATGTTGACTGCTCACCTGAAAACTACCTTAGCCTAACAGTAGCTTGCTCCTGCAGATGTAGGCTGAGACAGTTTACATCCTCCCCATGTCAAGAGTAGAGTTAGAAGTGACAAGAACTGCACTGCACAGGGAATGAGGTATTCCAAACTGGGGGGAAAATGGGGAAAGAAAGTGTTATAGATTGTGTCCTTGTTTCTCTCATGTGGAAGACAAAGCATTTACATGCATGGTTAAGCCAAATACTTCCCATACTTCCATTTAAAATTTCTTTCCATGTACATCTGGTGATGATGCTGACCAACCAGCCATTTGTGCTGGATCCCACAGGAACAGCAGGGTCCCAATCCCACTGCAGCCCTCTATACTGAGATTGCAAAGGAGGACAAAACATGCAGTACTCAAAACGCTGAGCAGAGTGTTTACTGGATATGTTCTTCATATAACAGTGATTTTTCAATTGCTCGACAGTCTTGTGGTGAAAATCTCACTCCACAGAATAGTCCCGTTTGTCCCTCACTCTCACTTTTCCTCTCTCTTAGTCCACCCATTGTGAATGTGGACAATAGTTGAAAAAAGTTGAACACAAAACCTTTATTTCTCCAGCACCAACACTTTGCGGTAGTATTTTATGTTGTGATTGAGCATGACCATAAGGTAGGCAGGGAGCTGTAAATGTATGGCTTTTCCATTATAGATAAGAGACAGAGAGAAGCAGCATAGTGCATGTCCTTGATTTAGCTGCATTGATCCCTATCTGCTCTCTAGCCCCTTTCATTTGCTATGTGTTAAAGTGTGTTTGTGTGTGTGTGTCTCTCTGTTGTGGGGGGTGGGGACCCTATGGCTATGCAGAGCTCAGGCAGAGATAAGGTTATCAGAACACACCTAACTGATATGATTGGCAAGGTGACAGGAGGCCACTATGGACCCTGAGGGGCTGACCACACACACACACACACTGACTGACCTTAAAATAAGTTTAATCTTTTGTTTATCCCCATCACAAATGGAGGCAATATCTGCATGAAACACCACAGAGACGTCAAACAGCCATCACAGACTTCAAAAGATGCTTATTATTTTCAGCTAGTGAGCTATCGCTTTTGATAACAACACTCCCGAGAGAGACAAAGACAGAAAAGGGGGGTGGTGGTGGAGAGTGAAGGAAACAAGGAAAGAAAGAGAAAGAGGGAAAGAAAAAAGGATAAAAACATGGGTTAGAAAAGCGGGGGTGCCTCTGCCTCTCTGAGATAGCTAAACCCAAGTAGTGAAAAAAGCCGTGCAGACAGTCAGACAAACAGACAGACAGAGCCACGGAGAGATGGATCTGTAAAGCAACACTGGGACGAGAGATACAGGGAAAGCAACAAGATGGTGGAAGGGATGTGGAGAGAATCAGATAGGAAGAAGAGAGAGCAAGCGAGGGAGAAGAGATGGATAGGCCCTAGATACTTAATTGACTCCAAGACTGACGGGCACACACTACCAGAGGCAGCTCGAGAAATGTACGCAGTGGTAGACAGAGAGTGAGGCAATGGACACTCACGTGCAAACATAAGGCTCACTCCCCACTGACTTTCCTGCTGCATACTTCTCAAGTTGAAGTGAAAGCACTGTATAACAGAAGGTGAATCTTTTTTTGTTAAGAGCAGAGGGAGAAGAGAAGACAAGGGAAGAGAAGAAGGAGAAGAGAATGTCTGTTGCACAGGAAAAAAACTGAAATGAAATAAGGACACTTACTCCTCTGTTCTTACTCTCTCTATCGCCACCATATTTCCTCTGCCTTTTTTTCCTATCTCTATCTAAATCGTATATCCACCCCCTTTATCCCTGCTGTGGTCTCCACTGCTGGTAAAACACATCCCTGATAAATGTCCCCACATATTCATCCCTTCACTTTATCAGCATGCAGAGGAAAAATGAGTTGCGCAGGACCGGGAGGAAAGGTGGCAGCAAAGAAGAAGAAGAAGAGGACTGGAAGGAAATGAGGGACATGAGTGAAAGATGATGGGAAAGGTGAATAGAGCAGGGGATGAAGGAAGAGGAGAAAAGTAAGAAAATGAGGATGGTGAACAGCGGGAAGGCGAATGAGCAAGGGATGAGTACAAGCCCCTGAAAGGATGGTGATGAGATAGATACATAAAGCAAGGGAGGGATGGGTGATACAGTGAGGGCAACGAGATGAAGGAAAAGATGGAGGGAGGAGGACAGATTAGTAACGATAGGGACAGAGGGAGGCAGGATGGAGGGAGAGATGGATTGGTCCTACTTGAGCGGACCCAGAGGAATGGATGAATCTGTGTGATGCATGATGGGAGCCCGTCCAATAAGACAACCAATCACAGTCTTTGGTCTAAATGGGATAACCAATCATGGGCCTTGGCCATTTCAGATAAGCCCCAGCACACTGTGTCCATCTTTTAGCCCACAGAAAGCCGCAAGCTGTCCTGTGTGTGTGTTTTCATCTGTGTTTATTGCATTGTATGTGTGTGTTTGTGCCTATGGTTGTATTCTGATACTAATATGTCTATCTTACACCTCCATATATGTGAGACTGCTGGTGTGGCAGTGGATCACCTCAATTGCTCTGTTATTGCTACACAGAGAAGCGCTGAACAGGCAAAACATAGCAGCATATTGTCCAACTTAAGTTTGCATTGTGCTGGATAATGCAACTGCAATCTAAGCCAAGTGCCCTGAAGCACACTTAAGACATAGTGTTCTTTAATGCACACACAGAAATAAACTGTCCATCTTCACAACTAATTTAATCCACACAGTGTTGAGTCTTAAAGCCTTTTCAGGTGTGAAAAAAAATCTAACAAAAGGTTTGAGATGTTTCTCTTGTACTGAATGCTGGGCAGCTTCATTTCGGAAAATGGGAACAAACGGAGGTCAGTGTCTTGAAGAAGATAATGGCACTTAAAGTTTTTTTCCCTACAATTGGTGGCGCACATTTCTCAAAACTGAATTCACGTTTTTCTTTCAAAATTCTTCACACAGTCAGCACAAAAGCAGACAATGTGGACTGCACTGTGAATTACTTTTCATTGCTTTGACACAAAATGCATTTAGTGGCCACATCTTTCAGATTTCATTAACTGGTTTCTCACTCAAACTCAACCACCACCAAAATGTTGTTTTGTGTCTACTAACACACACAAATGTTAAATTTAGTGTCTCTCTTTCTTCTTCTGACCACCTGCCACATGATCAGACTGATCAGATGTCCTTCTTAGACACAGTGATAGATGGATCCCTGGACATACCTGCAGAAGACTGCCAGGAAGGATCAGGCTCCTGTTGTATTGTGAGAGGGGACACAAGGTTTGATGTAGCTGAGAACTGCAGGCGACAAGGTAGACTAACACTGTTTTATTTCTATATCTGTAGCTATTCTAAACATGTGCATATATACATGGCGATTATGTATAGTTTTGTATTGAATGACTGGAATAACTTTAGTTTCATTTTGTGCACTGGGAATTACTCTATGCAAAAATGAAAAATAAATGAAGCCTAGCTGAGGCATATTGCAGCATTTCTGGCTCTCTTCTGTGGCATATTCTGTGAGGTAGCACAATCCATGCAAATGAATGCCATTATTTTTGTTGTCATGGAATCTTGGTTTATGCCAAATATATAAATGAACAAAAGAAACTTCAAAGACAGCAGTGATCCATATTATAAGGTTACCTGTTGTTAGTGTTTTCTTAGGTGAGTGTGTAAAGAGTAATCAAGCTTTCTCATTACAGAACAAATGCTGTGTCCTGGTGAGTTTCGTTTCAATTTGTGCATTCTGAATGTGAGATTAACTGTAGTTATGAGCTACATGCCGCTGAAGAGAACTGTGTGAAGAGTTGTGAAACTAAGAAGTATGGAGAAATGTCTTACCAATTTAAGAAAATAAAACTGCAACAGAATTTAAGTCTGGCTATCAAATCAATTACGGTTGTAAAGTGGGAGAAACTCTGTTCTGGAAGTACAGAAGTGACTTATTTTAGCTGTAGGTAACTGGATGCTTCTCACCAAAATGAGTTGTACTATACAGGTTTATACATTTTCACTTTTTATCAAGGAACCAGATATTTTCTAATACAGATTCTCCTCCTTTGTAATGAGTCAACTGGGGGATTTTCATGTCCACCCAAGTCTTGGCAGTGCTAAAGACGGTAGTTACCTTCTGCATAGAATTTATCCATGGGCACAGGTTGGTTTGCTCTAGCCACGTCATTCCAAACCAAGCTGTGATGACCTATATTTCCACTACATCCTCACAGCAGGACATAGCTACGCCAAGCCATGCTCCTGCGGTCCTGCTGGGCAGCAAGGCCCGACCAAGGCTAACCCGTGACGGTCTCCTTCCTTTGGCGTGTGTGTTCCGCTGTTAAACTCATTTCTGTCTGAGCTGGAGACTTGAGAGCAAGCTCTTTTTTTAAAAAGTCTTTCTGTGTTCAGTTTCTCAGTACTTTTGTGACTTCTACTTGAAAGGTTTGGAATTAAGTTTCACTTTCAGATATCATAGTTTGTACTTTCAGATATCAGCCTTATTTTAGCATTTACTGATCACTTTCAGTTATATCGGAGCAGTGTTAAGTTACTGCTGATGCAAACCAAACGTTTTGTGCTGCTGCTGCTTCACACTGAAAGACTGCCACAAGCAAAGTGATGTAAGTATTGTGTGTAGAACTTTCAGGAAATGCCATTGATAGTGCTATTCTTCAATCAAAACAGGTCTATTCAACCAGAGAAGGGTAGGAGATGTGCAAATGGAAACAGCAAGAGAGAGATGTGGTTTGTAGCACACTTCCCAATATTCGCCAATGTAATATTGACATACAGTTTAATTATAGAGATCTGGTTTGAAGAAACAGGAGCAGCCATACGATCAGAAACACCGGAAAAACTTGTTTATAATAAAAACAGTAAAAAAAAAAATTACCCAAACTATCTGTTGTAAACTTCCATCGCGGTTCACAGCCTGACATCCTGGTGCAGCTCTGACCTGCCACCATTTTGGGTGCACTTGGTTTCAGCTTTGTCCAGAAGAAATAACAGCAAAACTATGAAAATGATATTCAAACTGTAATAAACTGTTTTTTTTTCCCTGTGAGTGTGTTGTAAGACAGTAGAAGTACATCTATCCCACTGCTTTCACTGTGCATATCGTTTTACCTTACTTTAAGAATTCATGATTATGTGATTATGTTGAACTACTAATTATATTTCTAGGTGGTGCACACAAAATCAGGATGTCAGGTTGGTCTGAGGGAGATTTACAATTAAAATGAGCATAAAATAATTATCAAAACAACCTGTCACTTTTCACGCACAAAAAGGCAGTTTCAAAATTCTGGGCAGCAACTGTGTGTGTGTGTGTGTGTGTGTGTGTGTGAGTGAGAGAGAGAGAGAGAGAGAGAGAGAGAGAGAGACATTGTATGACACAGTATTCATGGGAGGTGTGAAGGTCAAAGCATCGGAATGTGCTGTAATTGTGGGAGACGTTTTAATTAAAGCGTTTTGAGAAGGTTTTCAAGGGGTTACAGCCTGTGGGGTGCAGACTGATCCTACTGTCACAGAAACTCACACAGACTGACGTGTGTGTGTGTCACTGCTGGTCTAACTATCCAACAGTGGACCTCCCCATTGTTACACACTCACAAACAGTGGACCAGTAAGCCAGCATGGGTAAATGTAGTAAAATTATATTTATTACATTTACACTCTTTAGTCAAGACTCTTGTCAATGCTTCACCAAAATGTCAGCCACTCATGGTTTTCAACTACATAACCCCCTGATTCTATATCTCTCACCCTGTGCAACAATACTGGTTTTGATGCTCCAGGTTCCAGCGACGGGCAGGATTCAAAACAAACACTGCACCACTGGAGCCTTACAATTGTGAACATACCCACCACGCCACTAAGTCCCCTCCATACTGGCAGCATTTCTTGGAGCGCTTAACAGACGTCACTTTGGGTGTTGGACTTCAAAATTTACTGAGCCTCATAAGGATTGAACTCACAACTTCAAAGCCTCCAAGCAGTCCCCTAACACCATAAGCTATTTGGTCAGACAACTGATCCTCATTTCCTCGAGCCTTTGAAAGTTTACTTTGGATGCTGGACTTTAAAATGCACTGGAGATCCTGAGGATCAAACCCAAGACTCCAGAGTAGTCCTGACACTCCCTAAGATAGTTGAATAGACACTTCAGCTCCATTTATTAGATATTTACTCTTCTTTTTTGGGATACTGGACTTAAAAATGCAAAATTCAACAAAAGTGAAGGCTCTAAGTAACACAGTTTATAGGTGTTTGACTAAATAGTTAGAGGACTGTTGTGGAATTTTGAGGTTGTGGGTTCAATCCTTACGTAGCTTACTGAATTGTAATGTCCAGCTTCAAAAGGACGGATCCAAAATGTTTAAGGAACACAAGTCAAATTATCCTGACAAACCGGATCAAGGAGACCACCGAGGAGTTTTGATGTGTGTTCGGTCAAATAGCTTAAGGTGATAGAGGATCAGCAAGTTTTGAAGCCTTGAGTCAAGTAAACAAAGGCTCCAACACATTTTGGGAGAGTTTCTATTTACAACTAGCTCAGGGTGTTAGAGGAATGCTTGGAAGTTCTGAGGATGAGGTTTTGATACCTATCAGTCAATGTTGAAGTCTAGCACCCAAAGTGAAGACTGAGAAGCACGCATAAAGGAGCTCCCAGCAGATTGCTGGGTTTGTTTGCAACCATAAGGTGCCAGCGGAGAAGCATCTGGTTCAAATCACGTCCACCTACAGTACCTGGTGCATTAAAACCAACTATAATAAAACAATAGTACAAAAGCAGCCACTACTATACTAGCCTACTATATTAATAGCTGCTAATAAATAGTGTCTGGAAGTTAAGATGTGGTTTTAGGGCTCAGGCAACAATTAGGTTTATGTTAAGTTTAGGGTAGGGTTAGGCATTTAGTTGTGATGGTTAAGGTTAGGGTAAGGGGAGAGTCAACAAGTGTCCACAGAACTACAGTAAGACTAGAATGTGTGTGTGCGTGTGTTCATGTCTTCATGTCTGTGTGTACTCATGTGTATCAACATGTGGAGACAGACAGCTCGAGGCCCCTGCGTGGGTTGTGACAAGCTTGTTTGAAATTGTCCAAAATAGATTTTTTTTTCTTCTCTATCTCCTAATTGCTTTTTTCCCCCAGTATATTTTCCTGTTCCCCCTCCATTCCACCTAGACCTCCTCCCCACTTCTATAAAGCAGCACGCTTGGTTTCCACAAGACGAATTGCCTCTCATTTTAAGTCAGGTAAACATTTTGGTGAGGTTGGTTGTGCTATTTATAAGCCCACAGAGAGCTGTGGCATAAAGTCGTTTCAGAGAGAATTCAGCTTCCACGGCTAAACGTCACAGTGAGCTAATACTACAGCTAAGGCTTTAACTCAAAAAGCAAACAGTTTTATTTTTAAAACTAACTACAGCCATGCTATCCAATCTGTGAGGAGCTAAACACTAATGTCAACATGCTAACATGCTCACAATAACAAAGCAGACACTGTTTACCAGGTGTAGTGTTTACGATGTTACCCATCTTAGTTTAGTCTGCTGGCTTGCTAACGTTTGCATTTGCATAACATTTACAGCTGAGGCTGTTCAGAACATCATTAGTTTTCATGGATTTGGTCATCAATCAAAAACACTGTAGAAATTAAAAGTTTGACCTGATGGAGCAAGATAAAAAGTTAAGGGAGCACCGAAGTTATTAAATCTGTATAAAATGTCATGGCAATTCATCCGATAGTCACTGACATATTACAGTCTGTACCAAAGCAGTGGACTGACCGACAGACTCTGGTACCTCAACACAGGGTAAGTGCACATACCGATCTACGACCAGCGCCCTATTTTTCCATAATTTAAAATCTGTATGTGCATGCAGTGTATGCCTTTGTGTGTATGAGTGTGTGTGTCCGTGGTGCAGCTTTGTTCTTGCCTTGTGTCCTCGTAATGTGCTGCAGTATTGATTCCTGATGGCCAGAGGCTGGCTGCCTATTGATCCAAGTGCTTCCATAAACGTGTTGAGATGACTTGTGTGTGTTCGTATGTGTGTGTTTGAGTGCTTGCGTGCATGACACAATAACTGTTCAACTGTACCTCCATGATGGGATGACAGATAGGGAGGGTGGACAGGATATGTGAAGTACCAGTGTAATTTTACGCACATAAAATCATGAAATAGTGAGGCCATGTACAAACAAGCCCAGCAGCACACCAGGGAAATAAAAGCTTTGACCGTTTAGCCAAAACAGAGTATCTCATTAAGAGCATAAGTCAAAAGCCTGGGAGAGGAGACCATCTTCATTCCAGATAGTGCTGACATAAGCGCTTTGCTGGACAGATTCCTTTCCAACTCATCTGAAGGCCACAGAGATGAATCTAAACAACTGAGCTGTAGAGACACAAAAGAATGAAGAAAGAGAGAGAAATGTCTCCAAATGGACTGGATTTCAGATGTAAACACATAACAGAAATAACTACAAGTGTAAAAATTAGTTAATTGACACCTAGCCACAATGTATACATAACTCAACTGTGAAGTGTGGCAGAACTGTTATCTAATTCTATTGCTTTCATCGCGAAACTTGTTTCAGGAAATGAGTATTGAAGAAACTACAAATATATTTAGCAGGTGTTAGGATTGTGATATAAAAAATAAAGGAACACAGATAAAAACAGTGTTCTGTGTTTCATGAAACTGCTAAAATAGAAAAAAAAAGGGTACAAATAAGTGTTTGAAAATGCCAATTTTCACTTTTAAATCAGGAGCTAAGAAAAGTGAAATGACTGTAATGAATCTGTAATGAATTTCAGCATATTGCCTTCGTACATGGTAAGTAGGACAGTTCACGAGTTAAAACACTTTTCCAAGGATCAAAGTTGCAGAGTTGCTGCAGATAGTTAGGTCACCAAGTCTCCAATGAGCATGTACAGTTTGCATAACAACACTAGATCTTGAGTTGTACGGTCAGATGACACATACTGTAAATAGAGTCTGGCTTAAAAAAAAGAAAGAGGCTGGTCATCAGGCGAAGACTTTAATCCCTGCAGTGAAACACTGTGGTGGATATTTAAGATTGCAGAACTGTATTGCTTCGCAGGGAACTGGCAATGGTGTTGGTGATTTAATACTTGTGTTGATGTTCATTGTTCCAAGAAAAAAAAAAAAAAACACTTAATAGCATCTTCCAGATCTGCAAAGGAATAGTTTACTGGTTTGAGAAATCTTCCTTGTACTGATGCCAGATCCTTGACCTAACTCCATCAAAGAGGTGTGATAAACCTTTAAGTCCAAAATCAAAGAGAAAAGTAGAAAAGCTCTTGAGGTAATCGTAATGCATGAGTGGTCTAAGATGGCAACCTTACACATTAGAGCAGTCAGCGCTGCAACTTGGGTTAATCCTTTTAGATGAAACATCACAGTTATTTTTTTTTTCCCCCTGAAAGCAACAGTGCACTCAGACTTGACAATTTTCTCAAATTCCTTGAAGTATTTGAATAGCAAATTTTACAGCATTTTTACAATGGCATTTTGAGTCCCTATTTGTGTGTGTGTGTGTGTGTGTGTGTGTGAGTGAGTGTCTGTGTTTTGTGTTTACCTGTTCAAGCCTTAGGTGGTGGGTACATATTTAAAGAGCTCCTAACAGAAGGGAGTATTGATGTGGGGAGAGATATGATCGTAGTCTGAGAAGCTCTCACAGCACGACATCATTACAGCAACTGTTCAGCGTGCACGCTCTGTATGTGCTTGTTATGTGCATGCATTTAGGCGTGCGTGTGTGTGTGCTTGAATATTCATCTGTGTGTTTGTGTGTCACTCCAAGGGAAATTATGCTGATTGCCTCAATGGAGGCATAAATCATATCCTCCACTGCAATCATCTGCAGCAGTTTATGTTTGCAATAAATCTCCTTATCACAACTGTGCTGGGTATCTTACAAATCAGACTGTGACACCTGTTTCACTTCAAGGGGGACTACACATAATACATTCGAGCTCAAACAGTGATATTTCATACTTAAATAATCATCTTTTTTGTGGTTGACGTACTGTGTAGAGACTACACTTCTGTGGCCGCGGGGCCATTTTCTGCTCTGGGGAGAAAAAAAAAATCAATATTAAAGTGAGAGAATTAATGAATGTTTAAGCATCTGCTTCAAACTCCTATTGATCAGATGGCCTTATCAGCAATGCTGGACCTATCCAAGTAGAACAGTGACCCTCACACTCCCTAGATATTAACACATGGATAACTGGCAGACTGAACATCTGTTCTGCCAAAGACTGATCTGGTTTAACATTAGAAAATAACTGTTTCTTTCCAAGTTGTAGGGAGAGCATGGACACATAGTAGACATAGGCTCATATCTGGAAAAAAAATCCCTGTAAATGTTTCCAGATTTGATTCGATTCCGATTACTGAGGTCTCGATTTGATTACCAATTGATTATTGAGTTTCCATGACAACAGTAACCCAAAATACACCATAAACGTATTGCACCATTAAAAAAACAGTCAGCTGCTGAATTACTCAACTTCTCTTTTATAGAGAAACACCTCAAAGCGCCTTCAGTATTGTGTAGTGTAGCTGTAACTTCCAAAATATTCTTTTTTTTAAAACTCGTTTTAGATGTAGTCTTTCACCGGGGCCGACACACAAAGACAGACAACCACACACGCACCCACTCACCTAGGGGCAATGTAAAGTAGCCAGTTAACCTAATGTGCATGTTTGTGGGAGGAGGCAGGAGTACCCGGAGAAAACCCACGGAGGCACAGGGAGAACATGTAAACTCCACACAGAAGAGCTCAGACCAGGGTTCGAACCTGGAGCCCTCATGTTGCTAGTATTGCCACAGTACATTAGCTTAGTGCGGCAAAGTTTGCAGACAACGTACGTCCTGTCCACGTGTTTAGAACTCCTGCCATGAAAACCAAAATGCATCCACACGCTCGCTTCAGATTCATCCAGCTCCATCTGGAGCTCCATCTGGAGCTGGATGAATTGGTTGGTTGCCAGTTAATGGTTTTTCTTCGTCAGGCGCCTCTTGCTTCGCTAGCATAGTAAGCTCGCTCGCTGGTTCTGTTACAGGGTGTTTTGTTATGACTGTTAGTCAACAGCTCTCCCTTGTGGTTAAATCCTGTATGACAGCCAGTAACTGGAGGAGTCACTGCAGGGTATTACCAAAAAAAAAAAAAAAAATCGATCTTTGGAAATTTAATTATCCATTCATAATCGTCCATAATATAATTGCGATTAATCAATAAATGATTTTTTTCACCACCCCTATGCTGCAGCCTTATGAACATGTAGGAGAATGTTTGAACTTAGTGTGCATAGGCTCTATAGAAACATAGATAGGTTTACATGGAGCGCAGGGAGACAGTAAGCAACTGATTCAATAATGGGACCTGACACCCACCCTTGTTTTAACACTCACACACACACACTATGAGTACGTATTCACTCTTTAAAACAAAGGATTGACATGTTCGCCTGGAAGAGGGCAAACATAGCAACGGAGTCTTCCCGCACACACAGTCTCTGTATGGACGGTATTTGTGCTTCAGAACAATACAGAGTGGTTCTGAGAGAGCAGATTAGTGTGCCTGTATGTGTGTGTGTGTGTGTGTGTGTGTATGTGTGTGTGTGTAGTTGTCTGAAGCCCATCCATCTCAGTTTTGCTCCTGGTCTGTCTCAGCCAAGCTCAGATAGCAAGGCTGGCTGAGGTTAGCAACCAAATCCTTGCTTTAGGCATACAGTACTTTCCATCAAATTATAGTGTTATGTTAACTTCACAAATCAGTTCAACAAGAATTATACATTTAAGTTTGCATCACATACAAAGTGAACCAGAAAGGTAATTTGGAGTGTACCATTCATCTTATAAAAAAAAATTGCAGTCACCTCAGAAGTAAATGGTGATACTTTGATACTTTGAGATAGAAATATGACATCCATATACAAGAGGAACCAGCCTGGGCAGATTTCCAGGTTCCTGCTTAATTCAACTCAAACAGACACTCCATCGTAACAGCTTCCTGTCCATCCCACACTGAGGCTTCTAGTTTAAACACGGTAAACTTTAATGTTTATTGGCAGTGTAAAAGGTTAGTCTGCGAGTGGGACGGAGGGACGGAATCAGTTCAGCTGGAGCTAAACGACTTAAGTAGTGGGTCTAATTAAACGTAATGAGCTTGTATATATACCAGCTATTTATGCAAGCTACTGATAACCTGTACCTTTATCGGAGCTCTCAATAACTTTATCTCATATCTGTTAAGTTATATCATCATAGCCATATTGAGATCGTGACAAATTTAATCACGTTCACATGAACCACTAATTTACTGCAACAATATACGCTTTAATATGCCCCAATACAGTTTAAAATCCATCCTGTATTTAAATAGTCATATAAATGAACTCTGAGTAATTTAATTTATTTTATTTTATCATATCATAGTGTGTTTCAAATTTCTCTAGTAGCAGCAGATCAGTATTAGAATAATATTAGTGAAGGAACTGTCTGATTTGATCTACAGTAAGTGCTTCGTCTATTCTACTGTCTTCATCAACTCTTAGTACTTCATGTACTCTGTTTATTCTTTTCTATTCTATTCTATTCTATTCTGTGTGTAAATGGGAAGAGGGCTCACATGCAGCAAATTTAAGCTATCCTTACTGAAAACCATTCACCACTTAGCCTATCAGCATGGCTTCCGATTAATATTAGACTCAAATTACAATTTAACCTGAGTCACCTCTGAGTATTTGTTTATCTCTTCATTTTCTAAAAGCCTTCCTTTCCTGCTCTCGATCATTCATGTGCTGATACTGGAATGAAGGATGGATGACCAGTTCATACTGAATGGCTGATGCTAGCAATGATTACATATGAGGAACAACAGGATTTGCACCTTTAAGACTAATCTAACATTAGTCAAATTGCCAAAAACAACTCTTTATGTGACGTTTAATCCGTAACGTTACGATTGCATAAACATACCAGAGATAATATGTGCTTAAGGTACTTAAAATCAGCACATATTTGATACAGCGAGATAAGAAGATTGCAAATCCCAAATGCTTCACATTTATAAACACAGTACTTGGTTGCAGCCCATGTGTCCTGTCAGGTTATCCCAGGTCTTATACAACAGATGTTCGTCTCTGCCCGTGTGTATATTTGTGTAGCTCCCTCAGGCTATAACACTCCATAGCAGTTACCCACAGCTCTGCCACCCTTGTCCCAAGACAGCCCACACCCTTAGGACACACTCACACCCCTTGCTGATTGTGTGACGCTTGCACCGATGGCTTTTGACAGGAATGGGGTATAAATGGCCTGTATGTCAATTGCTAGGTCACTGTCTTCAGGGGGTGTCACCTCCATCATAACCTATTCACTCACATATGCACATGCAGACACAGAGAAGCCACAGACCATCCAAATAATCCATCATTCAGAACTTACTGGGTAAGAGATATCTCAGTAATGTATGGTAAAAAATATCACTCGTCCAGAGTTTTAACATGGCAAAGTTTTGTTTTTGTTGCTTGAGTTGTGACCACCAGCCAGGATAAGTCACTCAGGGCGTTCTCGTTTTAGATACGATTGCTTTGTACCGTGCCTGAGAACAACTGAACAGAAAGGAGTTGCACTGTTCTGCATTGTGCTGCCCTCAGCCTCCATCACCCTTCTTTATTTCCACTACGGCTAGTTTTGTAGTTGGATAACTTTGAGACTTTGTTAATGTTTAGTCTGCCATGCTGTTATCCTGCTGTGCTCTGCAGCTGGAAAAAAAAAATCACAGGATGCAACCCTACAAAATTTACTCTATAACTGTCTGAATCAAAACACCTAAAACCTGCAAAGTCATGCCAGCTGTGCTGCACGGTTATTTTATTATTCCCATGTAATGCATCCACACCTGCACACTCATAGTGTCCTAAATTCATTCTGTTAAGACGTCTGTGATATGTTCAAAGCTTATGGTTCATATTCTCACGCAACCCTCTGTCTTTCTGTCTAATCAAATTAGCATCTCTCTGTTCTGCATCCAATCAGATTAGCATCTCTGCTCCCTGTGGTAACATCAGCAGCTTTGACCTGTTCTTCTCAAGTGTGGAGTGTGCTTGGTGGTAGATGAGCCCATGGTAGCCAAGGTATATTTCTCTCCCTCTTTGAAGTCAATGAGCTGATGGATCTGATCCAGGGAGACTTGCTGTCTGCGAACAGCACACCTCTTTGAGTCCGTTTGGTTTTCTCCTGCAGAGGAAAACGTATCTCAAGTGGACACGCTGTCAGATTATGTTTTGGAAAACAGGCCAAGGATGCAATGCCGTGCTTGCTCGCTCACTCTCTCGTGTGCACTGTCATTCCCTCCGTCTATCGGTCTGTCTCTGCCTCTTTCTTGCATAGACACACACACATGCCACCCACTGTAAGATCTGTCTATGATGTCTGGCTGCCCTTTCTCTTGAATCACTACACAATACACTGGAGAGCACCCACCAGACACTTGTTCTCTGAGTGTAAGTGGATCACTTTTCAGTACTGTTTGACCATCAAAGGGGTTCAAGTGTTCAAGCAGATACCTTTTATGCTGTCGTAAAGCTCTGTCACTCCACCGTCTGCCAATATGCCACTACAAAGTCAGATGGCATTTAAAGGAGTTGAATTCGTGTGTGTATGTGTGTGTTTGTGCATGTCCATACAGATAGGGGATCCATCAAGGGTATTTGGGGCCTGAATCTGCAGCTCCATTAAGAATCCAATGGTCCCTCAGAGTTTCATTGATTAGAGGGAGAAGAGAGTGATTGGGGGAGAAAATGGAGGGAGACGGGGGAGTATGGGCAATAAGGGTTAGTATTTAATGGCTCCCTTCCCTTCCAACTCACCCGTCTTCCTCCTTAAAGTTCACTCCATCACTCTGTTGCACCACTGCTTGTCTATTCTTCCTCAGTTCTTCTTTTTTTTTTTTTTACATCAACAGGAGCAGCTTCACCCCAGCACCAAGCATCCACGCATGTAGAAATACACATGTGCAAGCATATAAGTCAGGGGAAAACTGCAGACCAAGCTGCACTGTACATACACGGCACTGTATATCATCCTCAGCCCATTTTCCTGGCGTTTTATGAGGTTACAATAAAGTCTAGTTATTGTGAAGGCAGATAGTCCCCTAGCCCTCATCATAAACAGATTTCTCCTTCACTGAGCTGATGAGGGCAGAAAGCAGAGGAGAGGTTGGAGGAGGGAAAAGGAGAGCAGAAGGAGAGGGGATGATGGGAAGGGGAAACAGAAAACATGTATTGGGAGAAAGATGAAGAGCAGCAGAGTAGAAGAAAAAGATGAGGATGGAGGTCAAAGACAGGAGAGTGGTGTGTCCAGGGAATATTTGGGGAAGGGAAGGGAGAGCAGTCGCACTGATCAATATGACAATGAGGAGAAGACAGCCTGGGCCTACCCAGGTCAATAGACTTTGAGAAGACAGGAGAAAAATACATTTCAGAGAAGACGTAATGATCTCAGAAACTGTTAAAAGAAAAAAATCTCTTTCTGTATTGTCTCTGTCTCAAATATGCACACACGTAAACAGTTACACATTTCAATGTGGAAAGCCTCCCTGGCTTGGATACTAAGCCAGGTTCGCCTATCCCCAAGGCCTATGCATTACTTATAAATGCCGTCTGCCCCAGTAATACAATCAGCAGAGTTTCTAGCAAAAAGTGGCTTGGTTTTGCTTTTAGTTTGTGCCCCACAGCTTGCTGTGAGCAAATAGTAGACAACGATTAGACAACAGTTCACATCATGTTCACCCAAGAAACCTGAGAACTACACAAATACAGAGGTGTTCATTTTAAATTTATTACAGCAGATGTTTTTCTACCTCCCGTAACCTTTATTTTTTATAATGCGCATATGCCAAGTCATGCTGCTTGCAGCAATAGTCTCAGCCTGATCTGCTCCAACTTTCACAATTTCTCAATAATATCTCATACAGTGTAGTTTTAGTTACTTTAATTACATACTCATTAGCTTGAATCTTGACTGACTCTCCACCGTGTGCTTTCAGTGTGTTTACTGAGGGACCAGTATTGAGGGACCATTTTGGGAACTACATTTATTTGCTTTCTTGACAAAAGTTAGACAAGAAAATTGTTCTCACTTTCAATACCTGTCATGCAAATATGAGGCTACAGCCAAGAGCTAGTTAGCTTAGCTTAACATAATGACTGGAAAGTTGCCAAGAAACCAGCAAAGATTCTAGGAAGTCACTGCTCCAAGAAATAGCTGGGCATTTAACACTCCCATAAAACCAAAACTTGTCATTTTTACACTTTGGCTTTTGTGTACAGAATAAACAAAAGAGAGCTTTTGGGGCATTAATCCTTGTTAATATCAACACACTCATGTTGTGTAGCATAACCTTGTACTGTGGCATAGAAACTGAATGAGCTAGAAAAAATAGCCTCACAGAACCTCTTCTTGCATCGCACAAACAGGAATATAATTCTCTGAAATATATTGGACCAATTCTTCGAAACAAGTTTGACTATGAAAGAGAATTGGCCAAATGAGGCTCACACTACAACTATTTGCCAGTCTATCCATCTGTCACAATGGTGTGCTACTGCCAAATTGTTTTGACACTCAAGACGTGCATCTTGAAAGAGCTTTGCATCAGTAACCAAAGTAGCCTTGTGCTAGTGCTTCTGCCTTATTTCCCAGTTCTGAAAACACTGGCAATAGTACAGGCATACTGTACTTGGACACATCAGATGTTTAGCGAGATTAGCTCAATTTCACCCAACATCTAAACCAAAAGCCAAACATAATGTTTTCCCCTTATCCAAGATCCATTCTGACTATTTCTGCCGTTTCAACATTTCTCAAGTTGAAGAATAATATAAAGCATGGAAACCAGAAACTGAGACATCTAATTAATCCTGCATGTTTTTATCCTGTGAAGAAGGCTTAATCAAACAGATGGCTGCTATTTCATTTGTTCATCATCGCTCCACACACCTGGAAATTGGACACTGAAGGTCAAAAGTTCCCACTCCACCACAAAGTGTCTTCCCTGTAGTAAATTATAACTGTGCCCTCAGTGATTATGATCTTGCTTTACATCAACATTTGCTTCTTGGTGGTATTGTCATTGTCACCCACGCACACCCCTTGCCAACGCTGGACTCTCTATGGTGATTGGCTTTTTATTTCCGCCTTCACATGTGGTCGTTCGAGACTGTTGCCCTGTAAAAAACAATCCCACAGGTCGTCTGTGCAAGCAGCTTATTACGACCCATAGTTCTGTTTTATTCTTAGATGACCTGTAGAGGCCGAAGTAATTATGATGAGAGCAAAGGAGGAAGTTGGCCGAAGCAGTATCGACAAAGTCCACATTAACAGGAGAGTGTTAGTGTTACCATGAGGGCAAGGATCCAGTACACCTGCCGCTGGTTTACTCATATGGATCATATCCAAGAACAAGGACATTTAAGAGGACTTGTTTGGCTGTTTGGAACCACTATAAACACGTCATCTAAACCACTTCTTCTTACTCTCCGGACAATAGGAAGCACTTGAAGTATAAGACAGATATAATTCTTTATGAAAAGCGAAGATTATATCTGAATCAGAATCAGAGATCCTCTAAAGTTCTGGCAAAATGGAAATCGATTACTGTGTCTTTTAAGATGGTGATCGCACTGTACTGGGCCACAAATTATCAGAATGAAAACAGCATTTGGATTGACTGATAGATTTGCCTCGTGCACTCACCTGTAAAAGAGTCTATCCTTTATCCTCGAGCCTCAGACCAATCTCTGAGGTGTGGAAGGGGGCAATTGAATTAGCCCCACCCTCTCCGGCCCATCGCGAGTGATATGAGAGTGGATTCCATTACACAAACTCTATCTAACCCAGACTGCGGCCTATCTAAACCTCATATCCCTGACAACACTCCATACATCAGCCACAGGCTAATACACTCTAATATGGAGGGGCCTCACCCACAGATATACCATATGACCTGCCTCTCTTTCTCACTCACAATGGCTGCCATTTGTTTGCCTTTTTTCCCCCCAGAACTTTACTATTCCTGCTTGTACTTCTCCTACTTTCTGTGTATCTCATCTTTCCGTCATTTTTGCTTCTGTTGTTGTCTCTGTTTATTCAGTTTGCTTATCTCGACTACTTCAGTTCACTCTCGGTTAGCTCTCCTTTTCACCCCTCCCCACTGCTGTCCTGCTATCACTCACTGCATTGCTGTCTCCACTGTAGTGTGTAATCGTAAATTACAGAGGACGAATGATTAGTGAAAGCAAGGTGGAGAGTCTTCAGAAGGGTTTTTCTCTTGTCTACAGCCACAACATTAAAACCAGTAAATGGTTTTAATGTTGTGGCTAATCGGTGTACATACTTTCCCACATACACTCATAACAAGGCTGGACAGCAGCACCGATCTTCAGATTCAATACAACTTTGATTCACAAAGTCCAGAATGGATTCATGTTGATTACAGTCAATTAAATCTGATTCTTGATGAATCAGTTATATCAGATAAATACCAGTGGTGCATAAAGTGCTTTTCAGAATGTATCCTGGGGACTTAAATTTCTTTCATATTATACACATCATAGGCTAAATTGTAAACATAGTTCCCAGCCATAAATCTGTGGAGCAAGGACTTGCAAGCAAAATGACTAAAAATTGACATCTAAATTTTTTGAATGGTACATGTGCAAAGCATTTGAGCAAGAATAAAAAAAAGCAGACGATTCGACTAAATACAGCACATCCATTTAAAGTGAATGTGCTATACTTAGTTGTACACCACAGTAGAATGTACAGTAGTTTCTGAAACTGAAAGTCTGCTCACTAATTCATCTGCACTGTTTATGTTGAAGTCAGCCTGATATCTGCAGACAGCTGCTGGCTAGTGTTAGCTCCCCGGCACTAAAGAAAGTAGAATCTACACACTATTCACTTGACTTACACGGCTTCACAATCTTGTAGACGGAGATCACATCTTTTCAACAAACAAACAAACAGAGCTCAGATCAGTTTGCTGAGTCTTTTTTTCCTGTCTTTACCTCTCGTAGATATAATCTTTAGATTTGCTACAAGATATTCAACTAACAATCCTGAGTCATGAGTCATGACAGTCCGTACAGATTCTTGTTATTCACTTCACAGTTAACTAAATTAACATTTACAACAAATAACCACTGCATATACATAATATTTACCACAGATGCACATTTACTGAGAAAATGTGCAAATGTAAAAATCAATCTTGGATCATTCTTTAATTAAAGTCATGATTAAAAGGATTTTTTTTTTTTTTAAGTCCAACCCTAGCGCCTACTATTTAAATCATGTCCTCTTTTGCCAATAAATGACTGGAATCAAACCTCAGTACTTTTTTTGGGGACAAATCAAAACGCTTTTACAGCACTAGTATCAAACATTTGGTCAGATTAGTAATCTTGTTTTTTTGTTTTTTGATCAGCGAGTTCCACATACAGTGGAATGCAGTTGGTTTGCCACAATCAACAATTGGGTACATTGTAAAAAAAAAAAAAACACAAAAACAACTGCACACGGGAAAAGCAGAAAATGGCAAATGAGCTGGTAGACTGAGGAGCACAGGTGTTGCGGATGACTGGAAAATCAGTTGCATGGAGAAGAAAAACCTCTTAATGACTGCACAGCAAGTGAAGAATGCTTTCCAGGATGGAGGCGTACATGCTCACCTGTCATCGATCAAAAGACTTCATGACCCCAACTTCAGAAGATTCATCAAAAGATGCAAACCGCTGGTTTATATTTCTTGTAGCATGGTATCAAAAAACGGAAGCTCAGATATCATAATGGTCGCAATGTTGAAACATTTCAGACGATACCCGGCCCTGTATCAAATACACATTAGCGCCTGCTGTGGTGGGTACATGAAAAATAATTTTAGATTAATTAAGATTTTGTTTTTTGAGATCATCTCTCTTTCAAACCTGTTTCACACTCTTGTATATAAACACTCATCCACATAGTTATATTCACCAGTCTGAGTATTTCAAAGTTGTACATGCCACATTTCTCTTGCCCCCGAACCATCTCTCTTTGCTTGCCTCCACCTCTTCATTTTCTTCTCCCGCACTTCTCTTTTTGTATTCCTCCCCCCTCTTCTCCTTTCTTCTTTCGTCTTCCATTCCCAAGGTACCTCTCTCCCTCTCTCCTCTGTTTTCGACCAACCTTACATGACTCTCTCTCTCCTCCTCTCCCCCACCCCCACCCCCACCCCCCTCTCTCTGAGAACATCAAAGGGTTGTGTCAGTATCAAGGCTCAGCTCAACAGTGGTGTGGTTGACCTTGGACGCACACTAACAACCCAGGAGAAAAAGAGAGGGAGCGATAGACAGAAAGAAAAAGAGACAAGGAAGAAGAGAAAGAGAGAGAGAGATCACATATGTACAGGAATACTAACCAAACTTCTGATAGGAATATGTGAGGCTCATCTACAGAGAGGGCTGCTTACTTTAACTTACCTTTTACATAATTTCTAGGCGTAAATAAGTTTAAATCAATCCACCAATGTGCAAAAAACAAAATCAACACAAATTCCAAATGTCACAGAATGTAACTGTGGGGGTAAATTGTTATTCACAGATTCCAAAAATCTGCTTTTGTACATTGTGAATAAAGTTATGCAGACAGAACAAATAAAGCTGAACTCCATAAGAGCACAGTGCAGCACCTGGATGATGTACAGCGCACATACACATATATTTATCCCGTGGTTCATCTTCTAAAAAAAAAGACAAGCATTTGGCCACATTTTCAATTTAATAACTAATGGTTTGTCTATACAGACAACCTTTTAGCCAGGTTTTTCATTCGTCCGTCTCATTTGTATTAGGCATGCTCCTATTTTAATCAGTCCAGCTTACAACACTTAAGTTTTACACGTGTAACTATCCTGATTGTGTAATGGGTTTTCAGGGCTGCCAAAACACTGTTGACCTACAATCAAATAATGTGCCTGAACGCATCCTGTGTAGACACACAGAGAACTGAAGCTGCTGTTGCTGCTCTGCTAACATATCGCTCATGCTACACCTCCTGTTTAGACACAGTGTTAGTAATTAGTGGATACATTGTGGATCCTTTAGACCCCATTACCCAGAGACAAGCTAACATTAGCGGAGTGCAGGACTGAACTCCAGCGCTAACAAACAAGGCCAGCTGACCAACTGACACTGAAGCACTGCACAAAAACTCCCAGCCAACTCTCATCAGGTTTCAAAGGACCTGCATCTGTACAGTGTTTTGAATAATAGTGGCTTTCCCCTGTACTGATGTTGCTGCAGAGAGGCTGTTCTCCTCTACTGGAGACATGACGTTACTAACAACACACTGAAGCCCCCAGTGAAGAAAAGACCTTGTCTAAACGCACATTGAGGCTGTCGGTGTACACTAGGAAAGAAAAAAATGAAGGCCAGTACTGGAAATCCCTTTGCCAAAACACAATTGCTGTGTTCATATACATATGAAAATGGAAGCAACAAAAAGAAAATGGGGTAATAAAGCTGCTACAAAAAATAGCAATACCAATTGACAGAAAACCTCCTCTTATTAAGGCAGCTTTCTGGACAAATCTTGGGTGTCTACTTTTTTTGTAGAGAAGGATGTAAAGTGTGCATAGTATAATGGGAGTTTGACTGGCATAAAATAGGTTTTTTCTCAACAGGCAAGTTTAGGTGGTGTCAATGTGGAAGCAAGCATTAGACTGTAGAGTTCTATAGATGATCAAACTTTAAGTTTTGCCTTTGAATATGTTCAATATTTGTTTTCTAAATATATATCTCTTAAAAAGAGATATATATTTAGTCAGACCTACATATCATTTGTTTTATGACAATTTACTCTGAAGGTATTTCTAACATTGAATTTAACTTATTTTAAGAATTTTTAAGGTCCAGTTGACATGCTGTCTTAATTTTCAGCATACCGAGGACAGACAATCATAACATTTTACAAGGATCCATGCTGCAGGTACATTAAATTCCAGGATCATCAAAATGAACTACATTTTCATTTTGCTCCTTTGAATGGAGATAAATACAGATAGGGCAGCATCTAAGAGAGATGAGGGCAGAAATCAGGCTTCAGTGTCATACTTTCTTAGCATGCAGGGTGCACTGACATCAGACATAATAGAAAAAAGAAAGTTTTAGCAGTTGCAGGACAGCTTAGCTCTCACTTACAGTGTGAACACTTAAGTGGTTTTCCAAACCATTGTAGATCTGTGATATGCCAGCTGCTTGACTTTTTTGACGTCTTGATAGCATAGTTGCAACTTATAAGCCTGTCAAATGGTCACGTGTCACTGTCCCTGTGTCAGTGCTGGTAACATTAGATGAGAGCTGTAATGCACAAAACTATCACTAAGATTAAATGTCCCTGTCTGTCTGAGAATAATAATAATTACTGTTGATGATCATGAATAATGTTTGATTACTATTCATTATTTCATAGGCTATTTGGGATTTTTGTGGTAATGCATATAGAATAATAATAATAAAAGACAGCGTTTGAACACTGATTTGGACGTTGATTACCATGGCAACGGTTGACACTTCAAAGCTTTGAGGTATTTGGGTCAGTTCTAATGATTAATCAATTATCAAAACAACTGCCAATAATGTTTCTGACGATTAAGTAAGATTGATTGACTAATCGTCACAGCTCTAAACTCGTGTGTTGCAGTTCTAAATCCTCTTTCATGAAGGTTGTGAGTGACAGATGCATCGGAAAAACCACCATCAGGACTAAAGATAAAAAGGGATCCATGGACATTGCAGTGTGCATGATCCTTTTTTATCTTGCTTTGAAGAAGACATTGTTTTCCCATCTCCTCCTTTCCTTCCTTCCTCTTTTCTGCTCCCCCCTGATGTCAGTGACTCCTCATCAGGGACCACATTAAAACTCAATCAATTACAAACACACACACACACGCACATATGCCTCCCAACAACTGTCTCTCTATGTCATCCCTGGGCTTAATGCCAGCATCTCTCTCCCAGTCCCTCTTTCTCTGTGCAGTGGTGTCCTCATCTCTCTCATTGTGATCCTGTGGCCTTGTTGGCCCTGGCATTCAATTTAGCTGTCATCCAGATGCATCCCTCTCTGCACAAGCGCGCGCGCACACATGCACGCACACGCACACGCACACACACACACACACACACACACACACACACACACACACACACAGATGGATTTCCTGTCAGGACAGTTTGAGACCAATCAGACTGTGGTATTGGAGCATGCCCAGATGAGGGCTAAAGGCCATCAAGAGACCCCCCACACAATGAAGTACTCCCTTTAATCCTAGACACACAAAGATTCACAGATACACACACAGACACACAAATGCATGCATGCCAAAGGTTATATACATCATAAAACACAAAAAAAGTATACAAAGACATGCACCTGAAGTAAAACCACACTTACATTTGTCACCAGAGGTGTAGTACCAGAGGTATTACATTTGAATGCATTAAGCTTGCATGCGTATGTATGAGAAATGCAGAGACGTCCCCTTGTGTGTGCATGTCTTTGTACTGTATTTGTGTGTGTGTGTGTGTGTGTGTGTTAAGTTGCCTTTAGGCGCCATCAGGGTGTCACACAATATGGCTAACCCAGGTCCCACAGGAACTGAACAGTGTCTACTCAGCTTCCAGTAGATCAGCAGAACCAAGCAGAGCTGAAAGGAGAGAGACATAGGGGGAGTGACAGGGATACGGAGAATGACAGGGACAAAAGGGGAGTGACACAGATAAAAAACAAAAAACAAAAAAAGGGACAGACACCAAAAGAGTAAGTTACTGAGACAGACAGAGAGAAAAGAGTCTGTGGAAACAGAGAAAAGTGAAACCAGATGGAGATATGATGAAGGGATGGGCTAGAGGGGAGGTTAGACAGGATGGAAGAGGAAGAGTAGACAGTACAGAGGAGGAGGGGGGAGCAGACAACACAGGACAAAGTGGAGCAGGATCTCCTGTACAGCACACTGTCATCCATAGACAGATCTTGAGTTTGTAAGGGGGTAGGGCTGTCACACTGTTCAAACATGGGGGGAAAAGTTCATATTTGAACTGTAATGACCTGATCGATTCAGGATTTACAGTCTATGAGCACAACAGACCGTTTGAAGTGGAGTGAGGGGTGCGCATTCGAATTCATTCTAACGAATTGTGTGTCATTTCAAATTCGTTCAGAGTAGATTTTTTGGAAACAGTAACAGCCATTCAAGGAGGGGGAGTACACTGAATAAAGGAGTCGAGGTTCTCTCAGCTTTGCCACGGAATGATTAATCTTTCAATATGGTGCAACACACCAGAGCATTAAATTCAAGGGAATCCTATAAGATATATTAAACATGTTACACACCAAATCACCAGTCCACCTAACTTTCTACAGCCAGTAACTGTCCTTTGGATTGCTGAGTTTACCCTGGTCCAGGGTTTCAATTCATTGGTTTATTGGTGATCATACACACTGAAACAAACCTCTCCACCTCTGTTCCTTCTCAACCAGACTCTAGAATTGCTGTTTTAAATAAAAATCTATGCCAACAAAATTGTAAAGTACTGCAAACAAAATCTGACAAAAACTAAAATTTTAAGTGGATTATAAAAAAGAGAATAGAAGCTATCTCTGAACTTTTAAAGATAGGAAATAAACACAAATCGTGACAATAACAAGTTAAACAAACAAGAAGAAGAAAGAATTGGGCCTATCCCTATCACGTTTTCATGTTGATATCATCAACATGTGACTGAAAAGTGTAAAGGTCAGTTGCTCAAAAGATGACTAATATTCAAATCAGGAAAGCATTTTCGATATTTAGACAGCTAAACTGCTCTGGATTAAGAAAAACCTAGACTGCAATGTTTCTTTAATGATTTCCTTTAATATTCTCTATTATCCTGAAGGGAGAGAGAAGTAATGTGATTTCTGTGGCAGGAAGATTTGGACACAACTTGGGCAGCCTCCTTCTTTTTTTTTTTATCCCTTCCATGACCAAAACACTGAATTTCAAGTTGAGTTTTTGTTTTTAACCAGCGGCAGCACTTTAGAAGTGTGGTCAACCTGAAATGCTGAATTTTTTTTTTTTCACCCTAAGCATCTCTGCTCACATCACTTGCCAGCATGAGCTGTCAGTGTAGACATCATTAATTGAGGCTGCTTGCTGCTATTTACTTGTTTGTGCTGCTTCGCGGTTCACTAGCTCCTAATACTGTGCATTAGAAAATGGTTCCAGTGATGTAACAGAGCGCAATGGGGGCATTTTTACAGCCTACCTGGAAAGCAACGGGTGACTTTGAAAAAAGGACTGGAAATGGATCTGGCTTTATATTCTCTAGCTGATACTGAAACATTAAAAAAATGCTTTGTTACAGATTCTGATCCAATAAACCTACATAGTTAGGATATGCCTAGATAGGATACGTGGTCAGTGAAATACCGGGGGTGCTACAACCTGTAACTCTTCCTGCCCTAGGTGTACCCATTACTACAGGTTGTAGTACGACAACCTGTAAAATTTTGTTACTGCATCTTGCACGGTTGTGATGCTATTGCAGTGACGTCTGTCCACAGACAGACAAAAGGACAGATGTATAAAAACCTGCCAAAGTACTCAAAACCACCTCTGTGGTAGTTCCTGCTACAGTAGATGTCTCCAGAACGACATGATCTCTCACACACACACACTCACGAGGTGAAAACAACACCAGCCACGCTGTCGCGGCTGATAAAAATACTCCTTAAAAGCAGACAGCAGCTCTAGAAACCAAATGAACCAGCATAACAGACAGTGCAGCACTAAGTATGTCTTGACCCACCAAATTAAATTAAATTCATTTGAAACTTTGATCCCAGCGTACTGTACAGAACATTAACTAAGTAAAAACAACACATTAACTGTGTCAATACTTCCAGCGGATCCACTCAGCTTTAAGTACCTATTACAGAGAAATGTTAACAACCTGTTTCGGTAAAACAGAGATGCACACTGTTACATTTGTCAAAAGTAAAACCTCTTTAGCTTGTTCTACCAAGGACAGTTGGAGGCAGAAAAAAAACAAAAAAAACAAAAACAGACTGTCATTATCACACGTATCTTGCAGTTAGACCAATAAAACTGTTTTCTCCTTGGGTTTCACTCCTACACAAACACCACATATAGAGTTATGGAGCCACTTACTGACAGAATGTCTCAACGGCTAAAATGTGTTCATGGTGGAACACATTCCTAAATGATTAGGAGAAACAAAATTAGCTTTTTGTTTTGCAAGTTTCACTGCTTTCAGTCCAGTCCCCCGCAATCTTCTTTCTTAATCCACCCCCCACACCTTTAACCCCTCTCCCCTACTTTAGTTGTGAAGCTCTAATTAAGTGGGCTGTCTAGATGACATTTGCTGTTAAACGCATCTCATGTCCTTCTCTTCCTGTTAGTTCTGCCAGAGAGTGTTTGTGTGTGTGTGTGTGTGCGTGCGTGTGTGTTTATGATTTTGTATGTGCACATGTATTAAAATGTATGTGTACCATGTATAAACGCTTCCATATTTGTCTTCCATGGTGCGTAGGCATATTTGCTTGCATGCGTTCCTCCCGCCCTGGGTGCAGGCCAGAGGTGCTGATTGCCAGTTGACCGCGGGGCTATTTTAAGGCCCAGTTTAATTTGTGGTGATTGATTGTGATAATTAATTTGCCGTAGGTAGATGATTGTGGTAATTAATTTGCTGCAGCTTGATGATTAAGGGTTGCTGGTGTCCCGTTGTGACCAGCACTGTTTGGCCGATTAGCTCTTTTGCTGCCACATTCATTTATTGTTAGAGTGCACCCTTGTTCACAGCTGCAGTGGGGGCCCACAATCTTCCAAAGCATGTGACCTCAACGGGAAAAACTTCAGTCCGTATATAAAAACTTCAGACTTGTATATTCAGTCCGACTGCAGTCGGACTGAATATACAAGTCTATACAACTATACAAGTCTGAAGTTTTCAAGTCTGACTCTGCAAATGAGAAACTGAATGTGCTCTTCCTCAACAAATCAATTAAGCCACATTATTACTTTATCCAGGGTTTCTGCAGGGTTCACCAAGTTAAATTCAAGACTTTTAAGACCTTTTTAATATCACACAGTAGTACCTATTTAATGGTCATACAAGCCAAAGTATGAAAGTACAGGTGGAAAACCTGTAGTGATGATATTGCCTAGAATTATTTATTTTATGTGACAGCTTGCAATTTGATCCACAAGCAATTTAGAAGTAATTTTACTGCCTATGACAAGCAAAAGAAAAAAAAATAATGACCTTTGTTAAGGAAATTTAAACTTTAACTGACCTGCAGATTCCCTGTGTATGCCATATTAATCACTTTTATCACATTCTTTCTTGCTCTGCAGAACTTAAAATGTATCTCATTCAGATTGCACAACTAATATCTCTCACGCTTTCTCCTAAAAATACTGGATAGCTCTACTCTCAACTCACAAATACACATGTACAACTAGGAAATCGACACTTTGAGGGAAAATTTAGTTTGAATCTGTTTTCCATTAAGTCTTCAATATATTCTCTCAGTACATTTTATTCCTGTATTTCAACACAGACCTTTAAGAGATCTGCACACACAGATAGCAGAAATATTGCTATTTCTATCATTCATTTGTCTGGTATTCCCTGTAGTCTCAGCAGGATTGGTGAGGTGGAGAGTTACTCCATCCAACCAAATGAGACTCGCTGCTCAAATGAGAACGAATGGCTTTTCTAACAACGATATTATTAAACACACAGCGCTGGTGTTTCAGAAGCATTAGTGGGACTGATATGAAGTTGTTCGGCTGACTGGCGGAAACAATGAACTCTGGCTAACGTTATTAATCGGAATCATAAATCTATTTCTCATCTGGTCTATCAAATAATGAGGTGGGGGAAACCAAGCAAGGTTTTCCATTAAAGCGTTGAAAGCCCCACAATAGCATAGATGTTCACACACACACACACAATACAAAAAAAGCAGCAATTCGGGAAACAGTAAGAGAGAATAGTTGTTCTGACATCTTTATGTGAGAAATTCATTTATGCATGGCCCAAGATGGACTTGGGTTTATTGGTTTCTTTATTCTGAAATGGAATGCAATGCAGAGCAAAGGAGAAGAATGGAAAGAGAGTGAGTTCTCTTTTTGCATCCGGAAACAGTGTGGGCCATATTTAAAATGCTGTAATGAAATTAGAGCAGGGATTTTGATTATCAGTCTTTTTGGGCTGCAAGGAAAACATCTCCAACTACAAATTAATCATTAGCAAGAGGAGTAAAAGAAAAAAAAAACAATGTTAGCAGACTAACAAGCACTGCAACACTTCCTAAGAAGCTAGAGTGCATTCACAAGCACCTACTGCTGTTTGCTTGGGGTTTGTATATCTGTGAGTCTGACCAGCCCCAATCTATGTGAGCTCTCATGCTGAAACAGTCCAATGCATATCCAAATGCACATGGTGTGTGTGTGTGTGTGTGTGTGTGTGTGTATGAGGTGTGGGGGGAATTAATCCTAGAAAGAGGTGCCAAGTTAGACAAGAGGCATATAGATCAAACACTCTGTTTTAAAGCTGAATGAAAATGAAAATTCAGCGCTTACTCAAGGAAAAACTGGAAACCTGAGAGTCATTTATGTCTCTACCTTTTGTCTCATTTCAGCCTACTCAATATGCATGAACTGATACACAGGTCTAACTGAATATAAACTTTACTTTGTCTCTGTCCACATATCAAATATGTTAGATATATACAGCTTATCTATTAAGTTTACCTGTCCTACTGCAGATAGAGCACTTTAAATTTGGAGTTATCTGGTTTTAGCCCCGCTTTCGCTGGGTTATGTACAGCCATAGCGATATGGGTAGGTCGTTTGTCGGTCCAAGACTTTGTTTCAGAACAAGATAAAGACAAATGCTTTCAAACACGGAATGGGTACTCACTGTCCCAGAAATAATACAGATTATATGAAATACTGCATTTTTTTGAAGTTGATGATTTTGGTGATACTCTGAAACTTCATCTAGCAGCACCGTAAACTCAAAAAAGTTTCCTTGCCTTAAACTTTGGTTGATGATGTGACATCATGAAAACTGACAAGTGCATTTTCATTAAAATTTGCTTAAGATACCTATGTTCCCCATAGGTATCATAGCGTTTGTTGATCTCCTGCCCTTTCTTCTTGCACTGCGATAAAGTCACAATTTTTACTTGTACAGTGGTGGAAGAAAGTTTTCAGACACCCTTAAAATTTTACACAATCTCAAATATTATCATGAAACATTTGCAGAAAAATCTTTTTTGTATTTCACAAG